>CM056385.1:62806883-62855676 GCA_029718625.1 Synaphobranchus kaupii | reverse complement strand
ACAAGTTAACTTTAGCAAACTACCAGCAGTGTGGGGTTAGCTACTAACGTTAGCTAACAGTTAGCTAGCTAATTTACCTCAGAACCAGCTAGCTAACGGTAACGTCAACGGTAACATTATGAAAATCCATTTGACTAAAATTTGGTAAAACATCTTAAAGTAACGTTAAGCATACAATTCAAATTGGACATAATACGTTTAGCTAGGGAAATATCAGACAATTAGCTATTAACTTACCAAAATGCAGCTTTACTAACGTTAACTTCGGAGTGAGGCTGGGAGAGATTGGGCACGTTAAGTAACTGAGCGGCTCAGCTTCGCTCAATTTTCAGTTGAACTTTAAAAATGTCATCGCGATTGTTCACTGGTCTGGATATGCCATCTAGGTTGGTCTACGATTAAAATGCGACGGTTGGGTTAAAATCACAATGCCAACGGTGTGGTAACGTTGGTTCATGACGATGATGCGACGGTTGGGAAAGAGTGGCATTCCAGCGTTGTACCAATATTGGCTCACGACGAAATATTTAACTGTTGGGCTACAGTCACATTCCAACAGTGTGCCAACGTTGGCAGGAGACGGCGACCGTCGCCAACCATAATGACCATTAACCAACGTTGGCCCAACCAACGCATGTTTACTGGGTTATGACTAGAAATCCAGTAAATGTGTGGCTTGAGGAAACATTGGTAACTAGATATGTAACTATTGCGCTATTTACAGTGGTTCTCAATCTCTTGTTTAATTATGGTTGTTGAACACGTGTTTTAAGTTCTTTAATAATTATTTTTCCTTTAACTTATTAATAGGGTTCACTCGATATCATTTGCTTTGTCTTTGAATTCGTCATTATCTCGCAAATGGTTAGTTTCAGTGGCAAGGTGTCCACACTTTCATCTGTTAGGAGTCTATTGATTCACCTCAGTCTTTAATTTTATCAGTTATATTTTCCCGCTTTTGTGTATTCGTTTGCATTATAACTGTGCATCTGGGACTTTATTCTAGCTATTTCTGACATAATGTGTCTTAAGAAGGTGAATAATCCCTAAAACATGAAAAGTGTCTAATTAAGGAAAATTAGCAGCTTGTTCTGGGATTGCAATTTTGGTTGGAAGAAAAACCAGCATCGCCTACTCAGGGGTCCCCCAGGACCAAGTTTGAGAACCTCTGTAGGATACTATTCCTTCAAATATATTAAAACAGCAAATTGCCACGCAGTCAATTGTAGCCTCGCTACATCCAGTGTGAATCTTAAATCAAGAGCTCGCATTATTTATAATTTACTGAAAGTTAGCTGTCAATCAGCAGCTATAGCCACGTAGCCTACTTTATGTATTTATTTATTTTAGTTTTAAAGCTAACCAAAAAAACCTTCCATATGCATAGCCTACTATCATAGTAATAGGTTTGGTTAGGCAAAAGGTTTGCTCTGGTGAACTTCAGTAAAACAAACTCGAATTAACGTTAGCTAACGATGACAGTTAAAGCAATAAGAGTGCAATCCTTTTCTGCAAGCTTAAAGATCCCAGCTCTCCCCTCGCAGCTCCCAGAAGGGCATCCGCTTGAACCTTTTTTCTTAGGACTACACCACTGATTAAAAACCCCTTGGTTTCTCTTCACAGGAGGAATGTGAAATTAAGGAGGCGAGCTAGAGGAGGAGCCGAAGGTCAAACAACATTAATTTAGTTCCTGAAAAGGTAGATTACGTGTCAAACAAGAAGTCACAATCAGTCAGATATTTATTATTATGATAGGTTAGTTACCTACTGAGACTACTTCACTGAACAATGTATAATATTATTTTGTCTAACAGAAAAAAGCACAGCAGATCAGGCAGAGACACAGGGCAGTTCAGCTTCTCTTCGTCATCAGGAGGAGGACAGGGCAGGGTTAGTATTGGTTAGGCCAAGGTCAATATGTTGTTGTCATGTTACAGTCATCTTTCGGTAAATAACTTGTTTAAACCCAAGAAATCAGATGCAGATGACACATGACCCGTATATGGGTGGTTGTACTGATTCTTTTAATTTCAAAGATCATCTTCAAAGCAGCTGGAAGTCCGTAGCCGTCCTGTACTAAGGATATTACAAGAAAAAAAATCTACATGATGAGGTAGAATAGATATTTAACATCCAAAGATAACACATCAAATTGTAAGCAAGGGAAGGGTCAAGGGAGTGCACCCCATGGTATTTTTGATGTAAAAACATAAGTAAATATAGCTGCAAGCAGCGACTATACGGGGTCCAAGCATAAGGTTTGTAATTTTGTTGTAATCATGTTACATTGGTTTCCTTTTACGATCGAGTCTCGGAAGGTATACGTGAGACATGTAGCTGCATGATGTAAGTGTCTAAACATGAATATGTATAAAAGGTCAAACTGTTCAGACCACCACCTTCAGTTAATTCTGGGTAAACTGAATAATGTGAGAAAACATTCATGAAAGAGACCTTCAATCTGAGGCAATGCCTAGATATTAACTAAAAAAATGTATTTTAGTGTTTCCTACACCATTAATGTGAAAATAAGATTTGTAGATGTGAAAAGCATAAGAAAGCGCATGTCGTGTTGTCGAAAAAAACGCAAACTTTGGTACCCGGTGGGATTTGAACCCGGGTCTCCCGCATCGAAGGCAATCGCTCTAACCACAAAGCCATTGATGATGTTGTATTGCATGGGGAGAATTATTGGAGGGTATGGAGCATTTTTGATGAAGAATTTGGCAGGAAAAAGAATAACTTTATTAAAACTTTATTTGTTTCACTCATTTAAGTGAAACAGTGAATAGTTAATATAGTAAAATCTCTTCGCCTTTGCAATAATGTGAAAAGAACATTATTAAGTGTGAAAAGCATAACAAACTGTGCATTGTTTTCATCGAAAAGAAAAGTAACCGATGGTGGGGATTGAACCCGGGTCTCCAACATACCAAGCCATTGCTCTTACCGCTAAGTCATAACAGATAACCTGTGGCTGCCCAGTGATTGATCACGACACATAATGCTTTAAAACAATCCACTTTCCCAGGAAGACTGTGAAAAGTGCGATTTACAGCAGGGAAAACAGACCTGCTCCTGTAAAGCGCACATGCAGATCATGGTATTAAAATTAATTGTGAATTAATTGTAACGTGCTGCAAATTTGTTTTCGTTTCTAATTAGACGCTCTTTAAAATCTTTTGTTCAGTTCTGGAATAACAGGTGAAATCAGCGGGGTTTTAATAAGCTGAGGGTATGGAAACCTTGTCACTAATTAAAAAAATATGAAGGACAAAGAATAGCTAAGGTTACAATTCAGTTAACATGGTGACATTTATCTCGAAAAAACATTATGCACAGCGCTGTAGCCTCGGCTATTTGAAAAACAATAAAAGCAATATTCACTGGACAAGGTTTTGAACTTTTTTCAGTCACAAACCATTCTATTTACTTACAGGCTGTATTCCTAGATAAACAGCTGTATTGTAATAACATCTGAAGTGCATTTTTAGAACTCAAATGTCCGTCTATTGCAGTGTGCGAGTTTTCCATTGAATGACAATTCACCCATTAGGTGTAAATGACAATTTGCGCATTAGGCTTGATATAGGTGTTATCAGCTAATTTTTAATTGATAGCCATTGTCCCGTACCATCACACATCGCCTGGATGTTGATGGAGTGGGCTGAGAGCAATGTAATGTGGCATTCCCCTTCATTGAAGGAAAGGTATGTGGACCTATGGAACCATTTATTATTATGCATTTTTGATATAGCCTACACAATAATAATATTTCACATTGTGATCTAGATATTTTAGTCATGCTTGTGCGCGCCCCTGTGTGTAACAGACAGGAGGGTACGCGCGTTGTGCACATGCCGTTAAAATAACATGTAAACAACTGCGACATGGCTTTAGACCAGGTTTGTGGTGGTTCTAGCACAAGCGCTTTCTGCTGGCTCAAGATAGCAATACGCCAAAAATAATCCTGGCCACTCCTCATCTTAAGACCAACACGCCCAGTTCACTTGCAACGGGCGCAAGAATACATGGTATTTAAACAACGTGAGTGCTAGGCGTTATAATGAACCCAGCGCCGGGTGTAAGATAGCAAAGACATTTGCGTTTGGGTTAGCGCCGGGTGTAAGATAGAGCCCAATGTCTCAATTACGACTTACCCATGATCTAGTTGATTGATAGAAAACATTTTCAGCAAATTCCCATGCTGTCCTTCTTTTGGACATACACACGTTGCTAATGCTAGCGCAACTCTATGGTAATCGGTAGCATCCACTACCAAACGCACTTAAACTCACAAACGCACTCCACAGTGCACCCAATGCAAATAAAATACGACGACAGTCTATTGGGGTTATTTTGAGTGTTTATACCATAATTTTTGAAGTCAAACTATCGTTGAATCATTTACTTTGTGCTGACCTGTATTCTCTGGAAGTACGGTAGCGGATCGATACTTTACGTTACCTACGAATGTAGGTGCTGGAATAGCAGATAGTACAGCAGTGAAATGTGTAGCAGGTGCTGGAATAGCAAATAATATAGCATTGAAATGTGTAGCAGGTGCTGGAATAGCAGATAATATAGCAGTGAAATGTGTAGCAGTTGCTGGAATAGCAGATAGTATAGCAGTGAAATGTGTAGCAGTTGCTGGAATAGCAGATAGTATAGCAGTGAAATGTGTAGCAGTTGCTGGAATAGCAGATAGTATAGCAGTGAAATGTGTAGCAGGTGTTGGAATAGCAGATAATATTGCAGTGAAATGTGTAGCAGGTGCTGGAATAACAGATACTATAGCAGTGAAATGTGTAGCAGTTACTGGAATAGCAGATAATATAGCAGTGAAATGTGTAGCAGTTATTGGAATAGCAGATAATATAGCAGTGAAATGTGTAGCAGTTACTGGAATAGCAGATAATATAGCAGTGAAATGTGTAGCAGTTGCTGGAATAGCAGATAATACAGCAGTGAAATGTGTAGCAGTTACTGGAATAGCAGATAGTATAGCAGTGAAATGTGTAGCAGTTACTGGAATAGCAGATAGTATAGCAGTGAAATGTGTCGCAGGTGCTGGAATAGCAGATAGTATAGCAGTGAAATGTGTAGCAGTTACTGGAATAGCAGATAGTATAGCAGTGAAATGTGTTGCAGGTGCTGGAATAGCAGATAGTATAGCAGTGAAATGTGTAGCAGGTGCTGGAATAGCAGATAATACAGCAGTGAAATGTGTAGCAGTTACTGGAATAGCAGATGATACAGCAGTGAAATGTGTAGCAGTTACTGGAATAGCAGATAGTATAGCAGTGAAATGTGTAGCAGTTACTGGAATAGCAGATAGTATAGCAGTGAAATGTGTAGCAGTTACTGGAATAGCAGATAGTATAGCAGTGAAATGTGTCACAGGTGCTGGAATAGCAGATAGTATAGCAGTGAAATGTGTAGCAGTTGCTGGAATAGCAGATAGTATAGCAGTGAAATGTGTAGCAGTTACTGGAATAGCAGATAGTATAGCAGTGAAATGTGTAGCAGGTGCTGGAATAGCAGATAGTATAGCAGTGAAATGTGTAGCAGTTACTGGAATAGCAGATAGTATAGCAGTGAAAATGTGTAGCAGTTACTGGAATAGCAGATTGTATAGCAGTGAAATGTGTAGCAGTTGCTGGAATAGCAGATAGTATAGCAGTGAAATGTGTAGCAGTTACTGGAATAGCAGATTGTATAGCAGTGAAATGTGTAGCAGGTGCTGGAATAGCAGATAATATAGCAGTGAAATGTGTGTGTAGCAGTTGCTGGAATAGCAGATAACATAGCAGTGAAATGTGTAGCAGGTGCTGGAATAGCAGATAGTATAGCAGTGAAATGTGTAGCAGGTGCTGGAATTGTATAGCAGGAGGATTAGGCACAACAGGAAAAGAAGGGATAACAGCCTGATTTATAGTCTTAAATCCTGTACAAATCTATATGTATCTTTACCTGGCTTTTTAACTGGTAGGATAGGCGTGTTGCATTTACTAATAGTAGGAATAATAATACCTTGTGCGAGTAGGGCCGTGATTACCGAGGCAATACCTTCCTCAGCGGATACTGGGGTTTTCGGGGTAAATCTTTATTTGGGTCTACCGTAATCACCACAGGTTCCGCATTGTACATACAACCGACTTCATTTGGATCCGTAAACCACAAGGAAGCCGGAACACTTTTGTATCAGTGAGTTTTGCTCTGTTGAAAAACACTAAAGCAGGAGGTGAGACAGGTTCAGAGTATTGCATTGCAGATTCAGCAGCATTATAATAATTTTCAGGAACACTCTGGGATCCAAAAATAGTACAGCATAATTTACACAAAAGATCTCATCCTGATAAATAGGAGACACTGGGCTTAAGAGGAAGGCATGATCAGCAGTCACCGGCCCTATCTGAAAATGTAAAGGAACCGATTCTGGATGTGGTATTACTTGGTTCGCTGTTCCTATAGTTTTAACAACACGGCCTGAAGTTGGAAAATCTTTTGCTTGTAAAGTGGACCAACAAGCTCCCGTGTCTACTAGACTATTTACTGGCTTCCCAGCAATTTTACGTTTAATGTATGGCTCATCTATTGGTAGTGAAATTAAACAACAAATGACGTCAGGTTTTCTCTCTGCTGTCCTATTGCGGACCAAAGGGGTTTTGCACCGTAAAAAGGTGCGCTGTTAACATTAAGTTGAGCGTTTTGTTGCGGGGGAAATTGTTGTTGTTGCTGTTGATGTGCAGCAGGTCCAGGCTGCCCACAATTATAATAGAGGTTTGTCCACTGTTCTGGCTGTGGGGCAGGAGCGGAATTTCCCGCACATCTGCCTCTCCCTCTCCCTGCCTTTGCCTCTCCCTCTCCCTGCCTTTGCCTCTCCCTCTCCCTGCCTTTGCCTCTCCCTCTCCCTGCCTTTGCCTCTCCCTCTCCCTGCCTTTGCCTCTCCCTCTCCCTGCCTTTGCCTCTCCCTCTACCTGCCTTTGCCTCTCCCTCTACCTGCCTTTGCCTCTCTCTCTCCCTGCCTTTGCCTCTCTCTCTCCCTGCCTTTGCCTCTCCCTCTCCCTGCCTTTGCCTCTCTCTCTCCCTGCCTTTGCCTCTCTCTCTCCCTGCCTTTGCCTCTCCCTCTACCTGCCTTTGCCTCTCCCTCTCCCTGCCTTTGCCTCTCTCTCTCCCTGCCTTTGCCTCTCTCTCTCCCTGCCTTTGCCTCTCTCTCTCCGTGCCTTTGCCTCTCCCTCTCCATGCCTTTGCCTCTCTCTCTCCCTGCCTTTGCCTCTCCCTCTCCCTGCCTTTGCCTCTCCCTCTCCCTGCCTTTGCCTCTCCCTCTCCCTGCCTTTGCCTCTCCCTCTCCCTGCCTTTGCCTCTCCCTCTCCCTGCCTTTGCCTCTCTCTCTCCCTGCCTTTGACTCTCTCTCTCCCTGCCTTTGCCTCTCTCTCTCCCTGCCTTTGCCTCTCCCTCTCCCTGCCTTTGCCTCTCTCTCTACCTGCCTTTGCCTCTCCCTCTCCCTGCCTTTGCCTCTCCCTCTCCCTGCCTTTGCCTCTCCCTCTCCCTGCCTTTGCCTCTCCCTCTCCCTGCCTTTGCCTCTCCCTCTACCTGCCTTTGCCTCTCCCTCTCCCTGCCTTTGCCTCTCCCTCTCCCTGCCTTTGCCTCTCCCTCTACCTGCCTTTGCCTCTCCCTCTACCTGCCTTTGCCTCTCCCTCTCCCTGCCTTTGCCTCTCTCTCTCCCTGCCTTTGCCTCTCTCTCTCCCTGCCTTTGCCTCTCCCTCTACCTGCCTTTGCCTCTCTCTCTCCCTGCCTTTGCCTCTCCCTCTACCTGCCTTTGCCTCTCCCTCTCCCTGCCTTTGCCTCTCTCTCTCCCTGCCTTTGCCTCTCCCTCTACCTGCCTTTGCCTCTCCCTCTCCCTGCCTTTGCCTCTCTCTCTACCTGCCTTTGCCTCTCCCTCTCCCTGCCTTTGCCTCTCTCTCTCCCTGCCTTTGCCTCTCCCTCTCCCTGCCTTTGCCTCTCCCTCTACCTGCCTTTGCCTCTCCCTCTCCCTGCCTTTGCCTCTCCCTCTCCCTGCCTTTGCCTCTCCCTCTCCCTGCCTTTGCCTCTCCCTCTACCTGCCTTTGCCTCTCCCCTCTCCCTGCCTTTGCCTCTCTCTCTCCCTGCCTTTGCCTCTCCCTCTACCTGCCTTTGCCTCTCCCTCTCCCTGCCTTTGCCTCTCTCTCTACCTGCCTTTGCCTCTCCCTCTACCTGCCTTTGCCTCTCCCTCTCCCTGCCTTTGCCTCTCTCTCTCCCTGCCTTTGCCTCTCCCTCTCCCTGCCTTTGCCTCTCCCTCTCCCTGCCTTTGCCTCTCCCTCTCCCTGCCTTTGCCTCTCCCTCTACCTGCCTTTGCCTCTCCCTCTCCCTGCCTTTGCCTCTCTCTCTACCTGCCTTTGCCTCTCCCTCTACCTGCCTTTGCCTCTCCCTCTACCTGCCTTTGCCTCTCCCTCTCCCTGCCTTTGCCTCTCCCTCTGCCTCTCTCTCTCTACCTGCCTTTGCCTCTCTCTCTCCCTGCCTTTGCCTCTCCCTCTCCCTGCCTTTGCCTCTCTCTCTACCCTGCCTTTGCCTCTCCCTCTACCTGCCTTTGCCTCTCCCTCTCCCTGCCTTTGCCTCTCCCTCTCCCTGCCTTTGCCTCTCCCTCTCCCTGCCTTTGCCTCTCTCTCTCCCTGCCTTTGCCTCTCCCTCTCCCTGCCTTTGCCTCTCCCTCTCCCTGCCTTTTGCCTCTCTCTCTCCCTGCCTTTGCCTCTCCCTCTCCCTGCCTTTGCCTCTCCCTCTACCTGCCTTTGCCTCTCCCTCTCCCTGCCTTTGCCTCTCCCTCTACCTGCCTTTGCCTCTCCCTCTACCTGCCTTTGCCTCTCCCTCTACCTGCCCTTTGCCTCTCCCTCTACCTGCCTTTGCCTCTCCCTCTACCTGCCTTTGCCTCTCCCTCTCCCTGCCTTTGCCTCTCCCTCTACCTGCCTTTGCCTCTCCCTCTCCCTGCCTTTGCCTCTCCCTCTCCCTGCCTTTTGCCTCTCCCTCTCCCTGCCTTTGCCTCTCCCTGCCTTTGCCTCTCTCTCTACCTGCCTTTGCCTCTCGCCTTTGCCTCTCCCTCTACCTGCCTTTGCCTCTCCCTCTCCCTGCCTTTGCCTCTCTCTCTCCCTGCCTTTGCCTCTCTCTCTCCCTGCCTTTGCCTCTCCCTCTCCCTGCCTTTGCCTCTCCCTCTCCCTGCCTTTGCCTCTCTCTCTCCCTGCCTTTGCCTCTCCCTCTCCCTGCCTTTGCCTCTCCCTGCCTTTGCCTCTCTCTCTCCCTGCCTTTGCCTCTCCCTCTCCCTGCCTTTGCCTCTCTCTCTCCATGCCTTTGCCTCTCTCTCTCCCTGCCTTTGCCTCTCCCTGCCTTTGCCTCTCTCTCTCCCTGCCTTTGCCTCTCTCTCTCTCCCTGCCTTTGCCTCTCTCTCCCTGCCTTTGCCTCTCCCTCTCCCTGCCTTTGCCTCTCCCTCTCCCTGCCTTTGCCTCTCCCTCTCCCTGCCTTTGCCTCTCCCTCTCCCTCTACCTGCCTTTGCCTCTCTCTCTACCTGCCTCTCCCTCTCCCTCTACCTGCCTTTGCCTCTCTCTCTCCCTGCCTTTGCCTCTCCCTCTCCCTGCCTTTGCCTCTCCCTCTACCTGCCTTTGCCTCTCCCTCTCCCTGCCTTTGCCTCTCCCTCTACCTGCCTTTGCCTCTCCCTCTACCTGCCTTTGCCTCTCCCTCTACCTGCCTTTGCCTCTCCCTCTACCTGCCTTTGCCTCTCCCTCTACCTGCCTTTGCCTCTCCCTCTACCTGCCTTTGCCTCTCCCTCTCCCTGCCTTTGCCTCTCCCTCTCCCTGCCTCTCCCTCTCCCTCTACCTGCCTTTGCCTCTCCCTGCCTTTGCCTCTCTCTCTCCCTGCCTTTGCCTCTCCCTCTCCCTGCCTTTGCCTCTCCCTGCCTTTGCCTCTCTCTCTACCTGCCTTTGCCTCTCCCTCTCCCTGCCTTTGCCTCTCTCTCTCCCTGCCTTTGCCTCTCTCTCTCCCTGCCTTTGCCTCTCCCTCTCCCTGCCTTTGCCTCTCCCTCTCCCTGCCTTTGCCTCTCTCTCTCCCTGCCTTTGCCTCTCCCTCTCCCTGCCTTTGCCTCTCCCTGCCTTTGCCTCTCTCTCTCCCTGCCTTTGCCTCTCCCTCTCCCTGCCTTTGCCTCTCTCTCTCCATGCCTTTGCCTCTCTCTCTCCCTCTGCCTTTGCCTCTCCCTGCCTTTGCCTCTCTCTCTCCCTGCCTTTGCCTCTCTCTCTCTCCCTGCCTTTGCCTCTCTCTCTCCCTGCCTTTGCCTCTCCCTCTCCCTGCCTTTGCCTCTCCCTCTCCCTGCCTTTGCCTCTCCCTCTCCCTGCCTTTGCCTCTCCCTCTCCCTCTACCTGCCTTTGCCTCTCTCTCTACCTGCCTCTCCCTCTCCCTCTACCTGCCTTTGCCTCTCTCTCTACCTGCCTTTGCCTCTCCCTCTACCTGCCTTTGCCTCTCTCTCTCTCCCTGCCTTTGCCTCTCTCTCTCCCTGCCTTTGCCTCTCTCTCTACCTGCCTTTGCCTCTCTCTCTCCCTGCCTTTGCCTCTCTCTCTCCCTGCCTTTGCCTCTCTCTCTCCCTGCCTTTGCCTCTCCCTCTCCCTGCCTTTGCCTCTCTCTCTCCCTGCCTTTGCCTCTCTCTCTCCATGCCTTTGCCTCTCCCTCTCCCTGCCTTTGCCTCTCCCTCTCCCTGCCTTTGCCTCTCCCTCTCCCTGCCTTTGCCTCTCTCTCTCCCTGCCTTTGCCTCTCCCTCTACCTGCCTTTGCCTCTCTCTCTCCCTGCCTTTGCCTCTCCCTCTCCCTGCCTTTGCCTCTCTCTCTCCCTGTCTTTGCCTCTCTCTCTCCCTGCCTTTGCCTCTCCCTCTACCTGCCTTTGCCTCTCTCTCTCCCTGCCTTTGCCTCTCCCTCTACCTGCCTTTGCCTCTCCCTGCCTTTGCCTCTCCCTCTCCCTGCCTTTGCCTCTCTCTCTCCCTGCCTTTGCCTCTCCCTCTACCTGCCTTTGCCTCTCCCTCTCCCTGCCTTTGCCTCTCCCTCTAGCTGCCTTTGCCTCTCTCTCTCCCTGCCTTTGCCTCTCTCTCTCCCTGCCTTTGCCTCTCTCTCTCCCTGCCTTTGCCTCTCCCTCTCCCTGCCTTTGCCTCTCTCTCTCCCTGTCTTTGCCTCTCTCTCTCCCTGCCTTTGCCTCTCCCTCTACCTGCCTTTGCCTCTCTCTCTCCCTGCCTTTGCCTCTCTCTCTCCCTGCCTTTGCCTCTCCCTGCCTTTGCCTCTCCCTCTCCCTGCCTTTGCCTCTCTCTCTCCCTGTCTTTGCCTCTCTCTCTCCCTGC
The DNA here is from genome assembly GCA_029718625.1 of Synaphobranchus kaupii. Taxonomy (NCBI): domain Eukaryota; kingdom Metazoa; phylum Chordata; class Actinopteri; order Anguilliformes; family Synaphobranchidae; genus Synaphobranchus; species Synaphobranchus kaupii. The sequence continues at coordinate 62,844,296 of CM056385.1, read as the reverse complement.
CTTTGCCTCTCTCTCTCTCCCTGCCTTTGCCTCTCTCTCTCCCTGTCTTTGCCTCTCCCTCTACCTGCCTTTGCCTCTCTCTCTCTCCCTGTCTTTGCCTCTCTCTCTCCCTGCCTTTGCCTCTCCCTCTCCCTGCCTTTGCCTCTCCCTCTCCCTGCCTTTGCCTCTCTCTCTCCCTGCCTTTGCCTCTCCCTCTCCCTGCCTTTGCCTCTCCCTCTCCCTGCCTTTGCCTCTCCCTCTCCCTGCCTTTGCCTCTCCCTCTCCCTGCCTTTGCCTCTCCCTCTACCTGCCTTTGCCTCTCTCTCTCCCTGCCTTTGCCTCTCTCTCTCCCTGCCTTTGCCTCTCTCTCTACCTGCCTTTGCCTCTCTCTCTCCCTGCCTTTGCCTCTCCCTGCCTTTGCCTCTCCCTGCCTTTGCCTCTCCCTCTACCTGCCTTTGCCTCTCCCTGCCTTTGCCTCTCCCTCTACCTGCCTTTGCCTCTCCCTCTACCTGCCTTTGCCTCTCTCTCTACCTGCCTTTGCCTCTCTCTCTCCCTGCCTTTGCCTCTCTCTCTCCCTGCCTTTGCCTCTCTCTCTACCTGCCTTTGCCTCTCTCTCTCCCTGCCTTTGCCTCTCCCTGCCTTTGCCTCTCCCTCTCCCTCTACCTGCCTTTGCCTCTCCCTCTACCTGCCTTTGCCTCTCTCTCTCCCTGCCTTTGCCTCTCTCTCTCCCTGCCTTTGCCTCTCTCTCTCCCTGCCTTTGCCTCTCTCTCTCCCTGCCTTTGCCTCTCTCTCTCCCTGCCTTTGCCTCTCCCTCTCCCTGCCTTTGCCTCTCCCTCTACCTGCCTTTGCCTCTCTCTCTACCTGCCTTTGCCTCTCTCTCTCCCTGCCTTTGCCTCTCTCTCTCCCTGCCTTTGCCTCTCTCTCTCCCTGCCTTTGCCTCTCTCTCTCCCTGCCTTTGCCTCTCTCTCTCCCTGCCTTTGCCTCTCCCTCTCCCTGCCTTTGCCTCTCTCTCTACCTGCCTTTGCCTCTCTCTCTCCCTGCCTTTGCCTCTCTCTCTCCCTGCCTTTGCCTCTCTCTCTCCCTGCCTTTGCCTCTCTCTCTCCCTGCCTTTGCCTCTCTCTCTACCTGCCTTTGCCTCTCTCTCTCCCTGCCTTTGCCTCTCTCTCTACCTGCCTTTGCCTCTCTCTCCCTGCCTTTGCCTCTCTCTCTACCTGCCTTTGCCTCTCTCTCTCCCTGCCTTTGCCTCTCTCTCTCCCTGCCTTTGCCTCTCTCTCTCCCTGCCTTTGCCTCTCCCTGCCTTTGCCTCTCCCTCTCTCTCTCCCTGCCTTTGCCTCTCTCTCTCCCTGCCTTTGCCTCTCTCTCTCCCTGCCTTTGCCTCTCCCTCTACCTGCCTTTGCCTCTCTCTCTCCCTGCCTTTGCCTCTCTCTCTACCTGCCTTTGCCTCTCTCTCTCCCTGCCTTTGCCTCTCTCTCTACCTGCCTTTGCCTCTCTCTCTCCCTGCCTTTGCCTCTCTCTCCCTGCCTTTGCCTCTCTCTCTCCCTGCCTTTGCCTCTCCCTGCCTTTGCCTCTCCCTCTCTCTCTCCCTGCCTCTCCCTCTCTCTCTCCCTGCCTTTGCCTCTCTCTCTCCCTGCCTTTGCCTCTCCCTGTACCTGCCTTTGCCTCTCTCTCTCTCCCTGCCTTTGCCTCTCTCTCTCCCTGCCTTTGCCTCTCCCTCTCCCTGCCTTTGCCTCTCCCTCTGCCTCTACCTGCCTTTGCCTCTCCCTCTACCTGCCTTTGCCTCTCTCTCTCCCTGCCTTTGCCTCTCCCTCTCCCTGCCTTTGCCTCTCTCTCTCCCTGCCTTTGCCTCTCCCTCTACCTGCCTTTGCCTCTCCCTCTACCTGCCTTTGCCTCTCTCTCTCCCTGCCTTTGCCTCTCCCTGCCTTTGCCTCTCCCTCTCTCTCTCCCTGCCTCTCCATCTCTCTCTCCCTGCCTTTGCCTCTCTCTCTCCCTGCCTTTGCCTCTCCCTGTACCTGCCTTTGCCTCTCTCTCTCTCCCTGCCTTTGCCTCTCCCTCTCTCTCTCCCTGCCTTTGCCTCTCTCTCTCCATGCCTCTCCCTCTCTCTCTCCCTGCCTTTGCCTCTCCCTCTACTTGCCTTTGCCTCTCTCTCTCCCTGCCTTTGCCTCTCTCATACCTGCCTTTGCCTCTCTCTCTCCCTGCCTTTGCCTCTCCCTCTCCCTGCCTTTGCCTCTCCCTCTCCCTGCCTTTGCCTCTCCCTCTCCCTCTCTCTCTCCCTGCCTTTGCCTCTCTCTCTACCTGCCTTTGCCTCTCTCTCTCCCTGCCTTTGCCTCTCTCTCCCTGCCTTTGCCTCTCTCTCTCCCTGCCTTTGCCTCTCCCTGCCTTTGCCTCTCCCCTCTCTCTCTCCCTGCCTCTCCCTCTCTCTCTCCCTGCCTTTGCCTCTCTCTCTCCCTGCCTTTGCCTCTCCCTCTACCTGCCTTTGCCTCTCTCTCTCTCCATGCCTTTGCCTCTCTCTCTCCCTGCCTTTGCCTCTCCCTCTCCCTGCCTTTGCCTCTCCCTCTGCCTCTACCTGCCTTTGCCTCTCCCTCTACCTGCCTTTGCCTCTCTCTCTCCCTGCCTTTGCCTCTCCCTCTCCCTGCCTTTGCCTCTCTCTCTCCCTGCCTTTGCCTCTCCCTCTACCTGCCTTTGCCTCTCCCTCTACCTGCCTTTGCCTCTCTCTCTCCCTGCCTTTGCCTCTCCCTCTCTCTCTCCCTGCCTTTGCCTCTCTCTCTCCCTGCCTTTGCCTCTCCCTCTACCTGCCTTTGCCTCTCCCTCTACCTGCCTTTGCCTCTCTCTCTCCCTGCCTTTGCCTCTCCCTCTCTCTCTCCCTGCCTTTGCCTCTCTCTCTCCCTGCCTTTGCCTCTCCCTCTACCTGCCTTTGCCTCTCTCTCTCCCTGCCTTTGCCTCTCTCTCTACCTGCCTTTGCCTCTCTCTCTCCCTGCCTTTGCCTCTCCCTCTCCCTGCCTTTGCCTCTCTCTCTCCCTGCCTTTGCCTCTCCCTCTACCTGCCTTTGCCTCTCCCTCTACCTGCCTTTGCCTCTCTCTCTCCCTGCCTTTGCCTCTCCCTCTCTCTCTCCCTGCCTTTGCCTCTCTCTCTCCCTGCCTTTGCCTCTCCCTCTCCCTGCCTTTGCCTCTCTCTCTCCCTGCCTTTGCCTCTCCCTCTCTCTCTCCCTGCCTTTGCCTCTCTCTCTCCCTGCCTTTGCCTCTCCCTCTCCCTGCCTTTGCCTCTCCCTCTCTCTCTCCCTGCCTTTGCCTCTCTCTCTCTACCTGCCTTTGCCTCTCCCTCTACCTGCCTTTGCCTCTCCCTCTCCCTGCCTTTGCCTCTCTCTCTCCCTGCCTTTGCCTCTCCCTCTCTCTCTCCCTGCCTTTGCCTCTCTCTCTCCCTGCCTTTGCCTCTCCCTCTCCCTGCCTTTGCCTCTCCCTCTCTCTCTCCCTGCCTTTGCCTCTCTCTCTCCCTGCCTTTGCCTCTCCCTCTACCTGCCTTTGCCTCTCTCTCTCCCTGCCTTTGCCTCTCTCTCTACCTGCCTTTGCCTCTCTCTCTCCCTGCCTTTGCCTCTCCCTCTCCCTGCCTTTGCCTCTCCCTCTGCCTCTCCCTGCCTTTGCCTCTCCCTCTACCTGCCTTTGCCTCTCTCTCTACCTGCCTTTGCCTCTCTCTCTACCTGCCTTTGCCTCTCTCTCCCTGCCTTTGCCTCTCTCTCTCCCTGCCTTTGCCTCTCTCTCTACCTGCCTTTGCCTCTCTCTCTACCTGCCTTTGCCTATCTCTCTCCCTGCCTTTGCCTCTCCCTCTACCTGCCTTTGCCTCTCTCTCTACCTGCCTTTGCCTCTCTCTCTACCTGCCTTTGCCTCTCTCTCTCCCTGCCTTTGCCTCTCCCTCTACCTGCCTTTGCCTCTCTCTCTACCTGCCTTTGCCTCTCTCTCTACCTGCCTTTGCCTCTCTCTCTCCCTGCCTTTGCCTCTCCCTCTCCCTGCCTTTGCCTCTCTCTCTACCTGCCTTTGCCTCTCTCTCTACCTGCCTTTGCCTCTCCCTCTCCCTGCCTTTGCCTCTCTCTCTACCTGCCTTTGCCTCTCCCTCTACCTGCCTTTGCCTCTCTCTCTCCCTGCCTTTGCCTCTCTCTCTCCCTGCCTTTGCCTCTCCCTCTCCCTGCCTTTGCCTCTCCCTCTGCCTCTCTCTCTCCCTCTGCCTCTCTCTCTCCCTCTGCCTCTCTCTCAAATTCAAATTCAAATTCAAATGCGCTTTATTTGCATGACAAGTAAACTTGTGTTGCACAAGCATTGATACATAAATGACAAAAAAAAACAAAACAAAAACATGAACAACAACACCCCCCCCCCCCCCCGCTAATACACATAATCCCAGGTCAAAAGCCATTTAGTATTATAATGTAATACATATTACATATAAACCCTGGCAGTATTAAAAAGAACATAGGTGACTAGTAGATTAGTAATAGATTACTTAATTTATAGATTAGTCCACACCCTCTCTTAAATGATGGCAGGCAGAGACGTAATGAGCTGCCATTTCTATTGTGGCATCTTCTTCTCCCAGAACTACTTTTAATTTATTTGATTCTGATTGGGATTCAAATTGGTGAATTTGCGCATTGAATTTGGAAAAATATTGGCTTCGAATTAAGAGGTACTTGGGGCAGTAAAGTAAAAAGTGGGCCTCTGTCTCTACCTCTGCCAGGTTGCAGTGAGCACACAGCCTGTTCTCTTTTGGCAGCCAGGTCTTTTTGTGGCGACCAGTTTCAATAGCAAGGCTGTGGTCACTGAGTCTGTACATTGTTAATGTGTGTCTTTGTTTTGGGTTTTTTACTCATGTCAGGTATTCAGAAAGGGGGTAATTTCGACCTAGAGTGCGGTACATTTCCAATTTATTGTTTAATTTAATTTCTTCATGCCAATTGTCAATGTACAGATTTTTGTTGATCTTGTCAAATTGTTTTAATGCTGTGGTTGTTGCGTTTTCTTCAAATTGTTTATTCATGGCCAGTTGTCCGAGGGGGTCCCTCTCTGGGTAGAGCTGGTTGCTTTTCAGTGCCTTGTGCTGGTAGCAGTGTGGGTCAGCCTGATTCAGATGAACCCAGAATTTGAGTGCTCTTTTTTCAATTGGTAGCAAGAGGGGGAAGCGGCCTAATTCGGCCCTGCACGCATTATTTGGGGCATTTCTGTGGACATGTAGTGCAGTTTTGCAGAACTCCTTTTCTCAATTTGATTTTTATCCCATTTTTTGTTTTTGTTGTGCAATAGAGGGCCCCATATTTCACTCCCATAAAGGAGAATGGGCTGGATAATGCAGTCAAATATTTTTAGCCAGATCTTTATAGGGGGATTGAATTTGGAAATAGTTTTCTTAATTGCATAGTAGGCCCTGCGTGCTTTGTCCCGTAATGCATTTATTGCCATTTCGAAATTCCCTGAAGCACTAATCACCAGCCCCAGGTAAGTGTAGTTGGTGGTGTGCTCCAGGGTGTGGGTTCCTAGGGTAAATTGGTACCTGTTTCCCTGTGATCTGGATTTTTTCTGGAAGACCATAACTCTGGTTTTTTCCAGATTTACTGTCAGTGCCCAGGTCTGACAGAATGTCTCTAGGTATGACAGGCTCTGCTGTAACCCCTGTTCTGTGGGTGACAGCAGAACCAGGTCATCCGCAGAGTAAGAATTTAATTTCTTTATCGTGGAGAGTGAGTTCAGGAGCAGCAGACTGTTCCAACTGTAAAGCCAATTCATTAATGTAAATGTTGAAGAGTGTTGGACTCAGACTGCTGCCCTGTCTCACTCCACGCCCCTGAGTGAAGAATTCAGTTCTTTTATTTCCAATTCTGGTACTGCACTTATTCTCTGTGTACATCGATTTTATGATGTCATAGACTTTACCCCCCTACACCACTTTGTAAGATTTTTAAAAATAGTCCATCGTGCCTCTCTCTCTCCCTCTGCCTCTCTCTCCCTCTCCCTCTCTCTCTCCCTCTCCCTGCCTTTGCCTCTCCCTCTGCCACTCTCTCTCCCTCTGCCTCTCTCTCTCCCTCTCCCTCTCTCCCTCTACCTGCATTTGCCTCTCCCTCTCCCTCTCTCTCTGCCTCTCTCTCCCTCTCTCCCTCTCCCTCTCAAATTCAAATTCAAATTCAAAATGCTTTATTGGCATGAAATACACCTGTAAATATTGCCAAAGCGTACATACAGAAATGAAGAAATACACTAAACATGGATGTAAATAAATCAGAATAATGCCGAAAAAATAAATAAATCAATAAATCAATTAATTAATAAAATGAATATGTTTTTGGTTGTCAGCCAGTGTCCCTCAGTTCATGGCAGACAAAGATGTACTTTGCAACTATTGGAGCCGTTGGCCCTTCTCCTAGTAGGATTTGCAGTCTATTTTCTTTTGTTAGGGAATAAAAGTATTTTATAGTTAAAGATAATTTGTTGAAGTAATGTTTTCGAATTTCTGTATATTTTTCACAATGTAGGAGAAAGTGCATCTCTGTTTCCACCTCTCCTGTCTGACAGTGACCACATATACGTTCTTCTTTTGGTAACCATGTATTCCGGTGTCTGCCTTTCTCAATTGCTAAGGTGTGGTCACTGAGCCTGTACTTGGTCAGGATCCGTCTCTGCTTTGTATCTCTGACAGAGAAGAGATACTCAGCTAATGTATAGTCTCTTTTTAGGGTCCGATAGCAATCAAGTTTGTTTTGTGTTTTGGTTACACCATCCCAATATTCCAGATAAGAGATTTTGGTTTGTTTCATAATTTGGTTTACTCTGATTTGCTGGTAAGCAGTGCTAGTATGAAGCTGGTCTGTGCTTCGTGTTAGTGGAGTTAATGGGTTAGTCAGCTTCAATACCAGCTGACTGAGGGGACTCTTTTCATGACTGAGCTCTTGGGCTTTCATTGCCTTAAATTGCAATGTGTCTTGGGGGCTTGAGTTGAGGTGCATCCAGAATTTTAATGCTCTTTTTTGGATATGAATCATTAACGGATAATGGCCTAATTCTGCCCTGCATGCATTATTTGGTGTTTTCCTTTGTACTTGTAGAACGTTTCTACAAAATTCTACATGCAGGGTTTCTATTGGATGTTTGTCCCATTTAGAATAGTTCTGCTGGCTGAGTGGACCCCATACCTCACTTCCATATAGCGCAATGGGCTGGATAACACTATCAAAGATTTTTAACCAGATTTTTTAATGGTATAACAATTTTTTGAAGTTTTCTTTTTATAGCATAAAGTGCTCTTTGAGCTTTTTCTTTTAATGCATTCACTGCCATGCTAAAGCTCCCTGATGCCGTGATTGTCAGACCAAGGTAGGTGTAATTTAGGGTGTGTTCTGGGGTGGTGTTGCCTAGAAAAAACTGGAACCTGTTTTCCTGACATCTGGCCTTTTTTTGGAAGATCATTATTTTTGTCTTTTTTAAGTTTACTGTCAGTGCCCAGTTCTGACAGAAATCCTCCACCAGAGCCAAGTTCTGCTGTAGCCCTTCTTCAGTGGGTGACAGCAGAACCAGGTCATCTGCGTAGAGTAAGAATTTTACTTCCTTCATGTAGGAGGAGGCCCGGGGCTGCAGACTGTTCCAGCAGCACCGCTAACTCATTAATGTAAATGTTGAACAGTGTTGGACTCAGGCTGCAGCCCTGCCTCACTCCCCGTTTTTGTGTGAAGAACTCTGTTCTTTGGTTGCCAATTTTCACTCCGCATTTATTTTCAGAGTACATTGATTTAATTATATCATACACTTTACCCCCTACACCACTTTGAAGAATTTTGTAGTATAGTCCCTCATGCCAAATCGAGTCGAATGCTTTCTTGAAATCAATGAAGCAAGCAAAGATTTTTTTGTTTTTTGTTTGGTGGACATGTTTGTTAATTAGGGTGTGTAGGGTGTAAATATGATCGGTGGTACGATGATTTGGAAGAAATCCAATTTGACTTTTACTCAGGACATTGTGCTCGTTAAGGAAGGGGTCTGTAATTATTGGGGTCTAATTTGTTTCCACTTTTATGAATTGGGGATATAAGCCCCCGGTTCCAGGTGTCAGGAAAGCATCCCGAACTTAGTATCAAGTTGAATAGTTTAAGCAGAGCTTCATGCATCTTAGGGGTGCTGTTTTTGAGCATTTCATTTCTAATTCCATCAAGGCCACAATATTTTTTAGATTTTAGAGACTGGAGCTTTTCGATCAGTTCTTCGTAGGAGATTGGGTTATCGAGTGGGTTTTGGTTATCCTTTATTGTCGATTCCAATTTATTTAGGTTTTCTTTAATCACAGTATGGTGTGTTTTTTGATTGATTTCACAGTATAGATTTTCAAAGTATTGTTTCCAAATAGCTCCATCATTAATGGCTAATTCTTGTCATTTTGCTGTGCTTAAATTGTTCCACAGATCCCAGAATTAGTTTTGATTAATTGATTCTTCAATATCATGCACAGTTTTATGCATGTATCTTAGTTTTTTATGTTTTAGGGTGTTTTTATATTCTTTAAGAGCTTGACAATACTTGAGGCGTAAATCTGAGCTGTATGGGTGGTTATGTTTTATATTTGATAAGTTTCTTAGTTTTATTCGAAGATTTTTGCATTCAATATCAAACCATTTTTCATTTTGGTTCAACTTCCTTTTATGTTGAATTTTTAGATTAGCTTTATTTGCTGCTTTCTGAAAAATATGATTGATATTAGTAACAGCCAGATTTAAGCCTGTTCTGTTAATTTGGTAATGAGTATTAATGAACATGTTAATGGAGTTAGTTAATTCAGTTGAACTCATTGCTTTTATGAATTCATCTGCGCTTGTTTCAGCCCATCTGTATGATAGATTAATTTTATACATCTTACTGGGCTGTGTGTATGAGTTTCTGGAGTGTCCAAATCTTTTGAGAAACACACTGATTTGATTATGGTCTGATAGGGGGGTTTGCTGCCTGACAGTGAATGCGCTGAAGGAGGAAGGGTCCATGTCAGTGACAGCGTAGTCAACAACACTCGTCCCAAGAGCTGAGCAGTATGTGAACCTTCCTAAAGAGTAAACCTTCCTTCTCTGCCTCTCTCTCTGCCTCTGCCTCTCTCTCTCTCTCACCCTCTGCCTCTCCCTCTCCATCTGCCTCCCTCTCTCCCTCTCCCTCTCTCCCTCTGCCTCCCTCTCAATTCAATTCAATTCAAATTTGCTTTATTGGCATGACGTATGTACATATACATATTGCCAAAGCATGAAAGAGTACAACAGATACAATAATCATAAATAGAGTAAAGTGTGTGTGTGTGTGTGTGTGTGTGTGTGTGTGTGTGTGTGTGTGTGTGTGTGTGTGTGTGTGTCTGTGTGTGTGTGTAAACCTGTTTATGTGTACATGCTTTTATGAGTGTGTGCTGTATTGTGTGAGTTAGTGCAACAAAGAACATATCATTGAACTATAATTAATAAAATAATATACAAATACTGGGCTGGGGTAGATTAGGGTCTCTATGTGTTCTCACTTTCTCTCAGGCTATGGCAGACTGTCACATATTTTGCTGCAATTGTTGCTGTATGTCCCTCTCCCAACACGATTGGAATTTTATCCATGGGGGGTAGCTGGGAGAAATTTGGGATTTCATTATGAAATTTCTCAAAATAATATTCTCTGATTTTTTTAAATTTTTCACATTTAAGGTGAAAGTGCATCTCTGTCTCAACCTCATCTGTCATACAGTGACCACATATTCTGTCCTCTTTGGGTTTCCATAATTTTTTATGTCTGCCTTTTTCTATGGCTAGACTGTGGTCACTGAGCCTGTACTTGGTCAGGATCTGTCTCTGCTTTGCATCTCTGACAGTGAAGAGATAATCTGCCAATTCATATTCTCTTTTTAGGGCCCGATAGCATTCTAATTTGTGTTGAGATTTTGTTTCAGTGTCCCAATGTTCCAAATAGGAGTGTTTTATTTGTTTCATGATTTGGTTTACTCTAATTTGAGTTTGGTCAGCAGTGCTGGTCTGAAATTGATTTGCTGGTTGATTGATTGAACGTGGGTTAGTTAATTTCAGGACCAGCTGACAGAGGGGACTGGTTTTAGGACTGAGCTCTTGGGTTTTGAGTGCCTCAAATTGGAGGGAGTTATGTGGACTTGAATGGAGATGTAGCCAAAATTTTAGGGATCTCTTTTGAACCGGTACAATTAGTGGAAATCAGCCTAATTCTGCCCTGCTTGCATTTGTTGGAGTTTTCCTTTGAATTTTCAATATATTTCTACAGAATTCAGCGTGCAGAGTCTCTGTTGGTTGTTTATCCCATTTAGTGTACTCGAGTTTACTGAGTGGACCCCATACCTCACATCCATATAATGCAATAGGCAGGATCACACTGTCAAAAATCTTACACCAAATTTTAATTGGAATTTCAAATCCATGGAATTGTCTTTTAATTGCAAAAAATGCTCGTCGTGCTTTTTCTTTTAATGCATTCACTGCTGAATCAAAGTTTCCGGAGGCACTAATTCTCAGTCCTAGATAGTCATAGTATAAAGAATGCTCTAGGGCGGTGTTTCCTAGAGTGAAATAGTGTCTGGTTTCCTGACGTCTGGCCTTCTTTTGGAAGATAACGATTCTGGTTTTTGATAAATTTACTGCCAGGGCCCAGTTCTGGCAGTATTGCTCCAGCAGATCCAGGTGTTGCTGTAGTCCTTGCTCTGTGGGTGACAGCAGCACCAGGTCATCTGCATAGAGTAGAGATTTGACTTCCTTATTGTTTAGGGTAAGACCAGGTGCTGCAGATTGTTCCAGTAGCACCGCAAGCTCATTGATGTAAATATTGAACAGAGTAGGACTCAAGCTGCAGCCTTGTCTCACCCCACGCCCTTGAGTGAAGTATTCTGTTCTTTTGTCGCCAATTTTTACTGCACATTTGTTGTCCAAATACATTGATTTGATGATGTCATAAACTTTACCCCCTACACCAGATTGTATAATTTTATAATATAATCCGTTGTGCCAAATAGAGTCAAATGCCTTTCTAAAGTCAACAAAACAAGCAAATATTTTGCCTTTTTTCTTTTGGTGTACATGATGATTTATTAGGGTGTGTAGAGTGTAAATATGATCTGTAGTCCGATAATTTGGTAAAAATCCAATTTGACTCTTACTCAAGACATTGTGTTCGACTAGGAAGGCCTGTATGCGGGCGTTAAGAATACAGCAGAAAACCTTCCCCAGGTTACTGCTCACACAGATGCCTCGGTAGTTATTGGGGTCCAATTTGTCTCCACTCTTGTGAATTGGGGAAATAAGCCCTTTTGTCCAGACACCAGGAAAGCAGCCAGCATGCAAAACAAGATTAAACAGTTTTAGTAAGACTTTCTGTAAATCAGGGGGGCTGTTTTTTAACATTTCTGTCTGAATCATATCGGGGCCAGATGCTTTTCCATGTTTCATTTTATGGAGTGAATCTGTAAGTTCTTTTGAAGAGATTTTGAAATCTAAGGGGTTCTGGTAGTCCTTAATGGTTAACTCAAATTGTTTTAGTTTATCTTGGATATTTTTTTGTTCATCTGAGAGATTTGAAGTGTGTATTTCTTCATAGAGGTTTTCAAAATGGTTCTTCCAGATGTCTCCATTTTTTATGGGAATATCAGGAGTTTGTTTTGAATGTAATTTTTTCCATTTCTCCCAGAACTGATTTTTGTTAATGGAGGCCTCAATTTCTTCTAAAGTTTGGATATAATGTTGCTTCTTTTTCGAGTTAAGAGTTTGCTTATATTTTTTAAGTGTTTCACCATATTGATGTCTTAAATCATAATTATCTGGTTGATTGTGTTTCTGATTGGATAATTGTCTAAGTTTTTTTCTAATAATTTTGCACTCCATATCAAACCATGTTTCTTTTTTAGGTCTCTGTTTAGGTTTCTTAATTTTGATAAGGTTTGCCATGATAGCAGCCTTGTGGTATATTTCATTTATTTCTTTAACAGCCTGATTTACATTGTCTTGATCTGGTTGGAATTGTCTTGAACAAAATGTATTGATTAGATTGTTTATTTTAGTAGAACTGATTGCAGAAATGAAGTCAGACACACTGTTTTCAGCCCACTTATAGGCCATATTTAATTTAGTTAGTTTATGGGGCTCTTGAACTGTTGATGTTTCACATCTTTTCAGGAAGACATTAATTTGGCAGTGGTCCGATAATGGTAACTGTGGTCTAACAGTGAATGCACTGATGGAGGAGGGGTCCATGTCAGTAAGGGCATAGTCGACTACACTAGACCCAAGAGCTGAGCAATATGTGAACCGACCTAATGAGTCCCCACGGATCCTACCATTAAGCCTCCCTCTCTCTCTCCCTCTCTCTCTCTCTCACCCTCTGCCTCTCCCTCTCCATCTGCCTCCCTCTCTCCCTCTCCCTCTCCCCCTCTCTCTCTCCCTCTGCCTCCCTCTCTCTCTCCCTCTGCCTCCCTCTCTCCCTCTGCCTCTCCCTCTCTCTCTGTCTCTGCCTCTCTCTCTGCCTCTCTCTCCCTCTGCCTCTCCCTCTGCCTCTCTCTCTCCCTCTGCCTCCCTCTCTCTGTCCCTCTGCCTCTCCCTCTGCCTCCCTCTCTGCCTCCCTCTCTCCCTCTGTCTCTCTCTCCCTCTGCCTCCCTCTCTCCCTCTCTCTCTCCCTCTGCCTCCCTCTCTCTCTCCCTCTGCCTCTGCCTCCCTCTCTCCCTCTGCCTCTCAATTTCAATTCAATTCAATTCAAAATGCTTTATTGGCATGACATATTGCATTATGTGTTGCCAAAGCTTTACAGAAGCATATTACAACGTACATAAAATACACCATAATGTGTCCTGAAATATGTAAATAAAATAAAAATAAAATAAATGTACCTTTTTTTTAAATTTTTTTAATTTTTTTAAAACATGACAAATACATGCAAATACATAAACTAACAATGATAAGATGAAAAATAATAATGATTAAAACCAATTGACAATATTAGATGTTGTTATTAAGGGTCGCAACTGTCCCTCAGGCTGTGGCAGGTAGCTACATATTGTGCGGCCAAATTTTGGCAGCACCTTTCTTCTCCAAGGAGAATTAGAATTTTCTTTGGTTCAGGTAGGTTAGGGAAGTTTGGGATTTGTTTTGTGAATTTTGGGAAAAAAATTTCTCTAATTGTTTTGTATTTCCCACAATTAAAGAGGAAGTGCAGCTCTGTCTCTATCTGCTCTTTGTTGCAGTGTGAGCACAGCCTCTCCTCCCTGGGCAGCCAGGTCTGCCGGTGTCGGCCGGTCTCTATCGCCAGGCTGTGCTCGCTGAGTCTGTACTTCGTCAATGTTTTTCTATGTTTGTTGTTTTTCACTGTGGTCAGATAGTCTGCCACAGTGTATTCTCGATTTAGGGCCAGATAACATGCCAATTTGCTTTGATTTTTTGTTTGAGTTTCCCAATAAGTAATGTAATTTTGTTTTTGCTGTGTTATGGTTTGGTTGATTCTAATTGGCTTAATTGGAAAGGGGCTGTCCTGAGGCTGGATGCTGTTAGTGGGGGTTAGTGAACTGAGCCTCAGGACCAGCTGGGTGAGGGGACTCTTCTCTGGGCTCAGCTCTTGGCATTTCAGGGCTTTGTAATGGTATGAGTGGGGGTCGCTGTTTTTTAGGTGCTTCCAGAATTTGATGGCTCTTTTTTGGATGCTAATGAGTAGCGGATATTGGCCTAATTCTGCCCTGCATGCATTGTTTGGTGTTTTTCTCTGCACATGGAGGATGCTTTTACAGAACTCTGCATACAGGGTTTCAGTTGGTTGTTTATCCCAATTTGCAAAATCTTGCTTTGTGAGCGGACCCCACACTTCACTGCCATATAGTGCAATTGGTTCAATTATGGATTTGAGTAATTTGAGCCAGACCTTAATTGGTATGTCTATTTTAATTTGTTTCTTGATGGCATAAAATGCCCTGCGTGCCTTCTCTTTCAGTTCATTCACAGCCAAGTTGAAGCTCCCTGTTGAGCTAATCTTTAAACCTAGGTATGAGTAATTTGTAGTGTATTCTATATGTGTTGTTCCTAGTGTAAAGTTGTGTATGATTTCCTGAGATCTGGATCTTTTCTGGAAAATCATTATTTTTGTCTTTTTAAAATTTACTGCAAGGGCCCAGGTCTTGCAGAATTGCTGCAGTAAATCTAGTTTCTGTTGCAGCCCCTGTTTTGTGGGTGACAGCAGAACCAGATCGTCTGCGTAAAGCAAAAATTTGATTTCATTGTCCAGTAAAGTGAGACCAGGGGCAGCTGATTGTTCCAAAACTTTGGCCAGTTCATTAATATAAATGTTAAAAAGTGTTGGACTCAGACTGCAGCCCTGCCTCACTCCACGCCCCTGATTGAAAAATTTGGTTTGTTTTTTTCCAATCTTTATTGCACATTTATTTCCTGTATACGTTGATTTAATAATATCATATGTTTTACCCCCTACACCACTTTCTATAAGTTTATATAGTAAACCTTCATGCCAGATTGAATCAAAAGCTTTTTGGAAATCAATAAAGCAGGCAAATATTTTATTCTTTTTTTGGTTAACATGTTTGTCTATTAGGGTGTGTAGGGTGTAAATATGATCGGTTGTGCGGTGTTTTGGTAAAAAACCAATCTGACTTTTACTCAAGACATTGTGCTCGTTAAGGAAGTGTAGAAGTCTTGTATTTATGATACTACATAGAATCTTCCCCAGATTACTGCTCACACAAATGCCTCGGTAGTTGTTAGGGTCAAATTTGTCTCCACTTTTAAAAATGGGGGTTATGAGTCCTTGATTCCAGATGTCAGGAAAATAGCCTACACTCAGAACCAAATTGAACAGATTTAGAATGACTATCTTCATTTTTTCATCAGTATGTATCAGCATCTCATTTAAAATGCTGTCTGGTCCGCAGGCTTTTTTGGGCTTCAGAATCTGTATTTTTTCTAGTAATTCCTGTTCAGTAATGGGGGAGTCTAAAGGGTTCTGGTTGTCTTTAATGGCAAGTTCAAGTTTTTCCAATTTTTTGCAAATGCTTTTTTGTTCTGGGTTTTTTATAATTTTACTATAGTTTCTCAAAATGGTTCCTTCATATATCCCCGTTTTGAATGGCCAGTTCTTCATGTTGGGGTTTGTTGAGGGAATTCCAGTTATCCCAGAACTTGTTGGATTTAATAGACTCCTCGATTAAAGTCAGTTGATCATTGACATGTTGTTCTTTTTTGGTTCTGAGTGTGTGCTTGTATTGTTTTAGGGTCTCACAATAACTACGGCGTAGATCCTGGTTATCTGGATGTTTATGTTTTTGATTGGACAATGTCCGGAGATTTTTTCTAATGGTTTTGCAATCACTATCAAACCATTTTTCTTGTTTCACATTTTTTGGTTTTGGTTTACTTTTGGATAATATCAGATTGGATTTTAAGGCAATTTTTTCAAAAATTTTATATAAATTTATATTATTCACTGCCAGGTCTATTCCGTCTTTATTGTGAGGATATGTGGTAACCAGAAATATATCTAAGAGTGATTGTATTTCTTGGTCTTTAATTGCTTTCTGGTACTCTTCTGTGCTGTTTTGGGCCCATCTGTAAGATTTGTGAATGTTGTACAGCTTACTGGGCTGTGTGGCTGTGTTGTTAGTTTCTGTCCGTTTTAGATACACAGTAATTTGGCTGTGATCTGACAGAGGGGTTAGTGGCCTGACTGTGAAGGCTCTGAAAGAGAATGGATCCATATCTGTGATCGCATAGTCAACGGTGCTGTTGCCAAGAGGTGAGCTGTAGGTGTATCTCCCATAAGAGTCCCCTCTTAACCTACCATTGATGAAGTACAGACCCAGTCCTCTACAGAGCTGCAAGAGTTGTTTTCCATTTTTGTTAGTCGTTTTGTCATAACTATTCCTGTGAGAATAAATGGGGAAATGAAGGTGGTTCTGGCCAAGGATGTGGTTGTCACCATGTGTGCTGATGACTTCTGGTTCTTCTCCCGTCCTGGCATTTAGATCACCACAGATCAGCACATTTCCCTGGGCCTGGAAATGGCAGATCTCCTGTTCAATGTTAGTAAATGTATCCTCTTTAAAATAAGGAGACTCTGAGGGAGGGATATAAATAGCACAGAGGAAAATACTGTTTCTTTTGGAGATGATTTCCACGTTAATTTGTAACCACATGTGATATTCCCCTTTTTTGACCATTTCTAACGATAGCTCTGATTTAAACCAAATTAATATTCCCCCTGAGTTCCTGCCTTGAGTAACATTGTTCAATTTTACTGAGGGTACTACCAGCTCTTTGTAGCCTGAAGGACAGCCAGTGACTTGGTCAGCTTTACACCATGTCTCCTGTAATATTATGATGTCCATGTCTCTTATTTGCTTAATGAAATCAGGGTTTCTGCTCTTCATACCGAAAGCTGAAGAGTTTAAGCCCTGAATGTTCCACATTGAGATACTTAATGATTTCATTGACTACTTTGATAGTTTTGTCATTTGAAAATGAGACAAACCTGTTTTTTGTTTTTTTAGCAAATTAATAATACAGTATTTTCATTTTTTTTCATTAAAAGTGATTATTTTCAATATAGAATACAACAAATATCAGAACACAAACATGTTATCACTCAATTTAACATCATATATTTTATATAGGGTATAAGCACATAAATTTTGTAACGCTTTTTGTCCCCTTACCGCTGTACCTAGCCCATGAGGCGGGAGCATATGAGGCTGAGCATATGCTGTATGTGTGCCAGCTCGTTGGGGGCGGGGCCTGCTGGTCTGCACAGGGCCTGGGCGTAGCTCAGTCCACCTGGGTGCTGGACCTGCTGCTGAGCTGGTGCTGGGCTGCAGAGGGGAGGGGCTGGGCCAGGCTGGCTGTGTCCTTGTGAGAAAGGTCCCAGCTGTGTCTGGGGGATCCTGTGCTGCCTGTGTTGCTGGGGGTCCAAAGGTGGGCATTGCGGAGGGTGCTGTGGTGGGCACTGCGGAGGGCGCTGTGGTGGGTACTGCGGAGGGCGCTGTGGTGGGTACTGCGGAGGGCGCTGTGGTGGGTACTGCGGAGGGCGCTGTGGTGGGCACTGCGGAGGGCGCTGTGGTGGGCACTGCGGAGGGCGCTGTGGTGGGTAGTGCTCTGGTCTTGGTGGAGGCATCCTGACTGGAGTTCTGTGTTCCGGTCCAGAGGTATGTGCCGCTGGTCTCTGTGTCCTGGGGGCTCACCTGTTGCTCCTGTAGGGGGTGACTGGATTTTGTCCCAGGGCTGTGTTCTTAAGGGACTGAGCAAACACATGCACTGCTTCTCTGTAGAGATGCACATGGTCGAATAGGCTGTGGGGACCGAGGGTTGGATGGTGGGCCAGATGAACATTGGGCCGCAGGGCACACTCCCTGGAGATGACTGGGTTCACCTTTTGGATTGTCTGGGGGTGGAAATCCTTTCTGGGCAGCAGAGTTGATATAATAATTCTTGATTCGGGGAAGGTGTGGGTGGCCTTCTCTATCACCCCCCTGATTGACATTGCCACCCTCTCCTGCTGTGCTCTCAGGTCGTTTGTACCTGTGTGGATCAAAATATGACTGGGGGAGCCAAGCCTGGATGCTGTGAGCAGCTCTAACGCTTTTTTAGTGTTCGGACACCATATCTTACTCACTCTGTGTCTCGGGAAAAGCTGCTTCTCATCAATAAATTTCCCATTGGAGTCAATGAGGAGCACTATTTCAGCCCCCTCAGGGTTTGGTGCAGGGGAAGCAGATTGTGTGTGGGTTTCTGATGGTGTGGGTGAGATGAGGGGGTTGTCTGTGATTGAGGGGGTGGTGGAAGATTCTGGCTGTGCTGGGGGGTCCTGGGTGTTCTGGGTGGGGCTCACTGAAGTTTGGTGGTTGTGGGTGGAGAGTGAGTGCAGCTGCTCCGTCAGGTGCTGCACTGTCCTGTCTCTGTCCCGCAGTTCCTCAGTCACTGCCGTTAACTCCCTCCTGTGTGTCTCTCTGTCCTGCTGTAGCTGCCTAACCTCCTCAGTAAGCGTTTTTAATTCCCCCATAAATATCTCCCTGTCTCTCTGAAGTTCCTTTAAGAGAGCTGTCCTTGAGCTCTCATGTTCTTTTTTTACTTTTATTATTTGTTCTTGTAAGTGCTGTGTGCTGTCCTTAGCGCATAGTTGTGATAGCACCAGTTCCCTTAGCTGCACCAGTCCTACCTCTAACTGGGTGAAATTGTCCTTCATTAGAGTGACAGTGCTGTGGAGCTGGAGGGGCGGCGCAGAGTCTAAGCTGGTGGAGTCAGTCTCCTCAGGGGTCAGGCCTTCCTGTGTTGGACTGGTGAGGGTGTGAGCACTGTCTGTGTGTTGAGGAGTGGGTTTCTTATTGGCCAGCTCTTTTATGGCTGAGAAATCTTTTTCAAAATCCCTCAGGCTGCCCTGCACCATTACTGTGCCATTTTTATATAGATTAATTGTTTGTTTGACAATGTCGGGATCATCAGCTTCGCGGATTTGTACTTTCCAGCCATTGCAAATACCCGTTTTTTTATGTTAGGGTAGTACTTGCATATAGCTGTATGCCAGGTGGTAGGATTCTCTGTAAAGAAAATTAGGTTGCTCACACCCCCATTTTGATAGGTATCAGCAATGAGTGTCTCTGGTCTGTCTTTCATGAAGGTGTGCTTGTAGTGCTTCCTGGAAGCCTCATTCTTCAGCTCTGCCGGGTAGTGTAGTTCAGTGCAGAGGGGGAGGGGCTGCTGCTGCCCACTTGTGCCCAACAATGTATCCATGCGGAATGGTTACTTTTCCAAGATGTGGGCTGCTGCTCAACTGTTATTTTTTCTAACTGCCACTTTTGCTCTAACTGCCAGTTTTTCTTGAGAACAGAATGATTAGGATTTTACCCTTGTTTGCATCTAATGGTCCAGAATTAAAAACGGATGTACTTACTGCACACTTTTCTTTTCCCTTGTTCTCTCCTTATGCTTCATTAGTTGACTGGTAATCCTCTTGTTTTTTCTTTTTTCTTTTTTTAAACAGTTCAATGTCAAGTTAGCTGTTCGCAGTTAGCTGTTAGCAGTTGAATTTTGTTTGATTATTTAAACCTAAAGTCAAACGATTTTACTCCTACTTTATGTCTGGTTATACTTGTGTACTTATAGTTTCATATCTAATTTGAATTAAAGTAAAAAAAAAAAAAAGGAAGTTTGTCTCATTTTAAAACAACAAATGTATTGATAGTTCAGGAGCTGATGTGAAGCATGTCCTCTCTCTCTCTCTCTCTCTCTCTCTCTCTCTCCCTCTGCCTCTCTCTCTGCCTCTGCCTCTCTCTCTCAGGGTTGCCAGGTCCTGCTGAAATTTCCAGCCCAAAATCAGCTCAAAACCCGCCCCAAATGTCCTAAAACTAGCCCAAATATAATGATGTTCCATTTAGGTGTTTTAAAGGGATACTTCAGTTTGGCTAGCTGTAACCAAAGCCATAGGCTGTAACCAATACTGGCTGTAACCATTCGTTTCCATTAGCATTGCTACAAATTGCAAACAAGCTTACAATGGACGTTTCTCAAGAACCTTGGGAAGTGCAATATCAAACCCAAAATATATAAAAAAAGGAAGTATTAATTTAATAGTGATCATATTTGAACATTCTTTATTTTCCCTCCTTTTTTGTTTGTTTTAACAGCAAAATGTATTGAGTATGCCTATTTTTAAATGTTTTGAATGTTACTTTATTCAAAAAGAAACTATGCTCACAACAACAACAAAAAGCTTAATTCAGTATGTACTTTAGAATTTACTTTATTACTGTGGACCCCCAGTAGCTGAAACTGCACACTTAGCTTTTCTCATCTTCCACAGTGCTCACTCCTCACCTCAAAATCTCCCTCTGCTCCATCTTCCTATCAACTTTTTCTTCACTCTTTGTTACACAGCTCTATTCATTCTTTCCTTCTCTCCGTTCACAACCGTAATCTCCGACTAATAATGCAGTTCAATAACGTTACAGTGCGTGATTAAATAATTAAATATTCGCTCTCTCATGTCTGACTGTCTCGCAGAGCAGCGCAGTGGGAGCCGGGCCCCGCCCCACCCCCTCTCCCCGCCTCCATATTTAGAAGAGAACGTAGAACGTAACGTAGCTATCAACGCTTTAAATGACGTGAATTCAAGCCGCACCACCCACTTGCTCTCTCTCTCTACTGCAGCCATAGAGCGTATATAGAACTGCAGCCCAGCACTGTGTAGCTACGTGCCTATCTCTGTTCTCTGGCCTGAGAGGTTGCCAGATATTCAACATCAAGTTCAAGACACATTAAGTTCAAGACACATTAATAGAACGCTCAAATGAAAAAAATTCTGTCACTTTTGGCGACCGCGGTCAACGTTGAAAGTAGCCCAAAAAACCGCACACCGCGACTATGTAATTTTTACCCGCGACTGCTTTTTCAAACTAGCCCAATTTGGCGGGAAAACCGCGAACCTGGCAACTCTGCTCTCTCTCCCTCCCTCTCTCTCTCCCTCTGCCTCCCTCTCTCCCTCTGCCTCTCTCTCTCCCTCTGTCTCTCTCTCTCCCTCTGTCTCTCCCTCTGCCTCCCTCTCTCCCTCTGTCTCTCTCTCTGCCTCTGCCTCTCTCTCTCCCTCTGCCTCTCGCTCCCTCTGTCTCAATTCAATTCAATTCAAATGTGCTTTATTTGCATGACAAGTAAACTTGTGTTGCACAAGCATTGATACATAAATGACAAAAAAACAAAACAAAAACATGAACAACAACACCCCCCCCCCCCCCCGCTAATACACATAATCCCAGGTCAAAAGACATTTAGTATTATAATGTAATACATATTACATATAAACCCTGGCAGTATTACAAAGAACATAGGTGACTAGTAGATTAGTAATAGATTACTTAATTTATACATTAGTCCACACCCTCTCTTAAATGATGGCAGGCAGAGACGTAATGAGCTGCCATTTCTATTGTGGCATCCTCTTCTCCCAGAACTACTTTTAATTTATTTGATTCTGATTGGTATTCAAATTGGTGAATTTGCGCATTGAATTTGGAAAAATATTGGCTTCGAATTGAGAGGTACTTGGGGCAGTAGAGTAAAAAGTGGGCCTCTGTCTCTACCTCTGCCAGGTTGCAGTGAGCACACAGCCTGTTCTCTTTTGGCAGCCAGGTCTTTTTGTGGCGACCAGTTTCAATAGCAAGGCTGTGGTCACTGAGTCTGTACATTGTTAATGTGTGTCTTTGTTTTGGGTTTTTAACTCGTGTCAGGTAATCAGACAGGGAGTAATTTCGACCTAGAGTGCGGTAAATTTCCAATTTATTGTTTAATTTAATTTCTTCATGCCAATTGTCAATGTACAGATTTTTGTTGATCTTGTCAAATTGTTTTAATGCTGTGGTTGTTGCGTTTTCTTCAAATTGTTTATTCATGGCCAGTTGTCCGAGGGGGTCCCTCTCTGGGTAGAGCTGGTTGCTTTTCAGTGCCTTGTGCTGGTAGCAGTGTGGGTCAGCCTGATTCAGATGAACCCAGAATTTGAGTGCTCTTTTTTCAATTGGTAGCAAGAGGGGGGAAGCGGCCTAATTCGGCCCTGCACGCATTATTTGGGGCATTTCTGTGGACATACATGTAGTGCAGTTTTGCAGAACTCGAGGTGAAATTTCTCAATTTGATTTTTATCCCATTTTTTGTTTTTGTTGTGCAATAGAGGGCCCCATATTTCACTCCCATAAAGGAGAATGGGCTGGATAATGCAGTCAAATATTTTTAGCCAGATCTTTATAGGGGGATTGAATTTGGAAATAGTTTTCTTAATTGCATAGTAGGCCCTGCGTGCTTTGTCCCGTAATGCATTTATTGCCATTTCAAAATTCCCTGAAGCACTAATCACCAGCCCCAGGTAAGTGTAGTTGGTGGTGTGCTCCAGGGTGTGGGTTCCTAGGGTAAATTGGTACCTGTTTCCCTGTGATCTGGATTTTTTCTGGAAGACCATAACTCTGGTTTTTTCCAGATTTACTGTCAGTGCCCAGGTCTGACAGAATTTCTCTAGGTATGACAGGCTCTGCTGTAACCCCTGTTCTGTGGGTGACAGCAGAAACAGGTCATCCGCATAGAGTAAGAATTTAATTTCTTTATCGTGGAGAGTGAGTCCAGGAGCAGCAGACTGTTCCAACTGTAAAGCCAATTCATTAATGTAAATGTTGAAGAGTGTTGGACTCAGACTGCAGCCCTGTCTCACTCCACGCCCCTGAGTGAAGAATTCAGTTCTTTTATTTTCAAATCTGGTACTGCACTTATTCTCTGTGTACATCGATTTTATGATGTCATAGACTTTACCCCCTACACCACTTTGTAAGATTTTTAAAAATAGTCCATCGTGCCAAATTGAATCAAATGCTTTTTTGAAATCAACAAAACATGCAAATATTTTTCCTTTGTTCTTTTGGTGGACATGTCTGTTTATGAGTGTGTGTAGGGTGTAAATATGGTCAGAGGTGCGATGATTTGGTAAAAATCCAATCTGACTCTTACTCAAGACATTGTGTTCCTTAAGGAAGGCCAGTATCCGGGCATTAATTATACTGCAGAAAACCTTCCCCAGATTACTGCTCACACAGATGCCTCGATAATTGTTTGGGTCAAATTTATCTCCACTTTTAAATATAGGGGTAATGAAGCCTTGGTTCCAGATCTCAGGGAAACACCCAGTATTAAGTGTTAAATTAAACATTTTGAGGATAGCCTCATGTAGTTTAGAGCTGCCATGTTTTAACATTTCAGAGCAGATACCATCAGGCCCACATGCTTTTCTGGCCTTCAGGGTATGTAGTTTGCTTTTCAACTCCTGCAGAGTAATTAAGGTGTCTAAATGGTTTTGATTGTCTTTAATAGTTATTTCTAAGTCTTTTAGTTGTTCGTATATTGAGGTCTGATTGGAATTAAATGATTCATTTTCAAGTTTTTGATAAAGTTCTTTAAAGTGGTTTTTCCAGATATTGCCATTCTGTATTGTCAATTTTTCCCTAGTGTTTCACGAATTTAGTTTTTTCCACAAATCCCAAAATGTGTTTTGATTAATTGCGTTTTCAATTTTGTCGATTTCTTTGGACATATATTGCTGTTTTTTCTTTCTGAGGAGCTGTTTGTATAGTTTCAGGGCCTGGTGGTATCTGAGGCATCCTTCAATGTCACTTGGCTCCCTGTGCTTATGGTTAGACAGCTGTCTCAGCTGCTTCCTGGCCATGAAACATTCTGTATCAAACCATTTTTCTTTTGGCTGATTCTTATTTTTTGAACTTATTTTCATGTTTGCAAGTTTTAGGTTTGATTTTATTGCCAATTTAACAAATATATGATTTAAATGTTTCGTTGCCAGGTTTAAGCCCTCAATGTTGCTCAGGTACTGAGTTTGCTGAAAGGCATTCAGCATGTGAGCTATTTCAGTACTGCTCAGTGCTGCCTGGTATTCTGCAGTACTGGTCTGGCCCCACCTGTATGTGGGCTCTAAGTTGAACAGTTTTGCTGTTGAGTGATGATCTTTCAGGGCCCGTTCTGTTTTATTCAGGTACAGAGTTACCTGGCTGTGGTCAGAGAGGGGTGTTTGGGGTATGACAATAAATGCATTAATACATTCTGGGTCCATGTCCGTAATGGCGTAGTCAACCACACTGCTACCCAGCACTGAGCTATATGTGTATCTCCCCAGAGAGTCCCCCCTGGTCCTTCCATTAACAATATACAGACCCAGGCCTTTACAGAGGTGCAGTATCTGCTTGCCGTTTTTATTCACCACACTGTCGTAGCTCTGCCTCTGTGTGGTGACCTGTGTGTGGCACAAAGGGGGTTCACTACAGAAAGGGAGATTTCCTTCTACACTGACACAGTCAATCTCTCTGCCTGTTCTGGCATTGAGATCTCCCATTACCAATATAGAGCCTAATTGTTGGAAATGGAGGATTTCTGATTGGAGATTTTGATAACCGTCTTCTATATAGTATGGAGATTCAGACGGGGGCATGTAGATTGCACATAGATAGATGTCTAATTGTGTGTTTATTATTTCTTTTTTAATCTGGATCCAAATGTGTGTCTGACCTCTCTTTTGTGGCGAAATGTGATTATGGAGTTCCCCTTTGTACCAAATGATAATACCCCCTGAATCCCTGCCACCTTTGGCATGGCGGTGTTTTACAGAGGGCACTATCAGCTCTCTATAATCAAGAGGAGGGCATGTTGGTACATCTCCACGGCACCATGTTTCTTGGAGAATTATAATATCAGAACTATTTACAAAATGTACAAAGTCAGGGTCTGTGCTCTTCAGCCCAAAGGTGGAAGAGCACAGGCCCTGGATATTCCAACTACTGATTTTAAAAGATGAGATTGTTGACATCAATTATATTTCTATATTTAAGAAAGATGTTTGATTAGTGGTCAATATATTTTACTACACAATATACTATATGTATTTTAAACATTGAACATTGGATAAATGCAAGAAATGTTTTATCAAATATAAACTAAAGCCAACATATGTGCAATGGTTTAACTGATTAGTTTAGAGCATATAAAGTTGAGCATGTCCCTTATCTGACTCAGTTCCCCAGGTGCTCTGTTTCCGGCTCCTGCTGTCACTGCAGCGTAGCTGTGTGGCTGGGCGGGGCGTTGCTGCAGGTTCAGCACGCTGCCAGTGTTGCGCTGCATGGGCGGGCGGGGGCTGGGTGCTGTGTGGGGGGGGAGGGGGGCGGCGGTGGATGGCTGGATTTCTCTTGTCGCTGTAGTTGCTGGTGGAGGTCCTGCCCAGTGCAGTGTCCTTTAGGACCCTAGCGAACATCTTTACCCCCTCCTTGTTGAGGTGCACCTGGTCGTAAAGGTGGTAATGCCGGATGTCACGGTGGTGAGCCAGGTGAACGTTTGGCAGCAGGGCACAGCCTCGGGATACCTCTGCATTGATGCTGTGGATGATTCGCTGTGGCACGTCTGTCCTGGGCAGCAGGGTGGAGATGGTCACTTTGGCTGCTGGATACTCCTGAGTGGCTTTAGCTGCCACCTGTTTCAGGGCCTTGGCTACGTCAATCCTGCGTGTGCTCAGGTCGTTGGTCCCCGTATGGATCAGGACATGTTTGGCATGTCCTAGTCTCTGCTCTGACAGCAGTTCCAGGGCAGTTTGTGTTGTTGGGCAGCAAAGCTTTATGACTTTTCTCCCAGGGAATAGCCGGCTTTCATTGAGGTATTTTCCATTGGAGTCACATAGAATAATGACATCAGCCTCATTGTGTTGTCCTGTGGGTTTGCTGGTTTTGGGAGTGTTCGGACTGAGGGTGCTGGTGTGTGTGTCTACATGAGGAGGGGTAGAACACTGTGTGACAGTGATAGAGGGAGTGGGGTCTATGTCAGTTTTAGAAGGGGTAGTAGGAGTGTGTGTCTGAGTGCAGGGGGCGCTGGTGTGTGTGGGTGGGGCAGTGTGTGTGTTAGCACTGGGGGAGGTAGCGTGTGTGTGTGTATGGGTGGGAGTTGGATGTTGTGCAGTGTGTGTTTGAGTCCCTCCATGTCTCTCTGCAGGCTGTGGCTGTGCTGGTCAGCCTTGGCCAGCTCCTCTTTCACTCTGCGGTGCTCTGTCCTTAAGGCCTGGTTGTCCTCCTCCAGGTGTCTCATGGCGGATCGCAGCTCCTGCATCTCACACCTGTGCTGTCTGAGGAGGCTGGCTACCTCACTGTTAGCCTGCTGTGTGTGACTGCTGCAGTTAGCCAGAGTGTCCTCCCTGAACTGCGTGAACTCCTGCTCCAGCACTGCCAGGCTGTCTCTCAGGGTCCTGATGCTGCTGTACACTTTGGGGGAGCTGGGGGTATAGTGGGCAGGAGGAGGTGCTTCACTGGCAGGGGCGCTGTTGGGTTCAGGCTCTGGCTCAAGGGTCTTGTACTCTGGCTCTTGTTTGTGTTTTTCTGCCTGATTTTTGAGGGGCTGGAAGCCGAGTTCAAACTGTCCTAGACTGGCCTCTGTTCCCTGTACCATGACTGTGCCAGTGTGGTAAATGTTGACAGTTAGAATAGCATTGCTACTGTCTGAGTCCTCAAGTATAGAGATCTGTCTGCCTTTGCTGATGCCATTCTTTTTAATGTGTGGATAGGTCTGGCAGAGGGCTGTGTGCCAGGCAGTGGGGTACTGTGTGTAGAACAGCACATTGCACCTGACCCTGTTCTCTTCTGGCCCAGAGTAATCTGACACCAGGGTCTCTGGGAGACTCCTCAGGACTTTGTCTTTGTGTAGTTTTCTGGCTTTAGCTGACTGAATATGCTCAGGGTATTGAATTTCAAACCCCTGTGATGGCTGAGCTGTGGGTTGTGATTGGCTGGCTGGAGTTGAGATTGATAAATTTGTTGCTGCTGCTGGCTCAGGCCCAACTGTCATTTCAACTGTCACTTTGCTGTCCCCCTTCATGGCTAATTTTAGCTAGCCTTTTTAAAGGGCTTTTCGTAATTATACTGATTAACTTGAAAAGTTTTTTTTTTTAATTAATAAAAAGAATCAACAAAAGTAATAATAGCGATTTCCAGAGGCTTACCTTCACTGCCTCACTGTTTAGACTGTTTCCACTGTCTAATCCTCCTGCTTCAAGTGCTAGGTTTCCTCTGTCTCTGTTTTAAACACTTTTTTAAAAGGTATTTTTGGTGTTTTTGTATTCAAAATGTCTTCATGTTCTTCTCTTATTATTCATAAACGTTTATGTACATTTTTTGATCACAAATCAAACATCTTTCCGCAAATATCTTAGAAAAATTGAAGAAATTTTAGGAGCTCATCTTCTCGCTGCTGCTCTCTCTCTCTCTCTCTCTCTCTCTCTCTCTCTCCCTCTGTCTCTCTCTCTCCCTCTGCCTCTCTCCTCTCTCCCTCTGCCTCCCTCTCTCTCTCCCTCTGCCTCTCCCTCCCTCTCTCCCTCTGCCTCTCTCTCTCCCTCTGCCTCTCCCTCTCTCCCTCTGCCTCCCTCTCTCCCTCTGCCTCTCTCTCTGCCTCTGCCTCTCTCTGCCTCTCCCTCTCTCTCACCCTCTGCCTCTCCCTCTCCATCTGCCTCCCTCTCTCCCTCTCCCTCTGCCTCCCTCTCTCTCTCCCTCTGCCTCCCTCTCTCTCTCCCTCTGCCTCTCCCTCTGCCTCCCTCTCTCCCTCTCCCTCTCCCTCTCCCTCTCCCTCTCCCTCTCCCTCTCCCTTCCCCTGGTGAAATTGGCCTGAGTTCAGAAGAGGAGGTTTCACCACACCCAGCCCTGCACATACAGGTGACAGCAGAATAACTGAAAGGTGTTTGTTATCAGGGGCATAGTAATGGAGAAGCCAGCACTGTGCTTAAAGGGATAGTTCGGAATTTTGGACATAATGTCTCAATTATGACTTACCCATGATGTAGTTGATTGGTGGAAACCATTTTCAGATAATTCCATGCTGTCCCTTCTTTTGGACATACACACGTTGCTAATGCTAGCGCAACTCTATGGTGACCGGTAGCATCCACTACCAAACGTACTTAAACACTCCACAGTGCACCCAAAGCAAATAAAATACGACGACAGTCTATCGCGGTTATTTTGAGTGTTTATACCATCATTTTTTAAGTCAAACTATCGTTGAATCTTTTACTTTGCGCTGACCTATATTCTCTGTGGAAGTACGGCGCCCAGGGCTGTGCAGAAGGCTTTCCACAGCTGGGAGGAGAACTGGGGCCCACGGTCCGACACGATGTCACTCGGGATCCCATGCGGCCTCACCACATGTTGCACCAGGAGTTCCGCTGCCTCCAGGGCAGAGGGAAGCTTGGGCAGGGGAATGAAGTGGGCTGCCTTGGAGAACCGGTCCACAATGATCAGGATGGCGGTGTTGCCATCCGATGCGGGCAGACCGGTTACAGAATCCACCCCCACATGGCTCCAAGGACGGCCCGGGATGGGGATGGAGCGAAAGAGGCCAGCGGGGGATGGTGGGAGGCCTTACTCCTGGCGCACACCGGGCAGACGAGGACGAAGGCACGGGTATCCCCCTTCAGGGTGGGCCACCAGAAACTCCTCCTGACCAGGGCGGTGGTCCTCAGGATACCAGGATGGCAGGCCAGACGGGAGGCGTGAGCCCACTGGAGAACCTGAGAGCGGACGAAGTCGGGAACAAACAGACAGGAGTTAGGGTTATTGCGGGGATCCGGGTGGGTAACCTGGGCAGCCTTCACGATTCCCTCGATCTGCCAAGAGACCGCAGCTACCACACAGGACGGGGAAATGATGGGTTCAGGGATAGCAGGTCTGGCGTGAGGGGAGAACATACGGGACTGGGCATCGGGTTTCGGGTTGCGGGAACTGGGTCTGTAAGTTATGGAGAAATTAAATTGTGCAAAAAACAAGGACCAGCGGGCTTGACGGGAATTTAGACGTTTAGCAGATTTAATGTACTCCAGGTTGCAGTGGTCAGTCAGGACAAGAAATGGTTTACCTGCACCCTCCAGCCAGTGCCGCCACTCATCCAAGGCGAGCTTGATCACCAAGAACTCCTGGTCCCTGATGTCGTAGTTGTGCTGAGCCGGGGTGAGTCGCCGGGAGAAGAGGGCGCAGGGGTGCATTTTCTAGTCCATGGCGGAGCGTTGTGAGAGGACGGCCCCAACGCCAGTGTCGGAGGCGTCTACCTCGACGACGAACTGACGGCTGGGGTCCGGGTGGCAGAGAATAGGGGCTGTGGAGAACTTAGACTTGAGGGTGGCAAAGGCGCGGTTAGCCTCGGGGTTCCAAACGAAGGGGACGGAAGTGATGGTAAGGTTAGTGAGGGGAGCAGAAATTTGACTGTAGTTGCGGATAAACTGCCTATAAAAATTTGCAAAGCCCAGGAATTTAAGTAAGTGCTTACAGGAGGCCGGTTGAGGCCAGTCAGCGACGGCTTGGATCTTCGTGGGGTCAGCCTGGATCTTCCCTTCTTCAATGATGAAGCCCAGGAACGGAACCGAAGGGGTGTGAAAACTGCATTTCTCTGCTTTAACGAACAGTTTGTTCTCCAGCAGCCTCTGGAGAACCTGGTGGACATGCTTGACATGATCTTCGGGGTTTTTTGAAACCCGAAGTGTCCGAGGGGGGTGTTGAACACCGTCTTCCACTCATCTCCCTCTCGGATACGGACGAGGTGGTAGGCGTTGCGGAGGTCCAGTTTTGTAAAGATGGTGGAATCATGCAGGGGTTCAAAAGCAGAGTTGATTAGGGGCAGAGGATACTTGTTGCGTACAGTTATGGCATTCAGACCCCGGTAATCAATGCATGGCCGGAGCGATCCGTCTTTGCCGCAAAGAAAAACCCCGCTCCCACCGGTGATGAAGAGGGTTGAATAATACCTGACGCCAGGGAATCGTGGATGTAGGCTTCCATTGAGGCCTTCTCGGGACCAGACAGGCTGTAGGGGCGACCTGACGGGAGCTTCGCTCCGGCCAGCAGATCTATACAGCAGTCGTTGGGTCTATGGGGGAGGTAAAGACACAGCACAGGATTTACAAAACACCTCTGGTGGCCCCAGATGGAGGTAGGGCGGAGCGAAGACAATCAGCATGGCATTGAGAGCTCCAGTCCTGGATCTGAGATGTTCACCAGTTAATGTGGGGATTGTGAATGCGAAGCCAGGGTTGGCCGAGAACCAGCGGAGACTCGGCTGAGTGGATAATATAGAACCGAATAGTCTCACGGTTGTTACCCGACAATACGAGTTGGAGAGGAATGGTGGAGTGGGTAACCCGGGCCAGGATATTTCCATCCAAGGCATAGGCATTGAGCGGGGTAGACAGCGGCTCGACAGGAATTCCTGACCTCTTGACTAGACTTCAATCGATGAAGTTGGCGTCGGCTCCCGAGTCGACCAGGGCCAACAACGAGGTAGATTGGGTGTCCCACAAAAGGGTAGCCTTCAGTTGAACACGAAACTGAGCAGAGTGAGCAGTGGAGATTGGGCTCGCCAGTATGCCCGTCCTATCGGCGAGCCATCCCTTCTTGGGCGAATGGGACAGGAGGCCACGAGATGGCCCGGACGGCCACAACATAACAGAAACCGGAGACCATTCTTCGGCGACGTTCGCCGACATCGATAGTGGCGCGGTTTAACTGCATAGGTTTCTCCTCCGTTGGGCCCAGCTTCGAAGGAGAACGGTTACTTGGAGGTGACGAGACTCGTGAACGTGGTGTGTAAGGAGATGCACTCCGTCGGCCCCTCCTCTCCCGGGCTCGGGCCCGGAGCCGGTTGTCAATTGAGATGGCGAGTGTTGATTAGACTGTTCAGAGAACTGGACTCATCGCGGGTCGCCAGCTCGTCTTTCAGTTCTTCACTGAGGGCTTGGAGGAAGGTCCCTTGGAGAGCGGTGTCCTTCCACCCTGATTCGGCTGCCAGAGTGCGGAATTGGACTGCTATTTCTGCCACGCTGCGGTTGCCCTGACGCAGTTGGAGTAAGCGTTGGGTAGCATCACGCCCACAGACTGGATGGTCGAACACCCGACGCATCTCAGAAGTGAAGGAGGTGAAATGGAAACAGGCGGGTAGCTGGCTTGTCCCACATAGCCGTTGCCCACTCCCGTGCACTCCCTCCCAGACAGGCCATCACAAAGGCGACTTTACTTGCATCAGAGGCGTAGGAGGCAGGTTGCAGGCGGAACACTATGAGCTGGAGTGCACATACTTTTTGTGGCAAATGAATGAAGAAATAATAAATAAATCTGTTCGAGACGAGCCTCGAAACTTCAGTCTCCACAGTCAGACAGTTACCACAAGAGCAGAACAAAAGTAGGCTACACAGAGAGTTTTTATCAGCATTTGTGTGAGATTGAGAGTAGTAGCCTAGTGACCGTGTTTGAAACAAGCGTTTGTTGAAACAGTTATTTATAGAATTTTAGATTTACATTAATACAACAACGCGATGTTAACCAGATGATATTTTGCATTACAACTGTATTGTTTGTACCTGAGAAATGGGATATTTGTTCCTATACTGCATAAACGTTAACCTGCGGTAATTCTTGTGTTGCTAGCAAGTAGGGTTGTCATGATACCAGAATTTTAAACTTCGATACGATACTAGTATAAAAAAACGATATTCGATACCTCTTTCGATACCACGGCACAAAAAAAAAAAAAAAAAGTCCTAGGCACACAAAATTTAAAAAAAATGTATTATTAACAACCTGCACACAGTGCTGGTACAGAAAAAATCACATTAACATTATTATTACTATTCTTAAATGTTTTCCCTACCTTGTAGGCCTACACATTATTTATGTAGTTATTATTGCTTTTAGTATTATTTCTTTTTTTTCTCTAATGTTGCTTCACTTGTAAACACAGTACAGTCTCAGTGGGTTTCCCCTGTAAACAAAGGATAAATAAAATAAAACAAGAACATTGCAAGGGTCTGGGTGTCCTTTGCAGCTTTCTCTCTGGTGCTATATGAGAGAAAATCCATAATTAGATTTGATGGTATAATTATATATAACTTAAAATTAATAAAAACTTGCTGTCAGGTCCAACATCACTGGCAGTAATCAATGCGCAAGATCAGCCAGCTATTTTACGTTAGCTACTGTGGGTGAAACAAATTTTGGATAAATGTGTAACGTTATGTCGTCAGCTCAGCTGTCAGTGCAACCCTGTTACCTTACTTAGGCTAATGTAGTTGGTGTCGTTAAGCAACACACAACATAGCAAGCCAGCTAGTTAGATACTAGCTTGCTCTGAGAAAAAAAAAAAGCTAGGCTAGTTAACGTTATAGCTGCTAACGTTAGCTCGCTCGGGGGAAACTTTCTGAGCTCATCAGCATCACATCGCAACGTCATTCATGACAATAACTGTACACTTATTATATGATATAAACTCAACATTACCTCTCTCAATTCTTTGGAGAGATCAGGGTGCCGGTCCTTCAGATGCTTTGCCAAATTTGAAGTGTTCCCTCCTCTTGTTGGCACCGTTTTGAAGAACCTTTGCAAATCTTTCGTCTTTCCTTCTGCATCTGCCTCATAGGCAAAATATTGCCAAACATCACTCCTACTATTTTCTTTTTCGACTTACGTTAGTTCTGGAGCTGGACTTGCCATGGCTAACTCTTGCTAGCTTCTTGAATAACAGTGACGGGTCGCTGGCTGTTCTGAGTGACATCCACTGGCGTGTTTTGTCTCTCGCTCTCCTTCTGATCATCATCGTGTGCTTGTGCCTCTGCCACTGTCATTCACTCACTCTGTCAGTCACGTGGTGGGTTCGTTGCTGGAGAAAATGCCGTAATGAAGCCAGAGGCACTGAAGACCCACAAGTATTTTATACAAATAAAAATATATAATTTAATATTGTATTTTTTTTCTATAAAGTTGAGATCGTATTGTTTTTAAGCATGTGGTATCGGAAAGTATCGAAGTATCGATACTTTTGACAACCCTAGTAGCAGTAGACAAATGTTAGGCTACCAGACCATGTCGGGTGACTTACACCTCTTTTTAAGTACAAGTGAAATAGTGAACAGTTAATACTGTTCAATTTATTAGCATTTGCAAGAAAACTATGTTCTTTAATGTGAAAATGACATTCTTGTATGAGAAAAACTATACATGTGCACACTGTTTTAGTCGAAAATGAAATTACACTTTGGTACCTAGCGGGGGATCGAACCACTGACCTCACGCATGGAAAAGCAAGATCTTGACCGCAAGGTCAAAGCAATTTAACAGAAATTAGTAGACCAAATAAGACGTTTGTGTTGCGGGTACCAGAAATTGTGTACGGAAAATAAATGTTAGGATCAGGTGAGAATTGAACTGCCAACCTGCTACATGGTTGCACAGCACTGTAACCACTAAGCTACAGACACTTTCACAGTTGGTGTAGTAGGTAGGCAGCAACGAGGCCATTTTGAACAGAGCTTCTGATTGGTGGATTAAGGCGGTTGTCCAATGGGGAGAATTATTCTTTGAGGGTACGGAGGCAAAGGCAGGAAAAATGGGAAGAAGAAGGAGAAAAACCGGCAAAATAACCCCCAGGTTTGGGGCTTTATTGTGTGGATGTGTGAAGTTGTATCTGAATGCTGTGTGGTTACATGAGGTTCTGACTATACTGAAGTTAATGTTTTTAAGGGCTGAGAGTCTGTGGTCATTGTGGTTACTCAGAGGCGACGCAAGAGGACAGGCAAGGCAGGCAATTGCCTGGGGCCCCGAGCTTTGAGGGGCCCCCGACAGCTGATCACATTAGTCCTACGACAATGACAATCTAAAAATGTGGGAACCCCCTTGAAACATCCGATGGACAGTGCAGTGTGTACTCGGAAACCCCCCTAGACGAGGAGAATTGAGGGGGCCCCTGAAGGCTGATTATTTTATTTATTAATTTTTATAATTTCCACATTTATTTGCTCTTTTTAAAATGTATTTACCATTGCGGCAATGTCTGTGTGTTGGGCCTCAACCTGAAACATAAATGAAGATCAGTTGTGAGCTCAAGTTATTTCATTCATAACTGTGACCTGGGGGGTATTTCATAAAGCAGGATTACTGAGTTAGCTGGATAACTGCACTGAGTAAAACCCAAAGCAGGATTACTGAGTTAGCTGGATAACTGCACTGAGAAAAACCCAAGCAAGATTACTGAGTTAGCTGGATAACTGCACTGAGAAAAACCCAAAGCAGGATTACTGAGTTAGCTGGATAACTGCAGTGAGTAAAACCCAAAGCAGGATTACGGAGTTACCTGGATAACTGCACTGAGTAAAATCCGGAACATTTCTTATTACTACAATCCATGTTCCAGATTTGGGAGGGTAGCAGGATTACTCAGTGCAGTTAATCAGTAACTGGATACTGTAATTACTCAGTAATCTAGATTTGGGAGGGTAGCAGGATTACTCAGTGCAGTTAATCAGTAACTGGATACTGTAATTACCCAGTAATCCAGATTTGGGAGGGTAGCAGGATTACTCAGTGCAGTTAATCAGTAACTGGATACTGTAATTACTCAGTAATACAGATTTGGGAGGGTAGCAGGATTACTCAGTGCTGTTAATCAGTAACTGGATACTGTAATTACTCAGTAATACAGATTTGGGAGGGTAGCAGGATTACTCAGTGCAGTTAATCAGTAACTGGATACTATAATTACTCAGTAATCCAGATTTGGGAGGGTAGCAGGATTACTCAGTGCAGTTAATCAGTAACTGGATACTGTAATTACCCAGTAATCCAGATTTGAGAGGGTACCACGATTACTCAGTGCGGTTAATCAGTAACTGGATACTGTAATTACCCAGTAATCCAGATTTGGGAGGGTACCAGGATTACTCAGTGCAGTTAATCAGTAACTGGATACTGTAATTACCCAGTAATCCAGATTTGGGAGGGTAGCAGGATTACTCAGTGCAGTTAATCAGTAACTGGATACTGTAATTACCCAGTAATCCAGATTTGGGAGGGTAGCAGGATTACTCAGTGCAGTTAATCAGTAACTGGATACTGTAATTACTCAGTAATCCAGATTTGGGAGGGTAGCAGGATTACTCAGTGCAGTTAATCAGT
Source organism: Synaphobranchus kaupii (assembly GCA_029718625.1). Taxonomy (NCBI): domain Eukaryota; kingdom Metazoa; phylum Chordata; class Actinopteri; order Anguilliformes; family Synaphobranchidae; genus Synaphobranchus; species Synaphobranchus kaupii. The sequence continues at coordinate 62,809,790 of CM056385.1, read as the reverse complement.
AACTGGATACTGTAATTACTCAGTAATCCAGATTTGGGAGGGTAGCAGGATTACTCAGTGCAGTTAATCAGTAACTGGATACTGTAATTAGCCAGTAATCCAGATTTGGGAGGGTAGCAGGATTACTCAGTGCAGTTAATCAGTAACTGGATACTGTAATTACTCAGTAATCCAGATTTGGGAGGGTAGCAGGATTACTCAGTGCAGTTAATCAGGAACTGGATACTGTAATTACTCAGTAATCTAGATTTGGGAGGGTAGCAGGATTACTCAGTGCAGTTAATCAGTAACTGGATACTGTAATTACTCAGTAATCCAGATTTGGGAGGGTAGCAGGATTACTCAGTGCAGTTAATCAGGAACTGGATACTGTAATTACTCAGTAATCCAGATTTGGGAGGGTAGCAGGATTACTCAGTGCAGTTAATCAGTAACTGGATACTGTAATTACTCAGTAATCCAGATTTGGGAGGGTAGCAGGATTACTCAGTGCAGTTAATCAGCAACTGGATACTGTAATTACTCAGTAATCCAGATTTGGGAGGGTAGCAGGATTACTCAGTGCTGTTAATCAGTAACTGGATACTGTAATTACCCAGTAATCCAGATTTGGGAGGGTAGCAGGATTACTCAGTGCAGTTAATCAGGAACTGGATACTGTAATTACTCAGTAATCCAGATTTGGGAGGGTAGCAGGATTACTCAGTGCAGTTAATCAGTAACTGGATACTGTAATTACCCAGTAATCCAGATTTGGGAGGGTACCAGGATTACTCAGTGCAGTTAATCAGTAACTGGATACTGTAATTACCCAGTAATCCAGATTTGGGAGGGTAGCAGGATTACTCAGTGCAGTTAATCAGTAACTGGATACTGTAATTACCCAGTAATCCCGATTTGGGAGGGTAGCACGATTACTCAGTGCAAGGGGGGGGGGGGGGGGGGGATTTCCAGCATCAAGGCACAACATTTAATTTATCCATCCCATCATCACGCAGTAGGCTAGCCTAGGCTAAGCAGGACAAGTGAATAGGTAAAAGCATGAGGTAGGCTAATTCACTTTGAATCCGTATGCCCCGAGCATCATTTCCAGTATTTGGATGTTGTCTGAGAATCTCATGTACCATGGCATCTAACTCCTCATCGCAAATGGTGTTGAACAAGACAGAGACCCTTAAGATTTTAGGTCAGAGGTCAGAATCAATGATTTGCGACCATCATACACTTGGGATTCACAAATCTCTAGCAGTAGGCCAGTGGCACATTGTCATACAACATAGTTAGTTATTAACATTAATATTGACATCAGATGTCACCCATGGTGCTTTAAAGACGCTAACTGTCATAATGAAGCGGATAAAACTGTAAGTCGGGGGCACCCTATCCTTTTTAACTCAACCCCAAGACTGACATGCCACGATTTTCAGATGCACACTCACCTGATGCCATATTCTGCCATTCTGCAGTGAACTGTTCTTTCACCAGCCCCAAACAGATTGGCAATATCCCGCACAGGCAACCCTGCCAGTGTATCATTTAAGACTCTGGGGGCAGTAAATGTGAAGGTTGCCCAACTATGCCGTAAGATGATGAACCTGTTTGGGACACTGACAGACGATGAGCCACTTCCTCCAAATTGCGGTACACAATGTGACTCCACACGAAACATCACAAGGTCTGGATCCTCATTTTCAGCTGAGTTAGCCACGAGTCTCAGTTCTCTGGCTATCGCTTGCCTGTGTATGCAGCCATTATTGCAATATGTATTTGTTCCTCATTTTGGCATTTCTTGTCTTCCATACATATGAGCCAGTAAAAAGATTATAAAATGAAAAGCGGTAGTCCTGCAAAATAGGAACAAAGTATTTCAAACTGAAACGCCATTTTAAAAATGGAGGAGACAGAACACGGAGTAAAAGAAGGACTAAACCCGAATAAAATAACTGAGTAAGTAGCCTGTTGTGGAGTGGGATGGAGAGAATAGATGCTAAAGGTGAAGGGGTGTGGGGAGTAAGTAGCCTGTTGTGGAGTGGGGTGGAGAGAATAGAAGCTAAAGATGGAGGGGTGTGGGGAGGAATGGGAATCTAAGTATCATCGCACTAATGCTTAATTCAGTAAAACAGAAAACTGGGGTTTGGGTGTAGCCTTATAGCCTTGGCTGTTTTTGAATTTCCCATTTGGGACCAAATAGTCATTTAAAAAATAACTTTTAAAAAGTTTTTACATTTAGCCTACTTCAGTGTTTATTTTTATTGTATTCTTTTAAAAATTTTATTTCATCACCATTTTTACCTCTTCAGAGATGACGGAAGTCACAGGCCCTGTCGTTAGATTAAAAGAGTGGCTACATTTTGACAACTGTTGCTGAAACAGAGAAAAACAGAACTAACTTCTTGTCAAACGGTATCGAACAGACATTAATTTTGCACTGACATCAGACGTGAATCCAGCGTAAATTCAGTTGCCTACTTATTGGTCTGATCTTAACTCCATATGAGGAAAATGATAACTGAGTTCTGACTTGGTATGAAGGTAAAGATAAATAAAAGTAACGTGGGCGAATACATTTTGATGGTTCAGCATTAACATCCGTGGATTTAGTTTTAGCTAATCTATTAATTGAATTGACGTATCTTTATTAAACACCGTCCATATTAAAATGTGATTCTGACGGAAAGGTTTTTGCTTTTCCATCCGGTGTAATATTTAGCCCGGCCATTAATAAAGTTATTCTTAAGAAAATAATTCTGACACTTTTGGAACAAATAGATATTACCACACAGCAATAATAGGCATATAAAAGCCTTGAGATTTATGGATAGAATAACAGTTATATTAGACATGATCAGCCTTGTGAGGACTGTGAGGTCAGAATTAAAATTTTGCTCTCATACGAAGCAGTTTCGA
>CM056385.1:62744383-62801883 GCA_029718625.1 Synaphobranchus kaupii | reverse complement strand
AGAGTGAAAGGTAGGGATAACCCCTGGTTTTCCCCTGAGCTATCGTATATTTCATGAATGAAATTCAGTCTGGGCTAAGGCTAGGAAATCAGGGTCTGTTTTAGGCAGTTATGAAAGAAATGCTCCTCTCTTATTAAGAAGGCCAAGTCAGAATTTTATTTATCTACTACTACTGAAAATATAAATGATCCTCGAAAGTTTTGGAAGGCTATTAAATCCATGTCTGGAAACTGTAAGTCTGCAGATTTACCATCATGTGTAATGAAAAACTCAGTTCCTGTAAATGACAAATCTGAAGTGCTGAATTGTTTTAATGAGCACTTTGTACCTTCCTGCTCTCTATTTGACTCTGCTCCTTCTGTCTCTGTAACACCCTGTGCTGATGAACCGACGAGTGGTGGTCAGACTTTCAGCTTTACACCATTTTCAGTGCTGGAGGTACACAAAGCCCTGAAATCACAAGATGCTAGAAAACCTGCAGGTCCTAATGTTGACCCCTGCTTCTTGAATTAGCAGCTGATTTTATAGCGGAACCACTCACATATATTTTCAACCTGTCTCTGGAATGTAATGAAATTCCTAGGATTTGGAAAACAGCATATGTTCTCCCACTATTAAAAGGGGGAGATCCAACGCTCTTAAATAATTACAGACCTATTTCGAAGCTGTCACCTCTGGTAATTCCTTTTTATCTACATTCCAATCAGGTTTTAGAAAAAAACATAGCACTATTACAGCAACCATGAAGGTTTTAAATTATGTTACAGTCGCCTTAGATAAAAAGCAGCATTGTGTTTAACTTTTTATCGATCTTTCTAAAGCATTTGACACAGTCGACCATGGCATACTGAAACAGAGATTATTTAATATAGGTCTTTCTGAGCATGCAGTTGCATGGTTTGCAAACTACCTAACAGAAAGAACATTGAACACGAAGGGCTCTATTTTCAAACCAGCGCAAGGAGACGGTATAGTCAAACGCAAGCTTGTTGACAGCATCAACGTCTTAAAAACTGGCGCTATGGCGTTTCTCAGCAATACCGCTAGGATCAACAAATTCTCAACATAACATCCTTTCGCTTGCGCTGCAGTGGGATGGGTGGCGCTGTCTGGGGCGTGTTCTAAAATACTTTCGGCTCAGTGACAATTTGAACCAACGAAAACCCATTGCGTTATGATCCGCTGGAACCACCTCTTAGCGGCAACGCAATAGACTCTGGCAATTTGGCAACTTGTTAGTCATGTAGTTCTATGTAGTGTCTATAGGTGATGCCAACATTAAACTTCCATTTAATGAACAAATAGCCTATAATTATTATTAATTAATTAATTTTAATTTAAACTACTAGAATAAAACAGGACAGCTTACAAGAAACTTGCGATCATGTAGGCCAATAGCCTATAATATATAAATTACACATTGACACAGTTGAATCATAAGCCTACCATTTGAATCATAATTATGCCTACATCACCTCATGTAGGCTAATTAATGCATTCGCCACCTCCTCCCGTGCCTTCCGAACTTCTGGGAGACGAGGTGGTGTGGATTGTGATCCATAAATTACTAGTCCTAGCCTGTACTTCTGTTGCAAGTATGTCTGATTCCTGTGCGGAAAATCGCTCTTGTCGTTGACGGTCCAGTGCGTTTGGGTTGCTCATTATGAAATTGCATGGAGCGATTGCGTTCCAACTGGCTTTTTTTTAAAGCATGAGAACAACTATTTGATTGGCTACCATAGAGACACACCTTGGACATTTAAACCCAGCCTTTTAGCAATACCGCCATCAGATGTGCCAAGATTGCCGTCATGAAATTACCAAATTTCTCGCCGACACGCCCTCAGAGCGATACCGCCAAGCGCTTACTCTTGTGTTCACCATTGCGTTTGGTTTATTAAAATAGAGCCCGAAGTATCAAACAAATTCTCCGCCATTAACTAACGTTAACGTCTGGCTAACGAGTTGTCTGCCATTATCTAGGCTAACAGCTAGCTAACAAGACCACTGTACACGGTCAGTTAGCAAAAATCAATAATATGAAACTGACAGTTTTGTAAAATTTGTCAAGTTGCTTACCGTTTCACGCTGGGCTAGTTCCCTAAGCTAGACCCTTCAGTTGCATTAAGACGTTGTTTCTTTTTTCACCACTAGATGGCAGTATTTGTACATGTAGGCCTATCCTGAGCAGCGTTTACCAAGCACTGACTGAAAGTGAAACTTTCAATGTTGTGTCCTGGTTCAGTCACCTGTCTGTGAGGAGCAAAGCTAAGCTCTCCAGAGTAGTTAACCAGGGAATCTAATCTACTGGCTACAAACAGACCCAGTCCCCAGAGCACCATGCAAAAGCAGTGAACTGAATGACCATCAAAATCCTGAATGACGCTTCCCACCCCCTTCATATCTCTTTTGAGATGATGCCCTCAGGGTGAAGGTTCAGAGTCTCCTCTGCACGGAAGTGCTGTTATAAAATATAATTTATCCCCACTGCCACTACCAGCTCAACAGCAATTGTAGTAGGAACCTGTGGACATTAACATTTAACTGTCCACTTTTTAAATCTTCGTGTGTTGTCTTTTTATGTGAGCTATGCACTTTGCCAAATACATATTTCCATTATTTGCCTGCATTAATGGACAATAATGTTTTTGAATCTGAATATTGAACATTCTGACATACTGACATTTTTAGGACGTTTGTTGGGACATTGTTGATGGCAAGTTACAAAATGGCTTTCTCAAGAACGTTCCTGTAACGTTGCATGTTAATAAAGATGGAACGTTCAGACTGCAACATTTTTACAATGTTGTTGGGGCATTGATGATGGCAGGTTACAAAATGTTTTAAAAGAACATTTGTTTAACATTACGGGCTCTATTTTCAAACCGGCGCAAACCAGCGCAAGGGGACGGTATAGTCAAACGCAAGCTTGTTGACAGCATGAACTGGCGCTATGGCGTTTCTCAGCAATACCGCTAGGATCAACAAATTCTCAACATAACATCCTTTCGCTTGCGCTGCAGTGGGATGGGTGGCGCTGTCTGGGGCGTGTTCTAAAATACTTTCGGCGCAGTGACAATTTGAACCAACGAAAACCCATTGCGTTATGATCAGCTGGAACCACCTCTTAGCGGCAACGCAATAGACTCTGGTAATTTGGCAACGTATTAGTCATGTAGTTCTGTGTAGTGTCTATAGGTGATGCCAACATTACACTTCCATGTAACAACTTGGCCTCTTTTTTGCTCAACTGAGACATTCGTTGCTACTGCAGCCGAACTATTATTGGAAATCACAAACTCTGTGTTTTAAATTTATTGGTAGATGGTTCGTGACGATTTCTGCCGAATACGTAGTTTCGAAGTGCCACTATTTCCCTGTAGCAAGTCCATTTATCAAGCAACCCCCCACCTAGTCTATACCTACCTATGCGTGACATAGTGGACAATAGCGTCTATGTTTCAGTTCATAAATATATTTATTCATCATATAAAATTAGAATAACGTCATAGCAACGAGATAAACCCAACAATAGCCTGATCGTATGCCAGAAAAGCCGTGAAAAGCCCTGCTCACTAAAATGCAAAATAAACTGTGAAAGTACTATCTCATTCTACCATGTATTCTACTAGCAATATATGCTACTAAATATGAAATACATATACAATCCTACCATTGGTTTTACACATCGAGATGTTCCTTTCAAAATTCAGTTGTCATTTATTGTCTGGTACAATCGGTTTGAGAAATATACAACACTTTATACCGCTATTACACTATCTGAAACGTCGCCGCGTAATAGCCCCATGCCCTTGTAAGCCTGTCTCATGCATTACAGTTCACTCTGGTTTAATTGTCGGCTTTTTTATCCAATAGAGTACATTATAACCTTCGCAACGGTATATGCCAAGTCTTTTTGGGTGCTTTGAGCAATTTACTACAGCCCAGCGTAACGGCAGTTTTCGTTTTAACTGTCTAGTATTACGCAAGCGATATACAATACGCATTATGCAGGGGAATTTCCCTTTTGCGATATGTAAGTATTTTTGCGTCTAAAATACCGTTGGTCTCGCTGGCTACATACCTAAGTGTTTCCACTCGAGCACTGTCTTTCCAATATGTTTGATAGCCCTGTTGTTATTTTCGCATTTTGAGTGCATTTCACATACTGTAGTGCAATCGTTAGCTAAATGTATTTTTTAAGTATTTTTTTCAAAATGAGCTTGCCCCACCTGCACCAGTGGTCGCGGTCCCCATCACAGCCAGAGCAAAGAGAAATCAACTGGCTGAGCGGTTTAATAGGGCTAGATAAATGGTAAGTATCGGATCAGCTTTTAAAATGAACATTTCAATGCATGTTCCCACGTAGAATCATACACACATCCAAGTTGACGGTCCAGTGCGTTTGGGTTGCTCATTATGAAATTGCATGGAGCGATTGTGTTCCAACTGGCTTTTTTTTAAAGCATGAGAACAACAATTTGATTGGCTACCATAGAGACACACCTTGGACGTTTAAACCCAGCCTTTTAGCAATACCGCCATAAGGTGCGCCAAGATTGCCGTCATGAAATTACCAAATTTCTCGCCAACACGCCCTCAGAGCGATACCGCCAAGCGATTACTCTTGCGTTCACCATTGCGTTTGGTTTATTAAAATAGAGCCCTACATGTTAATTGCAGATAAATTGTGCATGTGCTTGCTACTAGAAGAAACTGCTTGATATATTGGGCATGTACTTTTCTAATCCGTTAATCAGGCTAAGATCTCCTTACTATCACAAAAAATGCCTGATTTCTGAATAAATTGTAAGTCGGCTTTGCTTTAACCACAAGGATGCGGGATGTTGGCATTATGAGGACACATTTTCAATCCTGACATATCAATAAAAAAACACTGGCAGTGGTTGTGGAAGGACTCGTCAATCTTCGCTGAGCCAGATTCTCCACACGCTGTACCAATCCCAGCTTCAATACAGTAAGGGAAATAACCCTGGTATAACTTACTGCAATGTATTTTTATACAGATTTGATCATGTTTGGTAATAAATTATGCATTGATGCTTTAGGAAAACTATAATGGTCAAGTCAGCTGCTGCTATTGTGTTAACGCTAGCTATCCAGCTAACAATTTTTGGTTCCAAGAACGTTCCCCAAACATTCCTGTTATGGTTATGGGAACATTACCTTGGAATGTTTTGGGAGCGCTTTTTATGGCAAGTTTTTTAAATGTTCCCAGAACGTTTTTTTTTTGTTGTTTTTTCCAAAGTTATAAGAACATTCTTCAAAAACATTTTTTTTCATGGTTCTTCATGGACATTCTTGTACACAACAATTCTTAGAAGATTTTTACAAAATATTCTTGGAAGGTTTTTAAAATGTTGCTGGAATGTTTTATCTTAGGTTCTATGGATTTTCTGTGAAAGCGTTCCAAGAATGTTCTTTGATATTGGTTTTAATAAAGTTACCTTCATGTCATTTCACCGAAAACATCCTAGTTTCTCAGAACATTTGTTTAAATACAGCATTATGTTTGTAAAAGGTCTACTTAAATCATTAATAAACACCTATCTACCTCAAACCTGACAAGACCTACACAATAACATGACACTAGTGCACAATAGGTTAGAAAATTAATCGCTGCTTTTATTTAGTCAAAAGACCATATAAGGGGCATCACTCATGAAACGTGAGCAGAATTAATTTATGTAAATCGTTCCTATTAGCAGTTTTGTATGTATTTTGGGATTCATCGTTTTTGTATCTGAGTTTTGTTTGTAGCCTACGTGCAATCAAACTTTACCATGCGTACCACGTTCTTAAATTCAAAATGCCGCTAAATGCAGTTTATGAATATCAATTAGAACATAAATTTATTTTAGTTTTCTGTTAAATTCACAAGACTGAAGGGTCGATTTACTAAGATCCCAAATAAGGGGTGTTATTTTGTGTGCGCAGCCGAGGTATTTGCACGTGTTATCATTTCACACTTTGTGGGTGATCAACTAAGAGTCATAGGGCCTCATTCATCAAACGATCATAAATATGTGTGGAAATTTAGTATGAAGATTTTACGCCGGATTCATCAAACCATGTGGAAAAGGCCGATTTTTTTTTTTGTATTTTGTGCGTATGTTCAGACATTCTGATTTATCGGTGGCCTGGTGGGACCCATGACAGCTTCATTCTGAGGGGAACTTCAGTTGCCACTTGTTTAGAGAACACTGATGTGAGAGACGGCTGACTTATGTAGGGAACATGCCTCTATATTCCTACATGTTCCTACAGTCTCATTTGATTATTATGGATTATAATTGCAACTACTTCAATTTACCACCAAAACACTAATAACTAATAATTCATAAGGGTTGAAGGTATTGCGTTCTAATGATTAGGTTTGACTCAGCTCCCGTGTTCATACGATATCAAAACAGACACCATGTTTAACAAAAATAGATTTATTAAACAAGAAAAAAACATGAATATTACATTCTACTAAATAGACATATTGGGCTCTATTTTCAAACCAGCGCAAGGGGACGGTATAGTCAAACGCAAGCTTGTTGACAGCATCAACGTCTTAAAACTTGCGCTATGGCGTTTCTCAGCAATACCGCTAGGATCAACAAATTCTCAACATAACATCCTTTCGGTTGCGCTGCAGTGGGATGGGTGGCGCTGTCTGGGGCGTGTTCTAAAATACTTTCGGCTCAGTGACAATTTGAACCAACGAAAACCCATTGCGTTATGATCAGCTGGAACCACCTTTTAGCGGAAACGCAATAGACTCTGGCAATTTGGTAACTTATTAGTCATGTAGTTCTATGTAGTGTCTATAGGTGATGCCAACATTAGCCTACACTTCCATTTAATGAACAAATAGCCTATAATTATTATTAATTAATTTTAATTTAAACTACTAGAATAAAACAGGACAGCTTACAAGAAACTTGCGATCATGTAGGCCAATAGCCTATAATATATAAATTACACATTGGCACAGTTGAATCATAAGCCTACCACTACACAATACACAGAAAGGATATCGCAAGCGAACGTTGAATCGACTTAGATTCAATGTGGAATGCCGACGTTGATTCAACATCAATTTGCTCATCGAGATCACGTTGAATCAACGTCAGAATACCGACAAATATTGAATAATCAAGGTTAAATTTAGCTACACGTGATGTTTAAAAGTTGTTGTCGCCATCACTGACTCACTCCATTAGCTAACTGAACTAGTTAGTAGCCGATAATGTCAGTAACTGTAGCCTACATAATTCGCCTAACGTCATATTGCTTTGCCAGCTATTTGGTAGGCCTAGACATTAATTACTGAACACGTAATAAAATTGATAAAAATACAACTTCACTGCAGTGAGTGTACTGTGGGCGAAAAAATAATCAATTTAGATTATTATTCAATATTTGTCGGTATTCTGACGTTGATTAAACGTGACCTCGATGAGCAAATTGATGCTGAATCAACGTCGGAATTCTACGTCGATTCAACGTTCGCTTGCTATCTGGGATACTTTCAGCGGGTGTCCTTCCTCAACTATACGGACAATGAATGCAGTAAAAAGTCAAAACTCGCATTTTTTCTCAAGTGTGGGTTCCCTGGGGTGCTTGGTGCTATCGACTGCACGCACATACAAATCCGCGCACCACCCGAGCATGCAATAGTTTTCGTCAATCGCAAAGGAACACATTCCATCAATGTCCAGGTGACATGCGACAAAATTAGCTTGCCCCACCTGCACCAGTGGTCGCGGTCCCCATCACAGCCAGAGCAAAGAGAAATCAACTGGCTGAGCGGTTTAATAGGGCTAGATAAATGGTAAGTATCGGATCAGCTTTTAAAATTAACATTTCAATGCATGTTCCCACGTAGAATCATACACACATCCAAGTTGACGGTCCAGTGCGTTTGGGTTGCTCATTATGAAATTGCATGGAGCGATTGTGTTCCAACTGGCTTTTTTTTAAAGCATGAGAACAACAATTTGATTGGCTACCATAGAGACACACCTTGGACATTTAAACCCAGCCTTTTAGCAATACCGCCATAAGGTGCGCCAAGATTGCCGTCATGAAATTACCAAATTTCTCGCCGACACGCCCTCAGAGCGATACCGCCAAGCGATTACTCTTGCGTTCACCATTGCGTTTGGTTTATTAAAATAGAGCCCATCGGGCTCTATTTTCAAACCGGCGCAAACCAGCGCAAGGGGACGGTATAGTCAAACGCAAGCTTGTTGACAGCATCAACGTCTTAAAACTGGCGCTATGGCGTTTCTCAGCAATACCGCTAGGATCAACAAATTCTCAACATAACATCCTTTCGCTTGCGCTGCAGTGGGATGGGTGGCGCTGTCTGGGGCGTGTTCTAAAATACTTTTGGCGTAGTGACAATTTGAACCAACGAAAACCCATTGCGTTATGATCAGCTGGAACCACCTCTTAGCGGCAACGCAATAGACTCTGGCAATTTGACAACTTATTAGTCATGTAGTTCTATGTAGTGTCTATAGGTGATGCCAACATTACACTTCCATTTAATGAACAAATAGCCTATAATTATTATTATTTATTAATTTTAATTTAAACTACTAGAATAAAACAGGACAGCTTACAAGAAACTTGCGATCATGTAGGCCAATAGCCTATAATATATAAATTACACATTGACACAGTTGAATCATAAGCCTACCATTTGAATCATAATTATGCCCACATCACCTAATGTAGGCTAATTAATGCATTCGCCACCTCCTCCCGTGCCTTCCGAACTTCTGGGAGACGAGGTGGTGTGGATTGTGATCCATAAATTATTACAGTCCTAGCCTGTACTTCTGTTGCAAGTAAAATCTCCTGTGCGGAAAATCGCTCTTGTCGTTGACGGTCCATAGCGTTTGGGTTGCTCATTATGAAATTGCATGGAGCGATTGCGTTCCAACTGGCTTTTTTTAAAAGCATGAGAACAACAATTTGATTGGCTACCATAGAGACACACCTTGGACATTTAAACCCAGCCTTTTAGCAATACCGCCATAAGGTGCGCCAAGATTGCCGTCATGAAATTACCAAATTTCTCGCCGACACGCCCTCAGAGCGATACCGCCAAGCGATTACTCTTGCGTTCACCATTGCGTTTGGTTTATTAAAATAGAGCCCATTGTGTTGTGTGCTGTAGGATATCTAATATTTAGATATTTATAAGTAAAGTACCCCCCTTCTTTCTATCTCTGTCGCTCTCTGTCTCTCTTACACATTAACCCCCACCAACATCAAAGATAAGCCAGTCTTTGTCATAAATGACCCCTCTCCCCCCCTCCTCCACACCTTAACCCAATCAGGGCATGGATCCCCTCCCTGTCAAGGTATTTTATGAGTGTACTGCAGAAAAATAATTGAGTCAATTGTGGAGTTTGTTTGGTGAAGAAGTTGTTCCTGTTCAGCTGGAGGGTAAATAATATTGGCAATTTTTGGCTTATCTCTCTTTTACTGGTATATCCAAATTAATGTCTGGTTTAATGTCTTCCATTTTGTAAATTATAAGTAGTCAGCCTACATTCCTTAGTGAATGTATGATTTCAATTCATTATTCCAATTGACTGTTTTCGCTTAATAAAATTATTTAATCTCAAGACCTGATTTAGACCTTGTTTTGGCTTGTTGGTTGATCCACCAGGTTACTGTTCGACTTACCTATCAAAGAATTTGGCGATTTAATTGATGATTGTCATTTTTAATAATAATTATTAAATTAAAATAACGTAAAACTTATTTTGAATGTAGGTTAAGTGAGGGGTTCTAGCACGCAATATCGCTTGTGTTCAGTATTCAGAGTGCTGAACGTTTTAACAAGGGCATTGACTGTTGGAACCGCTGGATTCAGATAATACACATTTTACCTAGTCCTCACTTACCCAACATAATTGGAGGTTCCACCGAGATAGGTTGTCCTATAGCATACAAAATTGTACTATTGAGTAAACTGCGGTAAACTCTGAGACAAGTTCAAATCTTTTTCTAATTGACTGGTCTTAGATTGATTGATTTTATTTTGAAAATATATATATATATTATTATGGCATACCAGACAAAGAGAGATATGCCTCATTTACCCTCCACTGCTGGCCTACCAGCATTCCCTGGCCAGTCAAGGTTCATGATATCAGAACGGCAATATTTGATAGCCCAGTGCCCAAAATTTGCGGAACAGCTCAATGCAATGGACCAGCTGAAGGAGGAGGCGCTTTACAACCTGCAGACTGAGTATTTGGACTATCTGATTTCTCCAGATAGTGATGGAACCAAGCGCAGGATTGTACAAGGGATAAGGTCGTACCTAGAGAAAAGACAACATTTTCTCTACCTCCGGCGGTCAAAGCAGGCATGGGAGGAGATAAACCAAATGTGGAAACTGGCTTGGGAAAAGCACCACTGTAAGTCAGAAGTTACTGCCAAACCAGTTTCTTCTGTGGCAGTACAGCCTGCGCTGGTAGGCGCCATTCCAGCCATAACCCAGGCACCACCCCCCACCGAGGACAGTACACCACTCTCCATTGACTCATCCCCACCCCCTTCAGGCTTGGACAATTCTGTGGATTTTGTCACCTCCACAGACAATGTAGCCGCCCCCCTGGAGAGCCCCCCTTCCCTGGAGGAATTTGGGGGAAACAGCTCTGTGTCTTGTATCACACCAGCCACCACAGAGGATGTGACCCCACAGGACGTGGAATCCGCTGCTGCAGTCCTCTCAGCTGAGCCAGGTGAGGAGACCATCGAACCCCTGGAGGAAGAACCTGCTACTGCAGACACAGCAGCCCAGCCTGGTGAGGAGACCGTCAAACCCCTGGAGGCAGAACCTGCTACTGCAGACACAGCAGCCCAGCCTGGTGAGGAGACCGTCAAACCCCTGGAGGCAGAACCTGCTACTGCAGACACAGCAGCCCAGCCTGGTGAGGAGACCGTCAAACCCCTGGAGGCAGAACCTGCTACTGCAGACACAGCAGCCCAGCCTGGTGAGGAGACCGTCAAACCCCTGGAGGCAGAACCTGCTACTGCAAACACAGCAGCCCAGCCTGGTGAGGAGACCGTCAAACCCCTGGAGGCAGAACCTGCTACTGCAAACACAGCAGCCCAGCCTGGTGAGGAGACCGTCGAACCCCTGGAGGCAGAACCTGCTACTGCAGACACAGCAGCCCAGCCTGGTGAGGAGACCGTCAAACCCCTGGAGGCAGAACCTGCTACTGCAGACACAGCAGCCCAGCCTGGTGAGGAGACCGTCAAACCCCTGGAGGCAGAACCTGCTACTGCAGACACAGCAGCCCAGCCTGGTGAGGAGACCGTCAAACCCCTGGAGGCAGAACCTGCTACTGCAAACACAGCAGCCCAGCCTGGTGAGGAGACCGTCAAACCCCTGGAGGCAGAACCTGCTACTGCAAACACAGCAGCCCAGCCTGGTGAGGAGACTGTCGAACCCCTGGAGGCAGAACCTGCTACTGCAGACACAGCAGCCCAGCCTGGTGAGGAGACCGTCGAACCCCTGGAGGCAGAATCTGCTACTGCAGACACAGCAGCCCAGCCTGGTGAGGAGACCGTTGAAGCGCAGGACGCGGAAACGGCTACTGCAGACGCAGCAGCCCAGCCTGGTGAGGAGACCGTTGAACCGCAGGACGCGGAACCGGCTTCTACCGGCCCATCAGCCCTGCCAGGTGGAGAGGTCTACGCACCCCAGCAGGTGGAGTCAGCCCCCACAGACCAGTCCCCCCAGGCTGAGGACCCCACCCCACCCCTTGTGGACTTTTCTTCCCCTCCTGCTGAATCCGGGGAACCTCTGTCTGCTGCACAAACAGAAGGGGTGTGCTCTGTGGACTCTCCCACTTCCACAGTTCCTGTGATGGAGCAGATAGGGGGACTTCTGCGAAAGCCTCGCTCCCCTATCAGAGCTGTAAAGAGACCCCGGGAGAAACGGAGCAGGAAGCCAACCCCCGGCCGTTTTACGACTCCTCTGGCCCTCAAAGTCTCCGCCAGAGTGTTGTCTTGCACTCCAAAGCAAGATGAAAGCAGCCAAGTTAGAACGACAGTTTTCCCCACCCTTGTCTCTCCACCCCCGAGCCACACCTGCAAACTTCGCACACACACGTCATCCAGGGAAAGTGCAAGAGCCCCTTTCCGACGTCAGAAGTGTTCGGAGAGCAGTGATGGATTGGATGCCTACGAGCGACGATCAGCCCAGCTGCCCAGAGAGGGAACCAAAGCCAAAACTGGCATAGACCCCTGGACAGAGATGAGACGGGCGTGGTTAAGGGGCATCCACGTGCGGAAGAAGCAAGATGACAGGATGCCTCCGGTTTGCTGAACGCTGTGGCCCTCCACAGCCAAAGGACTGCCAGTAACCACACTAGGGTTCTAGGAGGTAAAACTGGCACTCTGCCCCCCCACATCCCTACCACCACCTTTTAACATAAGACCATGCCCATGTTTTTAAGTCGCTTTTCTAAAGTGTAGGTGCCCCCGCTTGTTCCTGTTCCTGTTCAGCTGGAGGGTAAATAATATTGGCAATTTTTGGCTTATCTCTCTCTTTCCTGGTATCTTCTAATTAATGTCTGGTTTAATGTCTTCCCTTTGGTAAATTATAAGTAGTCAGCCTACATTCCTTAGTGAATGTATGATTTCCAGCCATTATTCTAATTGAATGTTTTTCATTTAATAAAATTGTTTAATCTCAAGACCTGATTTAGACTTTGTTTTGGCTTGTTGGTTGATCCACCAGGTTACTGTTCGACTTACCTATTAACGAATTTGGCGATTTAATTGATGATTGTAATTCTTAATAATAATTAAATTAAATCACGTAAAGCTTATTTTGAATGTCGGTTAAGTGAGGGGTTCTAGCACGCAATATCGCTTGTGTTCAGTATTCAGAGTGCTGAACGTTTTAACAAGGGCATTGACTGTTGGAACCGCTGGATTCAGAAAATACACATTTTACCTAATCCTCACTTACCCGACAGTGTGTATTGTAGCATTTGTGTGTGTGTGTGTGTGTGTGTGTGTATGTGTGTGTGTGTGCGTGTGTGTGTGTGTGTGTGTGTGTGTGTGTGTGTCGGTGTCGGTGTATAGGCCTATGCCACATGTGCGTTCAGGGAACAAAGGAATCACGTGGAGTAAGCTAACTGTCGCAGCACGATGGTGGTTATTGTTCTCAAATCTGACGTTACTATAAATAAGTTCACGCACTTCGGTCAGGAAATACTGTTAACCATCCACAGTAAACTAAAATGAGATCATATCACACAAATGTTAGTCAGTGTTAGGATAGAGGGGCAAACCAGTGAGGCCTGCTCGGGTTAATTAGTAGTACCACATTAGCAATGAAACGGTAGGCCAGCCGGCTAGCTTGCTAACCAGCGCAACATGTTTATACAGCTATTATCACACAAAGGCGAGATACAATCAAATTACCGATAAACAGTTCAGACTAAAATCCTAAGCTAAGCCTGGGATGTTTGATCAGTCTTACTGAAGTCCGCGGTGAGTCGATTACAGCTGGCTTGTCCGTGAGGGATGGTCAGGGCGTCTCCTTTGTCTTTTTCCTGGTTTGCGTCTTTGTCCGACGTCGTCTGGTTATCGCCTGCGTCTTTGTCCGTGGCTGGAACACACCCCGTCGGAGTTGCGTTTATTCAGTTCTATGGTTAGATGCCGTGGGCCAGCTAACCCGTTTCGTCTCTCTCCGCGGCCTTTGATGCTGCTGCCGCGGTGTTGCTGGTGCAATGGAGATCCACCTTTGTAGCTGTGTAGCTAGCAAACGGGGAGACAAAAATGGAGTGCTGCCTCTTGTGCAGCACTATCGAGAGGAGATGGAAGAGAAGTGAATAGGATTCGGGGGACAGACTGGAGTGCGTTCAGTCTTATCTGTTTTAGTTTTATGACCCTTAGTGTCTCGTATTTCCAAGAGACATGATTGGCTGTGGCCGTGTTTTAAATGTCTTTTGGGTTTCCTGTGAAATGAATGGAAATGTAGTCCGTTGTCCCTACACTTACGGTAAGAATATATTTGTCAAATTGCCGTTTACCATCACTAGGGGTTAGGGGATTTAAAACTACATATCACAAGCACAGAACACGAACAAGATGAAGAACTGAATAAGATTTTATTTATTTCCAGGCTGAGAGGAAGACCATAGCCTAGTGCTTGGCAGATGGAAGCAATGCGCTCGTCCGATGCAGAAAGGCTTGAACTTTAACAGTTCGTGTGACGGGAGATCCTGCATTGACAGCACGTTATCTCCAGCCAGGCCTTTTTACTTTACCAGTTCATATGACACCAGAACGGACAACACTAAACATTTTTTTTCCTTGACTGAATATCTGCTAATAAAACTTTGATTTCAGTGTGGGAATAATTCTTTCTTTTGCTTTTTCTGGGCTGTTTTGACTTTGTATGCACCTTTAAATGGAATTCGCAATATCCATATATGGTTAGGGGTCAATTTTACTCCAAACATAAAAGGCATCATAAAATATCAACATAATATGAGGGTTGAAGAATGTTATATTTAGAAAGCAAAGATATACCACCAGTAAAATTCTAAGAACAGAAAGAGCAACAACTTGCGTAAGACCAACATCCAGACAAAGACCACGTTTATGTGTTTAAGACCATGAGATCAAGACTCCATTTAACATGCATTCCTGCAAGTGTAAATATCCAGAAATATTATCTCCTGATTTACCAACTACCTTCTGCCCTGCACTTAGGTGTCTCTGATGGCGGGCCAGATCTTGGAGATTCTGGAGGAACTGACAAAAGAAGAATTTGAAAAGTTCAAATTTTTTTTGAACGACGATGTACTGGAAGTATGTAAACCCATTCCATGGGGTCAACTGGAAGACCAAAATGTGACCGGTGTTGTCATATTGATGAAGAGTTCCTATGGTAACAAGATGGTGAAGCTCACACTGGAGATCTTAAGGAAAATTGGCAGAAATGACCTCGTTCAGAGATGGGAGAGCAACCCTAAAAATAGTAAGATGCATCAATGTTTCTGTTTATACAATGTAAAAAGAATTGTTATAAGAATACTTAATTTGAAGAGTTACACGTCCTTTCTTGGAGCAGGTCTACAGATATACAGTATCTGTCCTGTGGCGGTATTTCCAATTCATCTTATAGAACTGGGATAAGCATGTGCCTGTTCACTGGTCTCTGAGCCCTACATTCCACACAACACAATATCTCCAAAATACAGTGGAGCTCCGTGCGCAAGGTTACATCACATAGTAAAAATAACAAAACTTTTTGCCAGATATTCTTTTTCTTTTGTAAGACAATATAACCTTGGAAATACATCAGATATCAAAACAAACAATAACTTTTGGCGTTATTGCCGTAGTAAACTACTAGTAGTTTGTGCTTTAAGACGAGTAATTTAGGCGAGGTCCAGAAAATGAATGGGAGTGAACTGGGAGCCTGACAACTGGGAGTAACGGCGATGCTGTTAAACGGCCAGTTCACCCAAAAATTTATTTTAGATATGTTTCTACATACCCAAAGTGCTATCTGTCCATCCAGGTTTCACTGAGAACTCACTAGTTCTGCAGATATATGCTGCAACTCACCTTGACATCACCCCAGTATAATGGAACAAAGTTTGTGGCGGTCAAAGTGCCAAAATTATACATTTGAAAAATATCTACAGGAACGTCTCTTTCCAAATATAATGACACAGTTACTCACAAACATCCACGGACTTTGTTGTGCACGCTTTTAAAAAATAAAAATAAATAAACGACTTTCTACCAAAATACACCACCTGTGTATATCTGCGCAAAGTCTTAACAGTATTCTGGGATTTATGTCAACACAGTGCGCCCTAGAAAACTGGCGTGCTTTGGTTCAGACTTTGTGCGGATATACACAGTTGGTTTACTTCGGTGTATATTTTTGGCGCTTTGATCACCACAAACTTTATTCTGTTGAGGTCCATTATTGGGCTGATTTCAAGGTGAGTTGCAGTGGATATCTACAGAACTAGCGAGTTCTCAGTGAAACCCCCTGGATGGATAGATAGCACTTGGGGTATGTAGAAACATATCAAAAATACATTTTTGAGTGAACTGCCCCTTTAACGGTCAGCAGAGACAGCTGATGGTGCTAGTATTCACGCTATTCAAATACAATGGGCTAAGCTCCACAAAATTGCTTATGTTATACCAAAGTGAAATATCCCTTTAAGAAAAAAGGAAACCCCTTCAAGTTTTTACATCAGACCTCAGACCTGGGTCAAATGCAAACGGTCTTTGGATTCTGAGACAATTTGAAACACTCCTGCAGATTTCTGAAAATATTCAGTGAAATACCTGACTAACCAAAACGTACAATATCAGAAGATAATTGGTTCTGAATATGGTAAAATGGTTTGTAATTTGCAGGAATTTTACTGGTATCTAACAGGTTAAAGTATTTCACGTAAATATTTGACCCAGATCTGCTTTCACTTCCAGTAGGAGAGGACCACAGAGAGCCACCTTGTCATTCTTTGTGATCAATGCACTTCACATAATTCTGTCCCTCCATAATCCACATTATTCCATTCCAACAATGGAATTGTTTTATTGTGATTGATATTATATAAGGCGCATACACGATTTTGGACTGAGCCCACTTAGAATATATCTCAGTGTACATGCAGACTAGCAATTTTCAAGGTGTAATGCAAGATCCATGGGAAGTGTTTTTCTCAAATAACAAATTAATTCAAACAAATTGATATTAAAGCTGTAATATGTTATTTCAAATTTTTTGGGTGGATCTTTGGTGATCTTTGGTGTGGTTTCTGTTCACACTCCAAATACCAGAGTTCCCTTCGCAACAAAGCTACACGCCCAAACAGCGCCACGGTTCATTGGTTTGCTTTGGGGTGTAGCACTAGGAGCACATTGAGGGGTTCATTGGTTTGCTTGGGGGTGTAGCACTAGTAGCACATTGAGGGGTTCATTGGTTTGCTTGGGGGTGTAGCACTAGGAGCACATTGAGTGGTTCATTGGTTTGCTTTGGGGTGTAGCTCTAGGAGCACATTGAGGGGTTCATTGGTTTGCTTGGGGGTGCAGCATTATGAGCACATAGAGGGGTTCATTGGTTTGCTTGGGGGTGTAGCTCTAGGAGCCCATTGAGCGGTTCATTGGTTTGCTTTGGGGTGTAGCTCTAGGAGCACATTGAGGGGTTCATTGGTTTGCTTGGGGGTGCAGCATTATGAGCACATTGAGGGGTTCATTGGTTTGCTTGGGGGTGTAGCACTAGTAGCACATTGAGCGGTTCATTGGTTTGCTTAGGGGTGTAGCTCTAGGGGCACATTGAGGGGTTCATTGGTTTGCTTGGGGGTGTAGCTCTAGGGGCACATTGAGGGGTTCATTGGTTTGCTTGGGAGTGTAGCACTAGGAGCACATTGAGGGGTTCATTGGTTTGCTTGGGGGTGTAGCACTAGTAGCACATTGAGGGGTTCATTGGTTTGCTTGGGGGTGTAGCTCTAGGGGCACATTGAGGGTTTCATTGGTTTGCTTGGGGGTGCAGCATTATGAGCACATTGAGGGGTTCATTGGTTTGCTTGGGGGTGCAGCATTAGGAGCACATTGAGGGGTCGATTTACTAAAGGTTTGCGTTTACAAAAACACGTGTAAAACTGTTACCACCTGCAACAAAAATCGTCTGAGGTGATCAACTAATGAGGTGTAAAGTGGATTGCGTGTGCTAAAATTGAAATATACGTAAATTTCTCATTTTTGTGGGTTAGTCTGTTAAAGAGTGGGAGGTGGTCATGCAAATAGATTACTTTAGCATGTGTAAAGTGATTTACTAATCCTGAAAGGAAGTTTGAGAAAGGTATTTGCGGGTGCATTTTAGTACAAATGGAAAGCAGGTATTAAAAGACACGGAATCGATAAAATGACGACTGTCATTGGAGCAAGACACGTACGGGTGTGTTTGGAATATCCATAACTGAACGTTCTGAATGATTGTGTCACAATGGGCGCTAATTAACTGGCCCATTCTAGCTAATGCTCAAAATACACAAGAAGAGAATTTGTGGATAGCCTGCATAGGCTACATCATGAACAGTAAGAATATCTTTTTAAATCATGAAGCAAATTGTGTTACAGAATACAAGAGTAACTAGTATTTGAAACAAACAAGCAATACGTCTATTGTAACAAAGAGTGTATAACAAGCAAATCAAAACTTTATAAAAATAAAACCCATTATCAAATGGAAATGTGATTTTATGTGACACTTACAGCGCGAGTAGGCTTAGTGCTAGTAAGCGTAGATATGATCATTTCAGTCCTGACAAACATCTGAAACTTCCGGCAGAAACCATTCCAAACACGCATCTCATTTAAATATGGCTGTTTACGGCTGGAGTAATTTGCATAATGACTCTTTAGTTGATCACCTGCAAAGTGTGAAATAATAATGCGAGCAAATACTTTGGCTGCACCCACAAAATAACACCCCTTATTTGGTATCTTATGAATCGACCCCTGAGTGTTTAATTTTCTTAGAAGATAATATCCAGCAGTAGTGTATTTTGGAGAAAGAATACTGCCTAGAGACAATCAAAAATTTTAGCTGCTTGCTCTAACGCATTTGACCTTCCTGTGCGTGCATCATCACATTTGAATACTTGGCGGGATTGTCGCACCTGACGGCACCAATAGAAAATAGCACATCGAGGAGCAAACATAGAAGGCAAATACATTGAATGGACATTGCTACAAAAATGCCAGTGTGAAAAGGTGTCAAATATGGCAATTTTAATATGAAAAAATTACATATTACAGCTTTAAATACATAATAAATGTATTGTCGCAGGCAAATGTTAATTTGCCAGAGTTGCATGAGCCAAGATATAAAATTAATTAAGCTTTTAATATAATAATAGATGACATTTACAAAGAAGTTATAAATTAAGCTTGACAGTAAGGGCCATATTTAAGAAGCTGTTTCAGGAGATAAATAAATAGCCGTCATCATGTGCAACATAGCGCCTGTTCATATGTTCATATTTACTAACCTGCAGAGGTGGAAATCCAGGGAACATAGAAGTAAAAGTTCTCCCCAGTATTTTGCTCCAATCACCTGGATTTGCTAATTAACATAATTATTCAGCGAAGAAGGTAGGACTAATTAGTGAAATCAGCTGGCTGAGTCTATGGGTGGAAGAAACACATGGTAGGACTTCTACTTTATGTCCCCTGGATTTCCACCTCTGCTAACCTGACACACCTGCACTTAGTGCACATGAACTGTGATAAAAGTGGAGGCACTTAGTGCCCAGGAACTGTGATAAAAGTGAAGGCACTTAGTGCCCCTGAACTGTGATAAAAGTGGAGGCACTTAGTGCCCATGAACTGTGATAAAAGTGGAGGCACTTAGTTCACATGAACTGTGATAAAAGTGGAGGCACTTAGTGCCCATGAACTGTGATAAAAGTGGAGGCACTTAGTTCACATGAACTGTGATAAAAGTGGAGGCACTTAGTGCACATGAACTGTGATAAAAGTGGAGGCCAGCTGAATTTGATTGGTTGGCCTTAATGCATCTGACACACTCTCTGCTATAGTTCATACAGTGAAGGAAATCTTCCCTAAAATTTTTTTCTCCAAAACCAGATGAATCCATAAAAACAGCCCAGCAGACACTGAAAGACGATCTGAAGGAGAAGTTTGCAAGCATACGTGAAGGTTTAGCAAAGCAGGGCCACCGAATCCCCCTGAATGATATCTATACAGAGCTCTACATCACAGAGGGGGGAAGTGGGGAGGTCAATAATGAACATGAGGTCAGACAGATTGAGACAGCATCCAAGAGACAAACCACACAGGAGACTGCAATCCTCTGCAATGACATCTTCAAGCCTTTACCTGGACAATTGAAACCCAGAACTGTGCTTACAAAGGGCATCGCTGGCATTGGGAAAACCGTTTCTGTGCAAAAGTTCATTCTGGACTGGGCAGAAGGAAAAACTAATCAGGACATTGATTTCATCTTCAATCTTCCTTTCCGAGATCTGAATCTGAAGAAGGAGAAAGAATTCAGTCTGATGCGACTTCTGCAGCACTACTTTCCAAAACTGAAAGAGATCAAAAGTGTTGAAAGTGATGAAGTCAAAGTTGTGTTTATCTTTGATGGTCTGGATGAGTGTCGACTTCCTCTAAATTTCCAAACCAATGAGATGTGCTGTGATATAACAGAGTCATCATCAGTGGATGTGCTGCTGACCAGCCTCATTCTGGGGGAACTGCTTCCCTCTGCTCTCCTCTGGATCACCTCCCGACCAGCAGCAGCCAATCAGATTCCACAGACGTGCATCGACCGAGTGACAGAGGTACGAGGGTTCAATGACCCACAGAAGGAGGAGTACTTTAAGAAGAAAATCAAAGATCAGCACCTGGCCACCAGAATGATCTCACACATAAAGTTATGCAGGAGTCTCTACATAATGTGTCACATACCGGTCTTCTGCTGGATTTCTGTTGCTGTTCTGAAGACAATGTTGGCTAAAGTAAAGAGTGTAGATCTACCCAAAACTCTGACTGAAATGTACACACGCTTCCTGCTCATTCAGACGAATCTGAAGAATCGGAAGTATCATCGCATCAATGAGACAGACTCAAAGAAAATATCAGAGTCAGATACAGAAATCATCCTGAAACTGGGGAAGCTGGCTTTTCTACAGCTGGAAAAGGACAATCTGATATTCTATGAAGAGGACCTGAGAGAGAGTGGCATTGATGTCAGTGCAGCTTCACTGTACTCTGGGTTGTGCACAGAGATCTTTAAAGAGGAGGAGTGTGAGGTGGATAAGGAGATGGTCTACTGCTTTGTGCATCTGAGCATTCAGGAGTATCTGGCTGCCTTGTTTGTGTTTCATTCATGTGTAAATGAGAACAGAAATGTACTCAGAGCAGAAGAATCAAAACCTCACAGTGACAGAGTGCAGCTGTCTGAGTTACACAGGAGTGCAGTGGATCAGGCCTTACAGAGTAAGAATGGACACCTGGACCTTTTCCTCCGATTCCTTCTCGGCCTCTCTCTGGACTCCATTCAGACTCTCTTAGAAGGACTAATGACACACACAGGAAGCAGATCACCTGTACCAGGCCCACAGCCACAGACAGGAAGCAGGTCACCTGTACCAGACCTACAGCCACAGTCAGGAAGCAGATCTCCTCTACCAGACCCACATACACAGACAGGAAGCAGATCTGATAAAGGAACACGCAAAAAAAAATCGATTGAAACTTTCATGAAAAGTTTATTTAAAGGGAAAGGAAGCAGATCATCTGTACCAGACCCACAGACACAGACAGAAAGCAGATCAGAGAGCATTGAGAAAACAGTCGAGTACATTAAGAAGAAGATCGGAGAGGAATCTTCAGCAGAGAGGACCATCAGTCTGTTCCACTGTCTCATTGAACTGAATGACAACTCTCTAGTGGAGGAAATACAGAAATCCCTGAGATCAGGGAAACTTTCTGATGAAGAGCTGGAACCACACCAATGTTCAGCTCTGGCCTTTGTGTTACTGATGTCAGAGGAGATCCTGGATGAGTTTGACTTGAAGACCTACAACACATCAGCAGCAGGTTATCAGAGACTGGTACCAGTAGTCAGGAAATGCAAGAAGGCCGTGTGAGTATTATCTCATTAATAATGTAGATGATTGACAGCATATTTTCACACTTTCTATTTTTATTGTAATAATGTGCAACAAAACTGTTGTGCAATTTTTGTTGTGCAAGATTTCTGAGTCAAGCTGTTTTAACAGATTGTACATTTAATTAATACAGAAAACACATAGAATCAAATGCTCAAACTCACTTATCCAACGTGTAGTCTATTTTATTTGATTTCATTTTAAAATTATCATTAAACATACCAATTATGACCAATCAGAGATCAGACTAATCTGATGGATAAATCTTTGTTACAATATTCAACTCACAAACATAATGAAATGAAGAGAGGCTATTTTGAAGCTACAGTATTAATGAAAGAGAATACAGCAAACTAGGCAAAATCAATGGCAAACGAAGCAAGAACAGAAATTCAAGACTATGATCAAAGAAATGACCCAGGCTTGGCTGAGAAGCAAGACAAACGACACAAGACCAAACGCTCATGTATGCTAAACAGCTAAAATGCAAGTGCTATATCTTTTCTGTTCAGTGTTATGATAGTTATAAAATACTGCTGGGTTTGGTTTGGAGAAGAGTCTTCCTGCAGACATCCACCGTTAAGCCCCACGTCCACCGCCAGGCCCCTCGGGGCCTGAGCATGGACCTGGAAGTTGCGTCATGTGCCCTGGCGTCACTTCCGGCCACGTGCATGGACCTTTTCGTTACTTCCCCATTCTGTTGCGGAACACACTAAACGAGCCGGACGTGTCTTCGTTTGTCCATGCAAGTTTGTTCTTTTTTCTAATAAGTGGATTTCAACGAGCCGACATCTGCCAACAAGGTAAATGATGCCAATGTACTGTTGGAACCAATGACATTAACGTTAAGCAGCAGACAACAACTTAATACTAGGAGTTGGCTAGCTAGCTCACGTTAGCAAATTAGCACTAATGTGACCAACTTGTATGTTGTTTTTTCCATTGCTATGTTTATTTGTAGCGCAGCAAACGTTGTGGTAGTTTTTGTGAAACATACCATGTTCGCTGTGTCAAGGCTGAGCACTGAATGAGGCGAGTGAGAGAGCGGGAGGGCTGTTGGCACGCCCAAGCTGCTTCAAGCTGCACACACACACTGCGCCGCTGTCAAACCCGCACATTGACGCAACTCATGTCATTTCTAAAGTACCGATACTAAATGAATGTGGTATAGTACCGTTTTTAACGGCAGAGTAGCGCGGTACTTTTCTAGTACCGGTATACCGTGTAACCCTAATCATGGGTAAGTCGTAATTGAGACATTATGTCCAAAATTCCAAACTATCCCTTTAATTTAGGATATGCAACCAAATATTAAATATGAATTTAAGTTTATACTTTGTCTAATTGTTTTTTGTCCCCTAAAATGGGGGGGGGGGGAGGGGGGGAAGGCTATGTATAAAAAGGGCTACAATTGCTACACGGTTCACCCAATATGGATGTAAGAATCCTCAAATTAAAGCTGAAAGTCTGCACTTTAACCTCAGAGTCACTGTTCCATTTCAAATACAATGTTCTGGAATACAGAGCCAAAACAACAAAAAATGTGTCACTGCCCGAATACTTTCCCCACTGTATATCTTTCGGCACGTACGCAAGTGTAAAAGTGCGTGACGGTTCAAATACTTTTAAACCAATTTAGGCGGTTTTTCACCTGAATACAAGAAGGCATTTCAGTGACTTTTCAACATTAAAATGTTCACTGGGAGGCAGATGTTGAAACTTTGCTGCTTACGTTACTTCCCTCAGAATGGTTTGACACAGGCGTGATGTTTAATTCTTCGTGGGTTTTGGGTTTAATGTAGTCCAGCTGTCTCTCGTGTTCGTGTTTGTTAATTTGGGAAAAGAGAGAAAGCTTATGACCGCACAATGATCTGTGAAAAAGGTCTAGAGCGTTTACCAAAATAAGTATGTGTGTCAAAATACCTCTGCCCAAATATTGGTGAATACGTTGAGGTTCAGAAAACGCTTTGTAATCAGGTTAACTTCTTTAACCCTATTTACTGGTTTCTACTAGTTTATCTAAATGTCAATATCTCAAAAAATATTCCTTGCACATCCATGGTTTTAAGTTTGAACTGAAGAAGAAGTGGTATCATTCAGAGATTTGCAACAGAATACATTTATTTCAGAATAGTCACATACAGTATATATATAATAACCATAACATACGTCGCCGAATGTATTTAAATACGTTAAAAAAAAACTTACAAAAGCATGTGTGTATTTACGGAAGAGCAACAACATGTTTCAGCCCTAAGCGCGACGGGTGGTCGCTGTGGAAATGTTTCCTGTACAGGACTTTGGCGAAATGTAACAAGATAAACTCTTTAGGGTTAATCAGAAAACAGCTGTAGCTGAATATACTGTTAAGTACTTGGTTTCCTAAACATATTTATACGAGAGATTTTGGAGAAAAAATTTGGTGTCTTCTAAACCGAAAGTGCATCAGGTACTGTATATAGTACAGTAAGCAAGGGAAAACGCTCATTTGTACAACGTTTTAAAAAAATATTGTTTCTATACGTGAACGTGATTTTCTTAGCGTGTATAAACGGTGCATTTTATGCATTTTACAGTCTGTGGCTGTAGCCAGAGGAGGGTCGTAAGTGCTTTGGGCTATTGATAACACCCTCCTATTTTATGGCACTGCAGTGTAACTGGAGAAGCTGAGGTTTTCGCAAACGGCTACCCTTTAAAAAATACTGTGTCAAAATTTACGGGGTTTTCTTAAAGCTGTAGTTTATAATTTCAGACAAACATGAATACTGTAATTGAGACGGATACATCTCAACCACTAGAGGCAAAGTCTATAGGGCTACGGGTATATTTTTCCCACCACCCTTTCATGTCCGAAGAAATCCTACCCTTTAACCCTATTGTTATGATTCTTTTTTATCCCCATTGACTTCAGATAACTTTTATCTGGTTTTTCCTTGCAGACTTTGTAGTTTTGTTTGGATGGCTGATCTCTAAGATCGTTTATAATATGGTGCAAATTGATAACCTGGTGGCGCTGTAGTGCACATGACAAACTTTAGAATTGTTTTAGCTCAACCTCACCCCCATTTGCCCGACAGGTACAAAGTTTGGTCAATGTTCCCTCTAATGGGGAACAAATTAACCTCAAGGACCCATAAAATCAGCCATATTGGGTTTCCTGCCATTTTGAATAAAAAATAATAATAATAGTATATAACCGTATCTGTATTAACCATGACATAATGTACATCTTGGGCACAGATAATGACTTTGAAGTTCCTAGTGGTTTACATTCACAATGATACCAATCCTGGCAGGACTCCTCACAAAAAACCATTGTGTTACATTCCGGTTTGAGGCACAAGGACCCAAGATAACAAATGGACCAGTTTCCTTCAAACAAGTTGTTCACAATGGACCCACAAAAACCTATAGTTGACTTGGAGTTCATTGGCAGATTTCTAGACCGGTTTGTCCAAATTTTAGGTGCTCTGCACGACCTTGGCTCATCTGTGAAGTATTTTACATCACTAAATGGCTTCCTGGATTGGTTGTTGTTTTTCACAATTTCATGGAGGATCCAGCCTCTCATAGCAGATGAGTCTTTTGATGAAAGCTGAATATGCTGAGAGGAGGTAACAATGTGTGCAAAGATGCATGTGTACACACCACAGTCATAACCGTTCTGTTGTTGAGGGATGTCTGTTGGTGCATGTATGGCCCATTCATCCCAAGTAAATGGGAATCCTTTGTAAATTTTGTGCAATGTATGTTTGCACAAGTTTTACTGACTCATGGTGTACTCCATGGAGCGAATCCAAATATAATATCAATTTCCATTTCATTATAACAATGATGAAAACCCAGTGATTTGAATGAACATTTACAGGAATCAGCCACAAGTCCTTAAAAAATACGTTGTGTTTGGCTGCCAATCGAAGAATCCCTCTATTCCATTATTTTTAAGAGGGGTTACTAAAAAGCAGCTGAAAGAAAAAATGGAACAGTCCTTACCCTGTTCTTGGGGAATAACTTCCCTGCTCGATAGAAAGGAATCAGCCACAAGAACAGGGTGAGGTTTTGGAAACAGTTGGACAACATGTTTTTTGTTTTGCAAGCTGGATATTATGAAGCTTTGGGAAATTGTATCCAGAGACACTCTGTTTTCATACCTTGCTAATTTAGCTCGTCCCTCCAATGTCTTTCTTTCCCCTGGCATCACATTGCTGGTTTCACTTTCCCCTCTTTCACCAAGTCTACAATTTCAGATGGAGACAGTAAATCCTGAGGAAATGCTGTTTCCACATTTTGCCGGAGATGTTTGTGTGTGGCCAGAATATGGTCATTTCCAAGGTCACACTTGCCTCTCAAGATCTCATTCAAATAAAAATTTAGTAGAAATTACAATAACAGAATTAAGGCATCTTCAGATGATTCCTTCCATCCAACCAAACGTTTTAACACTGCATTGAAACTCTCTGAAATATTGGTTGTTACACCACATGTGGGGCTGTAAATACCAAGACTTTCCAGGATCCACCTCCCAGCAGCAGTAAGTACTGTGCTGTGGACATGTTCATTTTTTGACTTTTAATTTGTCTAGTCTTTGTTGATATTCTCCAAGGGAAGTGGATTCTAAAAGCTCAATAATGTTGTTCTGGTAAAGGTAAATGTCTTGAGCACAACCACCACTCTTTAAGTGACACCCACACTTTGATGTATGTCAGTATGTGGTTCCAGCATTGGGATTAGAAAACCAAGGGCACAATTTGGACATTAACCTCTTCCTACCGAGGGCAAAATAGGCCAAATTTTGCCTGTTTTCACTAGTGACAAACAAAGGTGGTTATCTCAAAAACTATAAATGGTACAAATATGGTTCATGGCTTTTATTAAAGCAGACACCTGCAGTATTACGACTAAGCAGTGAGAACTCATAGAAATCCAGTTTTTGATACTTAACTACAACAATGTATGTACAGTAAATATAAAAAAACTAAAAAACGGGTACCTACATTCAAGTTTAAGAATTTTTACCTGATGAGCTACAAATGCAATCAAGGAAATGACTCCTCTATCTGATTCATCAATATGCTGCCTACCTCTGGTAACAATCTCTTGTCAATATCTCAAACCATTCAAATTTTACAGGGTTTTTTTCAGGTGAACCTTTTTCGTTATCCAAATGGTGCCAAATGGTGCCAAATGTGCCAAAAATGGCAATGTTCCAGAAAGGTCTCAATATGATTTATTTTTTAGGTTTTTACAATAAAATGAGATAATTTGTCAATATTGGCAATAAAAGTTCATTTTTAGACGTGTTCTTGGTGTTCTGCATATTACACAACTAACTACCCAAGGTTACAAAAAGCTGTCAAAACCCATGTAGCAGCACAGTGAATCTTGTGTATTTCACCAGAGCCCCATTAGCCAGAAATGAGTCCAGGAATGTGCAAACAGGTTTTCAAATGAATAATGGGAATAGTATGAAACTTCCCTACACATTAATGCTTGCCAGTCATGTCCTTTATTCTGTTGCCACCTCCTATGACAGGGACGTTGGGGTTGGGTTTTAGGAGGCAAAACTTTATACATGACAAACATATATCAACTATATACAAGTGCACTAAGGTGTACTACTAAAAGTGCAGTGGATAAAAAATCAAAAGTCCACCAGTTTCCTAGATAAAAAATAAAAACACCCCTGCTGTAACAAATAAAAAGATCCTTGCCTCTAATTGCTGAAGTTACCGTATTTACACAAAGAAAGTACAAAATGGCAGGGTCCAAAAAGCTTAAAAAAATGAACTAAAAACAAAAAAAGGTAAAGGATCAAAACATCGGGGTGGAGGTTGAGGAGAGATTATTTAACCATTCATACAGAAGCCATTTAGACTACACATTCCCTCAGGAGAGCAATCTGCATCATTACAAATCCCACTAACCCTGTCCATGGAATTGTCCACCATGTTGATATACCCATTAGTCCCCCTTATACAACAACAATCAACAATAATAATAATCAACAAGTACTCCCTCATGTTATCATGTTCTCTCCCTCATACCATGCATAAATTACCATTTTGTTTACCTGCACAGCCTTCTGTACTGCATACAGAACAATTTACTCAGGTGGAACAATGACTTTACTAAACACTTCCAGATGCCATTTCACACTCAAAAAAATCGTTTTAGTAGCTCATCTCAGACACAAATAGATAGCTAGCTGCTTGTTACCTGTAATTTTGCTTGCATTACATTACATTTATTTAGCAGACGCTTTTATCCAAAGCGACGTACAGTAAGTGCGCACAGAGACATCAAGATCACTACAGAACAGACAAGGCAAAGCACATCCTTCGCATAATGTAGCAGCTATCCCTAGCAATGAACGTCGACTGTAGTTCACAGTAAGCTGTGGGCAAATCAGCAACACCACACTTCCATTCCTAATACTCATATAAACTATAATAAACAGACAGGAAAACACAGGGATGCTTGCTAGCTTGCCACTGTAAAGGCAATACTATCTATATTAATTTAGCTGAGAGGGACCGATTTTATGCATAAGTATATAAGGTTAGTTAGCTTCACAGAAGAAACACAGGGATTCACGCATTGCAGCTAAATTTCCTTCGATGCTTACACCAAACATCTGTGTTGTTGGCAACGCCACGTAACACGTGCGAGTTTGTCAACACAGACAATACACCCTAAGTTTACTTCATAAATTATTTATCATACCGTTGGAATGTGCAATTTGTAATATTAATTGTATGAAAAACAATAAAATACAGTTGACAATGTAATTACGAACCCGCATGGCATTGTGTGAATTCACACTGGTATATCGAAAAATCGGTAATACCACCAGCCCTAACGACGTTACCTGCCATGGCGAAATTCAATGCGTTTATAGCATAACACTGTTAGTATGATAAAACAACTTACATGTCAGCAACATCATCTCGGTCATCAGTGGATTCAGCGTCACTGAGACAAAAAACATCTTCTCGGCAAAAACATCTTCTGGCTTATCCAGTTCGTCTAGCACTTGGTGCACGGATAAACGCCTCAAAAATCTCGACATAACTACACAAAAACTGTATCAAAAATACTCTAAAGTATTAAATGTAACTGCGGGCCTTACCTAATTAATTGTGCTTTGCTAAACGGAATGTAGCGAGCTACGCTACAAGGTAAAACCACTGCGCCATTTTGGTTCGATAATTACGCGTGGCTCGCCACTTCCTCATACGCACGGCTCGCTTTCCTTTTTTACGACGGCTATTGTATTCAATAGCCGGCTTGTTTCAAAGATAAGAGTCTTGGCTATTTCCTGGAATATTTGACAGACAGTTTTAAAACCCAATGGAAAGCTAATAATACTCAGAGTGGAGGCGGGTGGAAGACGGTTTTTCCCACTTCAGATAGGCCTATTGTGCTATCAGTCAAAGAAATACACCCAATTGACGACGGTTTTGCATAAATCACTGCAAGCATGTTCAAAACTACTCTGGCTAACATATACTAAGCCATGGGATTGGTACTCCAGAAACTGGCTGAGTTTCACAACGCCAAAGTGAACACAGCCGAACGAGTCGTAATCAAGTGCAAAAAAGCACAAGTCGGTTTAAAATTGGAAAAAAATAATGTACAGCCGTATGAAAGTTTTAAAGTATTTTTTCTTGAAGCCTAAAGGTATAATGATTTTTCAAACCAAAGTTTTGTGAAATACAATTAAGCAGAACAGTTTACCAGCACATTGTTTATGGTGTGACATCAAGCTGCAATACATGTTTGAGAATTAGGTCCGAGTTTCCAACGTTATTTACAAAGTTTTATTCCGACGTTTTGGGCTTAAAAACCACTTTCCCAGAAGGAATGGATATATCTTAAGGATATTTAATCAAAATATTGAGGTGAGCAGTTTATTATATATTATTAAATTAATGAAATGTATAATGTAATAATTTCCGTCACGCCGGCGTTACCGCTAGGGGGCGTTTGGCATTAAGAGGTTAAATTAAACTGTAAATGACTGTCGATTTTGTCTGATGCATTAAAAATGCTATTGGAATCACAGGAGCCTCTAAAAAATAATGTGTGATGGAAGAGCAATGCAGAAATGTAAAAATCGCCAAGTTTAAAAGTTGTGT
This sequence comes from Synaphobranchus kaupii, assembly GCA_029718625.1. Taxonomy (NCBI): domain Eukaryota; kingdom Metazoa; phylum Chordata; class Actinopteri; order Anguilliformes; family Synaphobranchidae; genus Synaphobranchus; species Synaphobranchus kaupii. The sequence goes on along the minus strand of CM056385.1, from coordinate 62,772,011 downwards.
CACATGACAGCAATTGTGGAGGTGTGCCTGTTGCATGCATCACCTTCTCAAATTCTTTGACCATTTCTGGTAATCCCATCACAACTGTGAAGTTTGGAACAAGGGTGTATTCCCAAATAAAGTCATCGATGTATGCTGGCATTTCATATATATTGTAAAGATCATCATGGCTGATTTATTTTTTTTTGTTTCATTTTTTGTTTTATTCCTGACCTGCTCCGTGTCACATGGCAGCATTACAGGAATATGACAACTATCTACCTTTTCTGTGGACAAAGACTGATATGTCTTCATTGGTGGATCAGAAGGGTTTTTAGTTATGGTACCAAGTACCGAAGGTGAAGTCTGAACATACTCTCTCTCACTGTATCGTTTTGTATTGCCGTGAGGCTTGGGGATATATGCAGATTCATCACCCAAGAACTGAATTATGACCAGTCTCTCTGTCTCTACAGGATTGTATAATTTGTAAGCAAACTGTGAAAATGTACCCTTTTCGCTCTCACATGTATGATATATTTTAGTTATTTTTGGTTTGAATTTCAGACGATGTCTTGTTCCATTGTGTTTCCAGCAAATTTGATCTGCACACCAGTCCTCATTTTTATATTTACTCCCAGAATTTGAAAAAACATACAATTCTCCATTCTTTTCATTTTAAGATCAGGCTGGGTCAGCATTTCAAATGCTTCGTCTGTCGTTAATGGACAGTCTGTCAATTTTGTTGAAATTGTGGAACAATAAAAAGTAGGCTTAGAGGGAGTTGGGCTTTCACTTTTTGTTTCCGCAGTGTCGGGATTATCAAAAACGATACTGGGATTTGGCGTGTCCTAGCGATCCGCTTGTAAAAGTTCACACACCTTTGTTTGAATATTATGACTGTTCCTTCTCCAACAGTCATACAGGAATCTTCTGTTGGGTTTTGTATTTGTTCCTCCCAAGTCCCTAGTTACAGTGCCCCAAACAGATTTTGGGTTCCTGTAATTTTTTTAAATGAAGTCTGGGTTTGTGCCAGACATTGCACAATAGCTGTGTGACTTAATTTGGAAAGATTAATTTAACTGGTTTTGTTTTTTGTGAAAAAACAATCTGTTTGCCTGTAAATGATTCAATAACGTTTGTTAGAAAAGTTGTTGATTGAACTCGATAAGCGACTACAGCTTATTATAGAAAGGTTTTCAGAAGAGCTATTACAGTTTTTGCCCATTGCTTGAACACTATAGACCCATGCTTAGACCAAAGTAACACAACTTGAAGTTTTTGTTACAATACCTCAAACACATGTACCCATTCCTTAAACAAAAGTGCTGCTTTGCACTTTAGTTGCAATTCTGCAACACACTTACTCCTTTCTGCACACACTTGCTCCTTTATGCAACACACTTGGTCCTGCATACTACACTCTATTTCATACATAAGACACTTCGTTCAAAAATGAAATCTCAGGGTGCCATTTGGAAAACACATGTATCCAAAATACAAAACACATCGGGTAATTGCAACCACTCAGATACACACCTGAAAGTACTTACTTGCAAAACTGAACACCAATCAGTTTAGCCATTTCGAGAACTTCGCAAGCATGGATGCAGGGAGAGCGAGAGGCAGAGGAAGAGGAGGAGGAAGAGGAGGTCAAGGTCGAGGAGGCCATGCACGGACCACTATTTCTGATGATATAAGAGCAACTTTGGTGGACCATGTCATCAACCATGGCCTGACTATGAGGGAAGCTGGGCAGAGAGTCCACCCTAATCTAAGCCGCTTCACAGTGGCATCCATAATAAGAACATTCCGACTGGAAAACAGGTATGTCTTCACCTCTCTACTTTCTACTCTACTCAGATGGTATTTACAGTACTGTACCATATCACATTACCACATCACATGTACTGTATTGCAGGGTGCTAATGCTCCTTTTGCAGCCAAAGTGGTAGTTTTTGTGAAACATACCATGATTACTTATATTGAGATGTTTCAGTACAGTGGATGGTACAGTATATACAGTAAAGTACAGTATATATAGTACTGTAAGAAAAAGAAGCAAACCAATAACAATTTGTGGTTGTATTTCTCTAGAATGACTAGAAGACCTTCTGGGGGTGGACGCCAACGACTTGCCGTTGTGGACCTAGTGAGAGCAGACAATGCAATCCGTCTCCACCAGCTACGGCAACAAATACTTGCAGATAGGCAAGTCTTCAACAACATCAACCATGTAAGCATCACCACCATCAGACGCATCTTGGTAAAGCACAACATCACCATGAAGCAACTCTACAGGGTCCCATTTGAGAGGAACAGTGTCAGGGTCAAAGGACTTCGACGTGAATATGTACGGGTAAGTGTTACAGTCCTTTACATTTACAATGCAGTATTGGTGAAATCCAGTAACAGCTGAATATGTACCATTGTATCAGTACCACATGGATCGATTCAGAGAGCTACACAGGTACCTGTGTGATGGGGTGGGGGTTCTGTATGTGTAGCACTGTAGTAGTCGTGTGTTTTGAGTACTGTAATGCCATCCACAATATGTATTTTTTGTTACAGAGAATCTTGGCCATGGATGGAGCTGCACAGCCTCATGAATTTATTTTCATTGATGAGGCTGGATTCGACCTAAGCAAAACAAGACGACGGGGTCGTAATATAATTGGCCAAAGGGCAATTGTGCACGTCCCGGGGCAGCGCGGGGGAAATATCACATTGTGTGCCGCCATAAGCCTTCGAGGGCTTCTGCATCATCATGCAAAACTAGGTCCATACAATACCCAACATATAATCACATTTCTAGATGCTCTCCATAATATAGTTGTACAGAACAGACCAGATCAGCCCAGGTTTGTTGTTGTCTGGGATAATGTCAGTTTCCATCGGGCTGCTCTGGTCCAGACCTGGTTCACCAACCACAATCAATTGGAAGTGGTATACTTGCCCCCTTACTCACCATTTTTAAACCCTATAGAGGAATTTTTTTCGGCTTGGAGATGGCGTGTATATGACCGCCAACCACATGCCCGCATGCCTCTTCTGCAGGCAATGGAACAGGCCTGCGGCGACATTGAGGTGAGGTCAATCCATGGATGGTTTCGGCATGCAAGGGGATATTTTCCCCGGTGCCTAGCGGGAGAAGACATTGCTTGCGATGTTGATGAGGTCCTGTGGCCAGACCCCAACAGACGGCGGGATCCATGAGCCCACCTATGCACAATTGCCATGATTTTCTGTGCTTACAGTATAGTGAATTTTATTTTTATTTTTTATTTATTTATTTATTTTTTGCTTTATCTGAACACAGTACTGCAATGTACGATATTGAGTAGGCCTATTTGCTTTTTTGGTTGTTGTGAAAACGTGCCTAATAAAAACAGTGAAAATCAAAGACTGCAGTGTTTTATATAAAGTAGACTAGTGTGTTGCTGCTGATCTGAAAGTGTATTCATATGATGCAAGTGTGTACCATTTTGTCTTCAGAGTTACATTTTGACAAAGGATTGTTAGGTTTTGATAGCAGAGTTTAGGTTTTGATAGCAGAGTTTAGGTTTTGATAGTAGAGTTTCAATTTGACATAGATGTGAAGGGTATATTTCCCAGTGTTGTGTCTTGTTTGCTTGTGTGTAAAGTTTTGACACAATGAGCGAAGTTTTGCAAAACGTGTTCAAGCAACGGGCAAAAACTGTAACAGGTTGTGTGAGCACTGTCACATCTGCAATTTGTTCCCTTTAACCCGACCCACATTTGTGACAATTTAAGTCAATCACACTGCAAATTCAGGCAAAAATGATCTTACATTAAATGGTATGGACTTCAAAATAGGGAGGGGGAGGGGGATGGGGATGGGGGGAGGAAAATGAATCTATAATGGAATTCAGTGAATAACTGAAATAGAAAATGGAAATATCTGAATTTTTTTATTTATTCCCAACACCCCCCCCCCCCTCTAGGGAGGTCAACTTTATTTTTAATTACAATTTCAAAATGATAAGATGTGGCCTAAAAGAGGGAAGGGAACAGTGAAAAAACAAATAGCAAACAAACTGCGATGAAACAAGACAATTGACAGGTACAAAATAGGGCAAATTAATGTTTGATATTATAGCAGAGTATACAAGGAGGCAAAAACAAAACAAAGAAAAAAAAATTAATAATAGTAATACAGTTTTTTTCGATTGCTTAAGCACGATTTTGAAAACAGGGCCCAGTTTTTCAAAACACTACACACAATTAGCACAACCACACACCCAATTAGCGGAACACCTCAGATCCTTTGCTAAATGAAACACTCTTGTAAAAACTATACACTAATTTATAAAAACCATATTTTGTTACCATATGAAACACACACATTTCATATGACTTAATTCTGTTTGAACCAGTTACACACTGCTGTTGCTAACCTAAAACACTTTTAGCAATTCTACTTCTCAGTGATTAGAGTACTGTAAGTGAAGTACACAGAGAAAGTGCAAATATACAATAAATTCACCAAACACTACACAAGACCAATGCTGCAGACTGATGAAAATATAATTTATTTCTCTCCATATCCCCAAATCAGTCAACATGTCAACATGGAGAATCACAACAAAACATGTCCCAGTTTTCATGCTACTACAGTAGTGTGCATAACACTGTAAGCTCAGCAAATATCAGACAAACATAAAATACTGTATCCAATACAGGTTACAATTACAGTAAAAAAAGAAAATCTGAAAAAAACTGAAAATACAGTACAGAAAATACTAGACATTATCTCTTCGCCTAGCTGGATGTGGCCAGAGAATTTCATCAACATCACAGGCGATATCCTCATTGGCAAGACAACGTGGGAAGAACCGTCTTGAATGTCGAATCCATCCTTGCACAGCTGCGGCATCGATTTGGTCACAGGCCTCCTCCATGGCCTGAATGAGGGGTACCTGAGCCTGGGGCCGGAGATCGTAAACCCTCCACCGCCATGCCGAGAAAAACTCTTCGATTGGGTTTAGAAACGGAGAGTATGGTGGAAGGTATAGTACTGTAAACTGTGGATGGTGTTGAAACCAGTTCTGGACCATAGCAGAGCGGTGGAATTACACATTGTCCCAGATGACAATGTATTGCATCTGGTGCGTTTGGTTTACTGTTGTAACGATGTTGTGCAATCGGTCCAAAAATGTGATAATGTGAGGTGTGTTGTAAGGGCCCATATTGGCATGATGGAGGAGGACCTCATTCTGTGTAATGGCAGCGCAAAGGTGATGTTACCCCCACGTTGCCCTGGGACATTGATTATAGCCCTGTGGCCAATGATATTTCTGCCTCTCCTTCTTGCTTTTGTGAGGTTGAACCCTGCCTCATCTATGTATATGAATTCATGCGGGATTTCCTCAGCATCCATCTGTAAAACTCTCTGAAATACAGTGAAAGACAAGATTGTGTAGTTCAGCATAGATCTAGTATACAGTAAATTTACATGTAAAAAGGTTACGTGTGCAGTATGCAACATCACAGTGCTAAAGTGAACAATACATACCTCCACATATTCATGCCGCAGCTGTTTGACCCTCTCTGAATTCCGCTCAAAAGGCACTCGATAAAGTTCTTTCATTTGAACCAGATTTTTTTTTACCTGTTTTCTTGTCGAAATGTCCTAATGACAGATGCCACTGTATATCTGCTAAAATTTGGCTGAACTCTTAGTCCAGCGTCCCTCAGCGTCAATCCGTGGTTCACGACATGGTCAACTAGTGTTTTCATTTGATAAATTTGGTCCTCTTCTTCTTTGAGCACGTTCTCCTCCTGCTTCAGGTCTTCCTCTTGCTCTACCTCCTTCTCCTCCTCCGTGGATTCCCCCTCTCACCCTCACTCTTCTTTTTCTGACTCCTTCCATTTTGGTTTGAAGACAGGTGAACTCACCTGCTGCATTTTTATAGTGCTTAAACCTGATTGGTGTGTCTACAATTAAGCAATCATGTGTTTGCGCACATGATGGCTGTGTTTAACCAATTGGCTCATATGTGTGGTAATTTGACAGTCAATGCTTTGGAATTGCAAGGAAGTGACATCATGATATACTTCTGTGTCTAATGTATACAAGCGTGTTTAGTGTTTTGCAAATCACTGTGTGTATTGTTTTGCAAAAAGTGTGAGGCTGACATTGTGCTTATAGTGGTGCAAATCTGGGCCGATGTTTTGCTCCTTGAGTGTAAGGTTTTGATAATTGTGTAATACTTTTGATTTTAGTGTTTATGCAATCAAAAAAAACTGTAAAATAAAATGAGTGTGAGAGTAAGTTGGTGGGATGTGTGTGTGTGTGTGTATGTGTATATGTGTGTGTGTGTGTGTGTATATGTGTGTGTGTGTGTATGTGTATGTGTGTTTGTTTGTTTGTGTGTGTATGTGTATGTATGCGTGCGTATGGGAGAGGGGAAAAGAAGTTAATGGGAAAGAGTGCCAGAGTTATTTGCTTATGTACTGTAGGTGAGGATTAAGAAAGCAGGAGATTGGTGATTGGGTGCCATGTTTGCTTGAAATATTGCATTTGGTTATTGGTAACAGCAGTGATTTTTTCCATGGATATGTATTCTGTGAGTAGGTCAGTCCATTGCATAATGCTCAGTTTTTTTCTAGTTTAGTAGGATGGTTTTCTTGGCAATGATTAAAGCAATGAGAATGGTTCTGGTGAAATGGTTAGGAATGGTGATTGCGGGCGGATAGGTCACCTAGTAGGCACAGTGAGGGGGAAGGTGGAACTTGGCAGTCCAAAAGGAGGGATAATTTGTTAGTCATTTCTTGCCAGAAGTGTTGTACAGGTGGGCAGTGCCAGGTTGCATGGAGATAATCATCAATGGTGTTTAGTGGGCATAGTGGGCATGCATCGAGGCCCATTTGGTGCATTATTTTGCCTGTGCTATGTGTTCTATGATTTATTTTATATTGAATGAGTTGTAGGTTAGTATTGTTAGTCATGGAGAATGTATTTTTGCAGGTTTGGATCCAAAAGTCAGTGTTGGGTGTTAACAATAAATCATTTCCCCATTTTTTTATTGGGAGGAATGTGGTATGGTCTGCATAATTGAGTAGTTTGTATAATTTAGAGAACTTTCTTAGATGTTGTTATTTTAAGGATTTCTTCAGTTATGGTTGGGGGTTGTAGATTATTTTGAGTTATGTTGATTTTTGATGTAATGAGAGATTTTAACTGCAGATATTGGAGAAATGAGTCATGACCTATGCCGTATTTCTGGACCAAATCTTCAAATGGGATAAACCTGAAGTTATGGATGATGTGCTGAAGTTGATTAATGCCTTTTTGTTTCCAAGAGGTGAAATTTAGTGGTTTTTTATTGTGCAGGAAGTGAGGGTTGTTCCATAGTGGGGTATATTTACAGGGTGCCAGTGTTGGATTTGTGATTTTGTGGGCTTTCCACCAAGCTGTCAGAGCGGTTGAAATGGTGTTGACCTTGAAGCAGCTGTGGCGTTTGATGGTGAAGTTGATGAATGGCAGATCTGATATAGAGATTTCTCGGCATTGTACCTGTTCAATTTCTATCCAGGGGTTGCATTGTTCAGTGGGGTGGATCCAGTTGATGATGAACTGCAGTTGGGTGGCGAGGAAATAATTACAAAAATTAGGTGCTTCAAGGCCTCCTTCATTCTTATGTTTCTGTAGAGTGGAGAGTTTGATTCTTGGTTTCTTGTTTTTCCAGTAAAATTTTGTTATTATTGAGTCTAAAGAGTTGAACCAGGTCAGGGGTGGTTGGGTAGGGATCATTAAGAATAGGTAGTTTATTTTAGGTAAAATTGTGATCTTGATTGTTGCTATTCTGCCAATGAGTGAAATTGGTAAATCTATTCAAGTCCTCTTCTACTGTTTTGAGGAGTGGGTTGAAATTTAGATGAGTCAGGTGTGACAGCTTGGAGGACACATTGATACCTAGGTGTTTAAAAGTGTCAGTGGTTGAGTGAATGGGTGGTGTTTGGGCTGCCAAGTTCCAGCTTGGAGGTTACTAGAACGTCCTTGGAACGTTCTCTGTGACGTCCACGTAACGTTTAGAAAACCCTACAAAAAGAGGTCAAGGCGACGTCCTGATGCCATTTCGAGACATTCAGGGGACGTCCCGGGGACCTAATTTTGTTAGCTGGGTAGCTACGTTGCAGATGGGTAATGGGTTCTGTTTCAAAATGTATTTATAACAATAACCGGCAAGCTTCACAAATTCTGTTTAGGCATTTTAGGGGAATAACTAATAGGCTATCTCATATAAACCTAAAAATTAACTAGTAACGTTAGGCTATATAGGAACTGGACAGGCGAGAGGAGCCAGGAGTTTCAGCAACTAACGTTAATATGGTTCCCATAAGAAACTCTTGCGTTTTTCTACCAAACTAAAGGGTTTACAGTCATGTTTTAAAACCCAGTTATACCCATAATACATACACGAATAAGAATCAAAGCATGATTTTACTTGATACAAAGTCGAGTTGTTTTACAGATATTTATTAGAGTCAACAGTACTAGACTCTGGCTGGTCAATATATGACTAAATAGTGGCATGTGTAGCCTACAATGATGAATAGCCTACAAGGAGCATGCATGTTTAGTTTGAACTTACTTTTTTTTCTAGTCTATGGAATGGATCCAGCTAGCAGTAGCACATGAGAGCAGACCTATGGAGCAAACGCCTTCGTAGCTAACGTTAACAGTCCCTGAATGTTTTAACCCTCTAGAATGAGTGCTTACACGAATGTGAATGCTGACATTCCGTTAGCTAAGTAGGCTAGCTTATGTTACTGACTAAAGACATGGAGCCACGTCTCGGGGGGGTTTCCGCGTAGGCTACACACTGCACTGCCCATCGGATGTTTCAAGGGGTTCCCACATTTTTATATTGTCATTGCCGTAGGACTAATGTGATCAGCCGACGGGGGCCCCAGGCAATTGCCTGCTTTCCCTGTCCTGTTGCGTGGCCTCTGGTGTTGCTGTACAGAGACCTGGCTGAGTGTCCCTTCTGAGAGAAGTGGCAGTTGGAGAATTAATTAATTAACAGGCCAGGCCAGTCAACAGTGAGAATAGCAAGTAAGGCGTGTCTGTGGTTTCTGAAAATGGACCTAGGAAGCAAGTCTCCCACTGTAATTCTTTAAATTTGTATTTTTACCACACTTACTTTACACTAAAAGTTACCCATATCCATGAAATAATAGAAAATTGAAATCTGAATTTGATAGTTAATAGAGAAGGGGAAGATGACAGAAAAGGAACAGGTGGTAGTGTAGTATAATGGTTAAGGAACTGGCCTTGTAACCAAAAGGTTGCAGGTTCGATTCCCAGGTTGGACACTGCCATTGTACCCTTGAGCAAGGTACTTAACCTGAATCGCTTCAGTATATATCCAGCTGTATAAATGGATAATATGTAAAAAATGCTAAAAAAGTTGTGTAAGTCGCTCTGGATGAGAGCGTCTGCTAAATGCCTGTAATGTAATGTAAAGGAAGATTTAAGATTAACGTACTCATCTTGTTCGGGAGATTCTTTGTTCATAAAATGAAATGGATGGCAAGGTAAATCCTCTTTTAACCTATTGAACTGAGAACCTATCTTAGAACCATCGAAAAATGTCGAAAGAAAAAAGCAGTACAAACTATCAACCTTTCCATAAAATATTTACTTTATTTTGATATTTGAAACCCCTGCACCTTTGTTAAGTTTGTGTGCGCTTATTTTTCTGTAATGCCTGAATGTTAATAACATTTTTTTTTTTTTAAACCATAGGCGTCAGAAGTCAGGTAGTCATTTCCTTCAGACTTAGCATTTTTCTTTCCGGTTCAAAAAAAATTGACGGCCTACAGATCGCGGCACATCCAGGTACTTGACAATTCACGCCCCTCTTTGGGAGAAGAAAAGGGGAATAAGCCTACTCAACTGAATGGGATTGTGCGGAGTAGAGGTCGGCCAATTAATGGCATTTTGAGATAATCGGGGACGCAGAGAAATTGATCCATGCTTTTGTTACGTCTAGGCTAGATTACTGTAATGCCCTGCTATCTGGATGCCCAAAGTCCTTGCTAAATAATCTCCAGCTTGTACAGAATGCAGCCGTTCGCATTTTAACTAGAACTAAGAAATATGAGCATATTACCCCAGTACTAACATCACTTCATTGGCTACCAATTAAGTATAGGATAGACTTTAAGGTTTTGCTTCTGACCTTTATAGCTTTAAATGGACTTGCGCCAGTGTATATATGTGATCTGCTTTTACCATATAAGTCAAAAAGATCACTTCGTTCCCAAGACGCAGGCTACTTAGTAGTCCCTAGAATATGTAAAAACTTTACGGGTGGTAGAGCTTTCTCCTACAGAGCGCCACTACTGTGGAACACCCTGCCAAAATTTATAAGGGAATCAGACACTGTCTCAATATTTAAGTCTAGATTAAAAACACACCTTTATGATCAGGCTTATAACAAGCTGTAGTCTGGAGACAGGACCAGAGAAGCATTTAGCCATAGAGTAATGTGGGGTAGCATCCTTTCCTTACTGTCACCTCTCAACAGCTGTGACCCCATCTTCCTGGGCTGGCTCTTGATAGGTGGGTCGGATTGTTTTCCCTCTCATGACTGCATGGTTTCTCAAACTCTGTCTTCATAGCTATGCAGCAATAGATTACTCCTGGCGGGGGCACTTGCCCTATTTTTAAGGAAAAGCAATACTTTTATTCTGCATCTTTCATCAAGCTCTGTGGATGTATTGTATAAAAAAATGTTTTTGTCTCCATAAAAATTCTGTATCTATAGCCTTTAACGTTATTCAACTTCGCTAACAAATGAACTTGGACTGTAAAATACTAGAAAACCAATAACAATTCAAATCTCATTCGAGTCACACTTCAATAAAGTTACACTAATACAGTTTTTCTCAATTGCTTACACACAAAAACTGGAACTATGCACACAATGGTGAAAACCTGAAGCTATTGCATCAACAATAAAGACGTTGTCGGCAAAATATGGCATAGGTGAAATAGGTAAACCTAATTCTACAGTAATTCAGTGCAGTTCAGTAAAGCGTGTGAACAGTCACTTTGAGTTTGTTTGTATTGTGTACGATACAATGCAATATCGTCCTTTGAATGAGCTCCAATTGGACCACACACACACACACAACCCAGCTTCCCTCAAACCTAAAGCTGTTACTGCCACATTGCTACAAAGTTTTGCCAAGACACAAAAGTGTTACCCATTTTGGCAATTCATAATGTAATGGCACTGATAAAAAAACACTTGGAACCTGTGTACATCTTTATTTGTTACTGTACAGTAACACTGTTCAAGATGGGGGGCGGCGGGGGGGGGGGGGGGGGGGGTGGGGACGAAAACAACAAAACAACACACAACAAAATTAAACTTTACTTGGCATCCTGCCTCTGATCCTGATTGGGCCAGAGAACCTCATCCACATCGCATGCAATGTTTTCTCTGCCCAAGCAGTGGGGGAAAAAGCGCCTTGCATGCCTTATCCAACCCTGGCAGGCGTCTGCATGAATGTCTCCACATGCCTCTTCCATCGCCTGGAGCAGGGTCATTCGCTCATGGGGGTTGCGATCATACACCTTCCAGCGCCACGCTGGACAGTACAGTAACAAATAAAGATGTACACAGGTTCCAAGTGTTTTTTTATCAGTGCCATTACATTATGAATTGCCAAAATGGGTAACACTTTTGTGTCTTGGCAAAACTTTGTAGCAATGTGGCAGTAACAGCTTTAGGTTTGAGGGAAGCTGGGTTGTGTGTGTGTGTGTGGTCCAATTGGAGCTCATTCAAAGGACGATATTGCATTGTATCGTACACAATACAAACAAACTCAAAGTGACTGTTCACACGCTTTACTGAACTGCACTGAATTACTGTAGAATTAGGTTTACCTATGCCATATTTACTGTATTGTATCAGAACGCCAATAATTTCTTCATAATTTTATACATTTGAATATGTAATTGCATCATGATGCCAAAACGTATCTAAACAGTATTTTGATGGAAGTGTTTTAAATTGATCACACCAGTGTGAAACTGATGCTCAGTAAGATCTATTCGTATAATGGCCTGTGTTCAGTGTTTTGATGCAAAAATACGGTTTTGATAAGAGAGAACATGATTTTGAATGCAGTGTTTGATTTTGCAAGAGATTTGCGGAATTTTGCCAAAACAGTTAACTCTTACTCGGTCTGTGTGTAGAGTTTTGAGAAATTGAGCTATATTTTCAGGAATTGTGTTTAAGCAATTGAGAAAAACTGTAATGTGTGTGGCCACCTCTGGCAGCTACTGCTTCTTGGCATCTTTGTTGCATAGAATCAATAAGTGTCTGTATCTGTATCTGGGATGTTTTCCCATTCCTGTAGAAGTGCATCACGCAGTTGCTAGGCATTAGAAAGTGGAGGACCATGTCTTCTGATGCTGCGATTCAGCACATCTCACACATGTTCTATTGGGTTCAGCAGGTCTAAAACGATTTCTCAGATGGGTCAGTCTGATGTATCGGTCCTGTGCCGGTGTTGTCACACGAGGATGACCAGATCGTGGATGGTCCACTTTGCTGAAATCTTGCCTGTAGGCGTGACACAGTAGACTGGCTGACATTGAAGTGTCTCGCAACAATGGCACATGACATTCCTGCCACCAGCATGCCTATGGGCCTCTCCATCTCTTCTCGTGACATTCGTGGCATTATGGATAACATCGGAAACTGACGAAGGGTCGCCTCTTGCTTTGTGACCTAAGCTTTCAATTAAGGACTTCTGAGACTCAGTTGAGATCTGAATACTTAGGCATTGTTGCCAATTACTTCGTTTGGCAAAGTGCACATTCTATGGCATTTTGTGTGACTGAGGAGTTGCAATGCTTCAACACACAAGCTGTTTTACTTGTCATCAGGTATAAAAGAAATTAACACGTCTAAAAATCAGTTTCAACCACCTATCACATGACAATGGGGGCGGGCGGGGAGGGCGCTTAAGGCTCAGATACGCTTTTAAGGTCAATCTTACGTTTATGTTCAGCGACTACGCATAAATTAAGTTACATAGGGCAGTCGTATTAATAAATTTGACTCGATTGGAATAGAACGTACAAAATAAATTTTTAATCGCCTCGTTTCGACTTCTTGAAACGGTGGATGGGAGTCGACCCCGACTCTTAAGAGTGCAAGAGTCGAGGAGTCGACTCTTTTGGGGTCGACTCCCCATCACTAAGAAACACAAGCAAAGCAGACAGTCATACGAGACGGCACCAGTGCTGCTCTGCTAATATAGCAGAAAGAAAGCAAAGCATTGTTTGGAGTTCACTCCACTAAACAGTATTGAAGTAAACTATGATACGTGTCAAAAGTGTGTAGGATTTTGTGGCAATACCAGGAACCTGCCGGAATGCATGAAAATAAGCCGTATAAAAGAGCATGACGAGTTACAGCGGTAGCAATCAGAGGAGGGGAGGGAACACAGGCAAATACCCCCACAACTGGAGCCAGAGTCAAGCAGAGTTATCCGACAGAAACCTTTCAGAGAGGCAGGCATTATCCAGGTATACAGTGATAATATTAGGTTATTTTAACCTTTCGAACAGAAAGTAGGAAACACTGGGTATTTCTTGAGGGGAAGAACATTACTGTAATAGGCTGATGAATAGGTGTAGGCTATATCAGGCTTAGAATGGACAAATTTTCAAACAATATCTGAATTCATTACATCCATTTTGCATTAGTTCTAGATTTTACCAACTGCCCATTTTTTGCCCCCCTTAACTGATTTTCAAGGGCATATTATCCATTTTCGAGGGCATTTTTGCCCCAAGCCCCTGCTAATTTCTAGCCCTGCATTGCTTTCACAATCAAGGTCATGATACACAGGCAACTTTGAGGCTGTGCAATTTGGCAGTTTTACCCACAAATGCCTTCCTCACTCATTTGCTTACCTCCATCCTTTTTGCAGGCAATATTGGCCATCTACATTGCCTCAAAATATTGCCTGTTTTATGGCCTTTAAGTTTTTCTTATAATTCAGTATACCAGTTATAAATATACCTTATGTTATCACAGGGTCAGAAGCATGTATTAGGTTTTAACTCCCCGGGCTCTATTTTAATAAACCAAACGCAATGGTGAACGCAAGAGTAATCACTTGGTGGTATCGCTCTGAGGGCGTGTCGGCGAGAAATTTGGTAATTTCATGACGGCAATCTTGGCGCACCTTATGGCGGTATTGCTAAAAGGCTGGGTTTAAACGTCCAAGGTGTGTCTCTATGGTAGCCAATCAAATTGTTGTTCTCATGCTTTAAAAAAAAGCCAGTTGGAACGCAATCGCTCCATGCAATTTCATAATGAGCAACCCAAACGCACTGGACCGTCAACGACAAGACCGATTTTCCGCACAGGAATCAGACATACTTGCAACAGAAGTACAGGCTAGGACTGTAGTAATTTATGGATCACAATCCACACCACCTCGTCTCCCAGAAGTTTGGAAGGCACGGGAGGAGGTGGCGAATGCATTAATTAGCCTACATTAGGTGATGTAGGCATAATTATGATTCAAATGGTAGGCTTATGATTCAACTGTGTCAATGTGTAATTTATATATTATAGGCTATTGGCCTACATGATCGCAAGTTTCTTGTAAGCTGTCCTGTTTTATTCTAGTAGTTTAAATTAAACTTAATTCATTAATAATAATTATAGGCTATTTGTTCATTAAATGGAAGTGTAATGTTGGCATCACCTATAGACACTACATAGAACTACATGACGAATAAGTTTCCAAATTGCCAGTCTATTGCGTTCCCGCTAAGAGGTGGTTCCAGCTGATCATAACGCAATGGGTTTTCGTTGGTTCAAATTGTCACTGAGCCGAAAGTATTTTAGAACACGCCCCAGACAGCGCCACCCATCCCACTGCAGCGCAAGCGAAAGGATGTTATGTTGAGAATTTGTTGATCCTAGCGGTATTGCTGAGAAACGCCATAGCGCCAGTTTTAAGACGTTGATGCTGTCAACAAGCTTGCGTTTGACTATACCGTCCCCTTGCGCTGGTTTGAAAATAGAGCCCCCCAAGTATTAAGTCACTTAGAAATATGTAGGCCTCACGCTCGTGTTTCGTCAGACGATTCAGTTATTAAATGTTTACGCCTTGATTCAATTATCGATGGTGGTGCATGCGTTCATCCCCTTATAGCAATTGAAATGATAAGTAAAATTTATATTGGTTGTTTTCTGGTGTATTTAGTGATGTAAAAATTATTTTAAAAAGATCAATCGCAATGCAAATAGGATATAACGCTCATTAAAAATAGAACTATAGCCTACATTTTTCAATGTTCAATGGATCGCAGAAAAAAGTTGCACATCCAAAAACTCAGACCAAGTGGCGAACAGAACAGTAGATTGAATAAAATCGGAAGAGTCCACACACTCTTCTACACTTTTCAAAGTGACATACATCCTGGGGGTGGGGGGGGGGGGGGACAGTTATAACCTAATATACATCTGGCTGTAGTTATTATAGTAGGGAGGGGGAAAAGCAGCTTTAGAACGTAGACAGGAGTGTGTGCGTGTGAGCTTGATGATACATTTCTCACAGAAAACATAGTTTGTTGAATTCACTGCAGTACTGATCAAACTTAGTGTGTGTTTTTAGCCTTTATTGATCACAATTCCATGAGGCCGTTTGATGTAGCTAGCACAAGCCAATAGCACTGGTCCATAAAATAATTTTAACGGTGTATTCAATCAAACGTTCAAAGTGAAACATTTCGATTATGTTCAGCGGCACCAAAAATCTCTGCCACGCCCTCAAAAAACGGTAAAAGTCCCAGTATAAGATGTAATTAAATCTTTAAAAGTTACTGTATATATTTTCTTAATCGTCATTGATTTCACTTGGCCGCTGTCGACGAGGCACAGTGATCTAGGCAGTTTCTATGTAAATGTCATCAGAGGTATTCAGCCTTGTTATTTGGTACCTAAACTTTGCAACATGCTAGTCATCATTAAAATAAATATAGCCAGGGCCGTCGCGTGGTACAACGGTAAGAGCGCCGACTTTCAGTCGGTGCAGTTGTGCTCCGAGGATCGGGGTTCTCTAGCGGTTGCTACACGGGGGGAAATTGAATTAGAATAGGGGTTCAATTGGCTACTAAATTGGGAGAAAAAATGGGGAAAAATCAGAAACAAATTAAAAAATAAAATAAAATAAATAAATATAGCCTGAAATGTCAATCTTCAGAATCCATTTAACCACTAAGCTGAGGCTTTAACGTTATAAGGCGGTATTTATGTGTCCGGACTCCAGCTAGATAAATACGTGGACTGTTTCTAATTCATTTTATCTGTGTTTTTTGCACGATTTCTCAGAGGTGCCTTCGACTGCTTGAAAAAACACTTGGGTAGCCCACCTAAGACATTTCAATGCAGGAAAAACCCTGGTTAGGAGACTAGGGCAGTCAATAAATGAACCCTGGTACAAGGCCAGTAGTACCACCCTGGTCCCTCTTTATTCTGGTATAATTAATTCTGTGGCTTATCTCAGGCTAAAGCCTGATATCTACAAAGATTCTGAAGTTTCCTAGAGCCCAGAATTAGGCTAAACAATGTCTCCTTGGACAGCAGCACCATCAAATGTATTATGTACTATTCCAACAATATAAACTCAATGGTATCTTTAACCGGAGTTCCTACATACCTCTGGAATACTGTTTCACTACCTGGTCATATGTAACACCAGCAGAACAGACACACTGCACTACCTGGTCATATGTAACACCAGCAGAACAGACGCACTGCACTACCTGGTCATATTTAACACCAGTAGAACAGACACACTGCACTACCTGGTCATATGTAACTCCAGTAGAACAGACACACTGCACTACCTGGTTTTATGTGAACAGATCACTTCCTTGCCTTCTTGTTTTTAGAGTGAATCCGCCTTTAGCTGTGTTCGCTTGCGAAGTGTTGCAGGTGGAGAGTGTAGCACAGACCTCTTATAAACCCCAATTCAAACCCCAAAATGAAGGGACTGAGGTATTAAATGAGCCTCACAGATTTGTACCAGAAGGTGGCGGTATTTAGCTGTACATGTAGGCCTACTTCAAAAGCAGAAAAGTCTATAATCTCAAAGCCCCTGAAAAGCAGTACAATGGATTTGCTTGGTAGCACAATTCTTCAGCCAGAGGTAGAACTAATTGGTGAAATCGGCTGGCTAAGTTTATGGGTGGAGGAAAAACAATGCAGGACATTTACTTTCTGAGCACTGGACTTTACAACTCTGATTGTCAATGCGAGTCTAGGCTACATTATGCCCTAGTTGGATTGCAGTTATGCAACTGAATTACAGTTGAACTGTAAGGATTTCAAACCAAATTGTTTTTTAAAAATGAAACTATAAAACTCTAAAGAACAAATAATGATCTGGTTTGATTAATAATGGATTTGCTGCGTCATTTGGTGCTTTCTATGTAGATTTCTCGTGAGCCTGTTTGGTTCTGACGCATATCAGCAGACATCTACTGTACTACTACGCCATACTAAAAATCAGAAAAAGTAAACAGTGTGACGTTTATTCATAAAATTATTTTTATTCAGCAAACCACACATCTGTCTTTCGCCCATACCAATATGGAACATTTTTACTGGAAATGGGAATAGTATGGAACCCATGGTTGACTAAATGGCTGTAAGTCATCAAGGATCTGAGGCATCAAACGGGCCTCAACCCATTACTCTGCTGCCAGAGATGAAGTAGATATGGATGGATCACTTTAATGGTTGTTTCTCCTGACTCATTTTCATATTGAACTCTATGGAAAAATAAGTCAGGAGAAGAAATCCTTAAAGTGATCCATCCATATCTACTGCATATCTGGCAGCAGAGTGATGGTTTTAGACTCGTTTGATACCTAAGACCATGGGTTCCATATTATTCCTGTGTAATTTACAGCTTAATCTAGTCTCACCCCCCAATTCCCATTCAGATCCATTCAAATGCAGAGAGGTTATAGTATCGATTAGAAGAAGTTGTAGTCCAAGGCAGCTCTACAAAATTAAAAAGCCTTTATTGAATGGCTCACATTATTTAGAATATAAAAGGTCCATCATGTTTTGGCCTACATAGGGCCTTCATCAGGGTATAAAGAGCAAAGACCAAACACTGACTAATATGAAGAGTCCAGAGCTCTGGGAGAGTCTAATTGCAATGAGTGACAGCTGGTGCTGAAAGAATGGAACAATATATAACTTAGCCAAAAGGGGTCAGTAGAGATACAATCTATAAAATAGTAGGCTATGTCTAGAAACAAATCATTATGTCAAATGAATGAACAATATTACTTCCAAAATAATGTATCAAACTAATACATAATGTATATATATGTATAAAACAGCCCAAAAAACTCATACAAAGAATATACTGTAACAACATAAGAAAACGAATCAGATCAAATCAATAAGTCAAACATACTAAATTAATGTTGAACAGAGAATAATAAAGAAAATAAAATAGAGAAAATAAAGGAAATATCAAGAAATGAACAACATAATAAAGTAACCTACTTAACCTATAGAAATGACACCATGTCTATGGAGTCATTTAGACCTGGGAGTGAGGTGGCCTGTAGCCTATCGATCCAGCGGCTCTCTTTTTGGTTTAATTTCTTCTGTCTATCTCCTCCCCTAGAGGTGGGGGGGACCCTGTCAATGCCGATAGCTGTAAATATAACTGAGGCACTTTGGTGAGCGTTTTTAAGATGTTTAGCCATCGCGTAATCCATATTGTTTGTTTTTATTGCATATTTGTGATCAGCCAGTCGATCAAGTAGGTGGCGTTTCATACGCCCAACATAAAAAGAGTCACATTTAGAGCAGGACAGTATATAAATAACATGTGTAGTTTGACAATTAATGAAGCTGTTAGATGTATATATCTGTTTAGTTACTGGGTGGGTGAACCATTTAGATCTCTCCACCACATCACATTGTTTACAGTGACCACATCTATAAGTTCCTGTAGGAGGCTTGGGTAACCATGTAGCTTTAACATCAGCCGGTAAATGGCTTCGTACTAATTTATCTCCAAGATTTGTGGCTCTTCTAAACGTACAGAGAGGGGGGTCAGGGAATATGTTGGACAAGGCATCATCACATTGGATCAGGCTCCAATTCTTTTTCATTATATTGCGGACAGCAAGGGCCTTAGTGCTGTATGTAGTGGAGAAAAACACCCTATCGGTTTTCTCTTTCTGCGTCTTTCTTGTTAAGAGAGAGTCGCGTTCTACAGTAGCGGCTTTAGATAGAGCTGTTTTGAGAGTGTTATGTGTATAGCCACGTTCTCTGAAGCGATCATACATTTCTCCGCTCTTTTCTCTAAAGTCAGACTCGCTGTCACAGATTCTACGTACTCTTTTAAATTGACCGTAGGGAATATTGTTGATCAGAGTAGAGGGATGGAAGCTCTCTGCATGTAGTATAGTGTAATGTGGCGTGACGTGTGAGGAAGGAGGAGCCAAACGCAGCAAGGGGATTCTTAAAGCCCTTAGGCCACTAAGGCGGGAAACCCGCAGATAAGGGAAGGAGACAAGACAAGGAACACAAACACCACTAGAGACGCTACTAACCGGCTAACTGTCAAACGCCAAGTAGAGCGTAAAGACAGGGATATGAACAGCCAGAAATAAATAAGCGCCCTGTCTCGGAAACGAGACAAATAACAACGGGCGAGTAGCGTAAAGACAAACATAAAACACAAACAAACACTGCTAAATAATACGATAGAATGAGAAATAGCGGAGGCGAAAGGAACAGATCCAACGTTCCAGGCTACTCTCAAACTCGCGGTCAAAAACAAACGTGTCCACAACATCGCCCAATCCTCCCTATAGGAAGACATGCGCAAAAAGACGAAACAGAACAGCAGTTCCGAACAAAATCGTCCAACTCCATGAAAGGAGAAATGCGCCAAAAGGAACGAACAGGACAGGCAGCACCAGACATTCACTGGCTAGAACAACGCGAGATAAATTGAAAATAAGCGCCCTGCCTCTCTATGAGGAAATGTAACGAGGCGAACAGGAACAGAGATTTAACGTTCCATGGCGGGATTAATAGGCTCGCAGTCCAAAACAGAAAACAAAGGGGTAAACACCCGATCTCCCAGGAGAGAGAAACATTTTACAGGTGAGCCGACGGAGCAACGTCGTCCCATAACTTTACAATCCATAGACTAACGCAAGCTTAAATTGGAACAACCGCCCTAGCCTCTCAGTAAGGAGAAATGTAACGAGGCGAACAGGAACAGAGATTAACGTTCCATGGCTATTTTAATAAAACACGCAGTCAAACACAAACACGTCCACAACATAGCCCAAGCTCCATAAACTAGGAGGCTAACACCCGGAGAACGAAACTAGAACAACAGTTCCCAACAAAATCGTCCCGCACAGGTAGTTAGGGAGTATAGGACGGCTGCAACAAAAGACCTACGCAAATTAATAGCACGACAGCCTCTCAATAAGGTGAAATGTAACGAGACAAACAGGAACTGAGATTTAAAGTTCCGAGGCTATTTTAAGAACACACGCAGTCAAACACAAACACGTCCACAACATAGCCCAAGCTCCATAAACTAGGAGGCTAACGCCCGGAGAGAATCATCCCACAGGTAGTTAGGGAGTATAGGACGGCTGCAACAAAATACCTACGCAAACTTAATAGCACGACAGCCTCTCAAATACAAATAAAAACCCTGGCTCACAACAAAGGGGAACGTAGTCCACGAGAAGGAGACCAAACAGGGAAATACGTACCAAGGCTACTTACTGGCTCATAGTAACACGGAATTGAGTAGAAGCAAAAGCGCCAGGTCTCTCAGTAAGAAAACCAAACAGGCGAAAATGGACCAGAGAAACTACTACTATACTTCTACGAGCTAAGAAACTAAATAGAAGCTAAACACCCGATCTCCCTATGGGAAAAAATGTGCCGAAGAGCGAGCAGAACTAAGTTCTGAACAGAATCGCCCAAAACTCCATACACGGAGGAAAAGCACTAACAGGGCAAAATAGAGCAGAGATATTACGGTCCCAAACTTCTACGAGAAATCAACTACCAAGCCAGTAAGAAATAAGCCCTGCCTCTAAACAGAGACGCAAAAATAATAGGCAAGAAGCCAAAATGGTACGAGAACTCACAGACAACAATACACCACAGTACATACAATAAACAATCAATGTCGAAGCCCCGAATGAAGGGAACAATAGGCTTATATAGCTCTGTGACCACGAACACACAGGTGAAAATGCTTAACAAATGCTACGCCAACTCAGCAGGGCGGAGCAAGCATCCATCAAAAGGACAGCGCCCCCGCGTGGCCACAGAGGAAAACGACCGCATGAGGAAACAGGGTTGAAAACCATGACAGTATAGTATTTTTATGCGTTTTCTTCCTAAACAACGACGTATGTAGGTCACCATTTGAATCTTTAGTGATTTCTAAGTCAAGAAAATGGATCTTAACAGGACTAAAATCTAGAGACAGTTTTATATTAGAGTTGGCATTGTTCAAATAACTATGAAATGCTTTCAATTCATCAATAGTGCCTTTCCACCACATAATACACTACTCACAAAAAGTTAGGGATATTTGGCTTTCGGGTGAAATCTATGGAAAATGTAAGTTCACGTTACAGTGATATTATACGTATCATGAAAGTAGGGCATTTAAGTAGAAGCATGCAATGGTGATTTCCTCATCTCAAACAATTTATTGAAACAAAAGCCAACAACAGTGGTGGGTATACCACAACAAAAATGTCAATGTCTCAATAACTTGTCATGTGCCCTTGAGCATCAATTACAGCTTGACAACGACGTCTCATGCTGTTCACAAGTCGACTTATTGTCTGCTGAGGCATGGCATCCCACTCTTCTTGAAGGGCGGCCCTCAGGTCATTGAGGTTCTGGGGTACAGAGTTACAAGCCTCTACACGGTGAGTCAGCTGATCCCATAGGTTTTCTATGGGATTCAGGTCTGGAGAAAGTGCAGGCCACTCCATTTGAGGTACCCCAGTCTCCAGCAGCCTTTCCCTAATGATGCGACCTCGATGAGCTGGAGCATTGTCGTCCATGAAGATGAAATTAGGCCTGTGTTGTTCATGCAGGGGCACAATGACTGGATTAATGATGTTATTCAGGTAGTATGGGCTTGTCACTGTACCATTCACAAAGTGTAAGGCAGTTCTGTATTGACTAGACACACCTGCCCACACTGTAACACCGCCACCACCAAAGGGTCGTCTGGTGACAACAGTGGCTGATGCATAGCGCTCTCCTTGACGTCTCCAACATCGTTTGCGGCCATCATTTCTGCTCAACGTGAATCGACTTTCATCAGAGAACAGCACTGAGGCCCACTGGTCCCTCGTCCAGCGTAAATGCTCCCTGGCCCATGCAAGACGATGACGCCTGTGCCTGGTGGTGTGGTCAGGTACCCTTGCAGGTCGTCTAGCACGCAGACCACGCTGATGTAAACGGTTTCGAATGGTCTGACGTGACACTTGGGTGCCTCTCACCTCCCTTAAATGTGCCTGGAGTTGAGTGGCATTCATCATCCGGTTCCGCAGGGCACTGTTCACAATGAAGCGGTCATCAGTGTGGGATGTGGCCAAAGGACGTCCACTTCTATGCCTTTCTGTGATTCTTCCAGTCTCTCTGTATCTCTGTTGCAACCTGCTGATGACACTCTGTGACACTCTAAGCTCAGTGGCCACTTCCCTCTGAGAACATCCTGTTTGAAGCCTCGCAATGGCGCGGTACTGTTGATCAATTGTTAGGTGTCGTCTTGGTCTCATGATGTCAAAATGTGAACAGCATGATGAAGAGGACTGTTTTAAATACCAATTCTAATTGAACCTGGAAATTTATTGGTCGATTCATGGATCAAACACCTGTTGTGAATTTTGCCGTTCAGCTCCTTGTTAGAGAACAGCAAGTTGTGCAAAAAAGTACTGAAACATTGAATAGTTGGACATGTGCATTCAAAAGTTTAGAGAAGGTCAAATTAATTTCACCTGTAAAGGTTATAGTGCATTTTAGGTTCATCCTGAAATTTCACCCGAAAGCCGAATATCCCTAACTTTTTGTGAGTAGTGTATATAGTATCGCTTGTAAGAGTCCCTGAAAATAAGATATCAACAGTCTTTTGATATCCCTTTTATACCCAGTCATGATAGCATCACCTGTTTACCTGTGGAATGTTCCAAACTGGTGTTTTTTTAAACTTCCCAGTCTTTTTTTTTTTACAATTTTATTTTTATTTTTTTTGGAATGTGTTCCAGGCATCAAATCTGGAATTGGCGTATATTTACAAAAATCTATAAAGTTGATAAGGTAAAACATAATCTTTTCTTTGTACTGTTTTCAATTAAATATATGTAAAAGATAATTTACAAATCACTGCTTTTATGTGCATTTTACATACTGTCCCTGATACGAAAAAGATTAGCCGTAGCTTCAAAAACATATAAATGATCGGAGAATTCAAGGTTCAGCTTCTCAACAGTTCACTGAGTACTGCCTTTAACTTGTTCACAGCTTAACAACAGTTTTGTCAGGATAAATCTGGTAACTATAATTTTCTAGGAAAACAACATTTCCTTTTTCTTTTCTTTGTTTATCTACCTCCTCTCATTCAATCGCAAGGCATTGTGGTTCTTAAAAGAAAATAACATAATAAGCACCAGTCAAGGCAACGCTGCTACCTAGTGGTAGTTACAGTATTTCTCTAACACGTTTAACCACAGGGGTAGCTAAATTATATACAGTCCCTCCAAAAGTATTGGAAGAGCAAGGTCAATTCCTTTGTTTTTGCTATACAAGACAATTGAGTTTGAGGTAAAAAGATGTACATGAGGACGGCAGATCCGAATTTCAGCATTTATTTCCTGATATTTTAATCTAGATTTGTTAAACAACTTAGAACATATCACCTTTTTGTATCAGACCACCCATTTTTTAGGTGAGCAAAAGTATTGGAACATGTGACTGACAGGGTGTGATAAGAAAAACCCCAAAAACAATCAGTCAGTGATGTCACAAACAATCTCCACCAGGCCAGGGGTGAAGGTATCTCAATCAACCGTTGGAAGAAGACTTAGAGAGCAGCAATATAGAGGCTTTTCCACAAGATGCAAACCACTCATCAGTCGTTAAGAATAAAGAAGTACAGAGATGAGCCACAAAAGTTCTGGAACAAAGTTTTATGGACTGATGACACCAAGATTAACCTCTACCAAAGTGTGGAGAAAGAAGGGATCTGCTCATGATCCAAAGCATACGAGCCTCATCTGTGAAGCACGGAGTGGAGGAAGTGTCATGGCTTGGGCTTACATGGCTGCTTCTGGAGTGGGCTCACTAATCTTTATTGATGATGTAACTCATGATGGTAGCAGCAGGATGAATTCAGAAGTCGACAAAAACATTCTGTCTGCCAACTTACGGAAAAAATGTGTCCAAACTAATTTGGAGGAACCTTCATCATGCAGCAAGACAATGACCCAAAACACACTGCCAACACAACAAAGGACTTCATTAGGGCGAAAAAGTGGAAGGTTTTAAGACTGGCTAAGTCAATCACCAGACCTTAACCCAATTGAGCATGCATTTCGCCTCCTAAAGAAGAGATTGAAGGGAAAAACCCCCCTAAACAAACAACAACTGAAAGAGGCTGTTAAGGTTCCGGATAGGGACTGGTCTCAAATGCATGACTCAAAGACAGAAATACAATAATGCTCGCTGGGAGCGTTTATTACTTCGCCAAAAACTCTGGAAGTATAGGGAGAGAGGGAAAGGGAGCTGAATCCTGGATTGGGCGAGAACGGAGGGCAGGAGCGGGGAGCGGGAGCAGGCAAGGGGCTGGACAGAGGCTGAATCCTGGGTTGGCGTAGCAGAGGGAGAAGCGGGATGCGGGAGACAGGAATGCGTGGCGTAGAACAGGGAGGAAGCTGCAGGCTGGCGGGTAAAGCAGAATATCAGACAAGGCGTTAATTTCAGCAAGACAAAACAAGACTATGACTTAGTTTCCAAAACTAGACAAGACCAGAGTTACAACGAACAAGACTTAACAAACTGGGCACCAGACAAAGAACAACGGGAGAATATATAGTGATGTCAATGAGCTAATGAGTGATTGCAGCGTGGGAATGTATGCGAGAGTGATTGAGCGGAGACAAAGGCGTGAGGAATGTAAACGGGGGAAAGGAATGTTGATTGGGAGAGCAATAGCGAGGGTGAAATGGGCGAAACAAGAAGGGAAACCACGCCCAGTCCTACACGACACAGAAGACACACAGGGAATCGTAAAAATAAGACAAGAAAACGTGAGGGAAAAGGGGGAAAACACGGAGCACAAACAGGGATGGGGACTGAGAGGGAACGGAGGAGTGTAACAGGAGGCTGCAGTAAAAGCCTGGAAAAGCATCACAAAAAAAAGAATGCAACAGTTTTGGGTGATGCCAATGGGTTGCAGGTTTGATGCAGTTGTTGCAAGCAAGGGATATGACACCATATATTAAGTGTTATTTACTTTCTTTTACTTAAATACTCTCTGTTCCAATACTTTTGCTCACCTGAAAATTGGGTGGTCTGATACCAAAGGTGCTATGTTCTAAGTAGTTTCACACATCTAGGTGTAAAATACCAGGAAATAAAAGCTGAAATTCTGAACTCTTGTCTCGTATTCATCTTTTGCTCTGACCTTAAATGTATTCAGTGTATTGCAAAAAACAAAAGAATTGGCCTTGCTGTTCCAAAACTTTTGGAGGGGACTGTAACTTCAAATGAATAAATGTACATTCTATAATAAAAACAACAGTCCAAATTGGAATTGGGGTTTGTACTTAGAACATCACAGACCTTGAAATTTCAATTTAAATCTTCATCACTGAACACTACCAGCATTACATTTCAAATATTACATGTTTTATTTTACCTAATACTATTATGCTATGATATATCAACTCTTATTTTGCAGACTGGACAGCTATAACCTCACATATATTTGCGTTTGGGTTTATATACATTTCCTGGATCATAAACTCCGTGTCCATAAGTGTGCAAAATCTGAGGATGATATCCAGAACTACTAAAGGTCTATGATGCAAAATATAGCAGTGTACCCTGTTTTCCATTAGTGTCTCCAAATCTATCTAAATGGCTAAATTGTGCACTGCTCTAAATAAATAAAATTATGATATATTTACTACAAATCAACAGTTTTGGCTCATAAAACTCACTTTTGCGTCATTTTCAAGTGGGAATTACTATATTTTCATCAGTATAGGGGGGGGGGGATGGATATCTATGGGTCCAAAGCCCCTATGCAAAACATGTCATAGAATACAATTTGTTTTGTCCATATTTAAAGCATATACATTTGCTCATTCTGATGGCTTAAGATAAAAACATTGATATCACAGTGTTGCAGTACACATAAATATGTTGCCTAATCATTCACTCTTGTACCTCAATAAAACATCACTTTTCCCTGTACTCTACAGTATATACGTTTGCCCTGGGATTGCATTTTTCTGTAGTTTTTTATTTTATTTTTATTTTTAATCTTTTATTAATGTTCCTATTCATAATGACTTCAAGGAAATATTTTACATTAATCTACCACATATCAGCGCACAGTAAATTGGAATGAGCATTTGCCAGTGCCATAAGTGACAAGTATATACGCCATAGCTTATATTATGTACGATAACATGAAAATAAAATATTTAAAATATAAATAAGTTCCACCATCTGCAAAATGTTGCCAAATGTTCTATCTTCAATGAACATCGGTAGCCTAGATCAAAAATAAATAAACGATTGCACTACAGTATGTGAAATGCACTAAAAATGCGAAAATAACAATAGGCTAGGCCTATCAAACATATTGGAAAGACAGTGCTCAAGTGGAAACACGAACGTACATATGTAGCCAGCAAGGACTAATCGCATTTTAGATGCAAAAACACTTACATATCTGGTAAAGGGAATACTCCCCTCCCTAATGAGTTTTCTATAGAGCTTGCGTAATACCAGACCGTTAAAACGAAAACTGCCGTTACGCTGGGCTGTAGTAAATTGTTCAAAGCACCCCAGAAGACATTTTTTTTATTTTTTTTTATTTTTTTTTTTTTTTTAATGCCCACCACCACCCTCTTCGGAGGACAACTTTCTTTTTTAATTACAATTGTTATAAATTAAAAGCAACAAAATAATGTCACCTCTCTGAGGGAGGGGAAATAACAGAGAGACAAAACAATAAAGGCCTATTAGGGACTGACAAGGGAAAAAATGGGTACATAACAAGAATAAGACAGACAAGACAGGAACACAATAACACAAAACAAAGAAGAGATGGACAAACAACTTTTTGGGTTGTCAGTATTTGTGATAATTAATGGGGAAGTTAATGGATTGCTGTAGGAGCTATGAGATCATGGAGTGAGATATATGAGAGGAGTGTGGGATAGTAAAATGTGTGTGTATGTGTAAAAGGTTATGTTTATATGTGTGTGTGTATGTGTATGTGTGTATGCGTGTGTTGCGGGTATGTA
>CM056385.1:62693925-62743883 GCA_029718625.1 Synaphobranchus kaupii | reverse complement strand
GGAACTGCAAGAAGGCCGTGTGAGTATTATGTCATTAATAATGTAGATGATTGACAGCATATTTTCATAACGCTTTCTATTTTTAGTGTAATAATGTGCAACAAAACTGTTGTGCAAGTTTTGTTGTGCAAGATTTCTGAGTCAGGCTGTTTTAACAGATTTTGCATTTAATTAATACAGAAAACACATAGAATCAAATGCTCAAACTCACTTATCCAACATGTAGTCTATTTTATTTGATTTCATTTTAAAATTATCATTAAACACACCAATTATGACCAATCAGAGATCAGACTAATCTGATGGATAAATCTTTGTTACAATATTCAACTCACAAACATAATGAAATGAAGAGAGGCTATTTTGAAGCTACAGTATTAATGAAAGAGACTACAGCAAACTAGGCAAAATCAATGGCAAACGAAGCAAGAACAGAAATTCAAGACTATGATCAAAGAAACGACCCAGGCTTGGCTGAGAAGCAAGACAAACGACACAAGACCAAACGCTCATGTATGCTAAACAGCTAAAATGCAAGTGTTATATCTTTTCTGTTCAGTGTTATGATAGTTATAAAATACTGCTGGGTTTGGTTTGGAGAAGAGTATTCCTGCAGACATCCACCGTTAAGCCCCACGTCCACCGCCAGGCCCCTCGGGGCCTGAGCATGGACCTGGAAGTTGCGTCATGTGCCCTGGCGTCACTTCCGGCCACGTGCATGGACCTTTTCGTTACTTCCCCATTCTGTTTGCGGAACACACTAAACGAGCCGGACGTGTCTTCATTTGTCCAAGCAAGTTTGTTCTTTTTTCTAATAAGTGGATTTCAACGAGCCGACATCTGCCAACAAGGTAAATGATGCCAATGTTATGTTGGAACCAATGACGTTAACGTTAAGCAGCAGACAACAACTTAATACTAGGAGTTGGCTAGCTAGCTCACGTTAGCAAATTAGCACTAATGTTACTAACGTGTATGTTGTTTTTTCCATTGCTATGTTTATTTGTAGCGCAGCAA
Source organism: Synaphobranchus kaupii (assembly GCA_029718625.1). NCBI lineage: Eukaryota > Metazoa > Chordata > Actinopteri > Anguilliformes > Synaphobranchidae > Synaphobranchus > Synaphobranchus kaupii. Next base: position 62,742,866 of record CM056385.1, on the reverse strand, counting down.
ACGTTTGCAATCGTGATAAGTCATGAATCATAATGTTTGTGTAACGTAACTAGCTAACGTAAGCTAACGTTAAGTAGTAGCTAGCTTTCTAGCCATTAGTGTTTGTCTAATGGCAGTTAAGTAACGACATACTTTATATATTGTTTGTTTTACAAACATTAGCACTAAAATTTATATCAGTTTTATGTGTGTTGCTAATGTAACGTTAACGTTATGTATGTAACGTTAGCCGCCTACTGTAGTTAGATGCCAGCTCTCTGTTCTCAAGTCGGTCTTTTAACGTTTGCTCACTCGCTACACTTGTTTTTTGTGGGGGGGGGGGGGGGGGGGGGTGATAAATGGATCCTTTTGGCCTGGTCAGTAAATAGTCCCCCAAGCTATTGTAGAGTAATGGCAACCTTGGCTCTCCAAAGCTATCTATAAAGAATATAAACGTGACTGGGAGTGAGCCAGTTCATGCTTTTATAGCCACAATCAGAATCAACTCATGAAATTAAAAATATAAGTACAGATAGCCAACATGTAATGTTATTATTGGCAATCATTATTTGTACGAACATATTAAGTTATTTTACTGTATTAAATAGAGCCATCTTAAATGTTATTGTACTTATTCTGTTATGTTTTTTTCTTTCTTTTTTTTTTTTTACAGATGCATCATTCCATTCTCCAGGGCAATTCAAATTTAGAACTTGACAGATGCACAACCTGCTGCAATTTATATCACTGTCCACTTTGCCTGACCTTCAAACCTTTGCCTGACCTTCAAACCCACAAAACTTAATATTTGGATAAAAGCGTCTGCCAAATGATTGTAATGTAATGATTAAAGTCTCATGTATATTTCCATCTAAAACATGCACTGACTTTCAAAGGTATGTTTGTTTAAACAATTGTTAGATTTTAGTAATTTCAAAGTGTGTTTAGCAACGTGTTTCTGTTTAAAGTAGAATCTGTATGCCCCAACATATTAGAGACTTAGGTGCTGAACGGCCTGGGAAATGAGCTATGTTAATTTCCTCCCCCTCCCGCATTGTTAAGTACTCATTGTCACCTGCATGAATGCCCCCCCGAGTTTTCTGGGAATCCCAGCCTGGTAGAATAACGTGTGAAATAAAGTTATTGATCTAAGCTCTGAGACAGGAAACTAGGAAGAAGAACCAGAGATAGGAGTGAAGTAACATAGCCACACGACTTCCCAGTCTAGCCTACCTTTTGTTATCACCTACATGACATTTCCTGTTTTCTGTGTGTAAATGCTGGGCCGGTTTGGAGTGTAAGTAATGTTAGACTAGAAGCTGACATAAACATCATGCTAATAAAGAAGTTATAGCTACTGTCTTTCATCACAAAACCGATTCAAGACCCTCTTATTTCTTGAACGTAATTGCAAGTACCGGCAACGAACAGAAGTGTCATTGAGAAATACGAAGCAGTTCTTCACCATTTACACAATTAGATGGTGTAAGATATTCGTACTGTCAACAAGATGCATTATGGTTCATTTGTAAGTTAGTGGACACTTTCATGCAAGACAGTCCAAAAGAGTTTTCCAGCTGCCCCGTGTCCTGGGAATGGAGGAGAGCGAGGTGGCCGAGGCCCTCATTGCATACACCCGGCTCGCTGACGTGGTTGGGGAAGCAGAGCACGACGAGATTGTGGGACCATTTGTTTTTATTTTCAGTAACCAGCAGGATATGGAGCGATTCTTAATTGAAATTGTGGACCACAGGCGTTACATAATTTTCTGTCTTCTTCCCAGCCTGAGGAGGTAGAGTAAGGACTACTCGTGTTATATAGTGTACATAAATATATAGTTTTAGATTGCATGGGTGTTCAGTGTGTCGTGTAAGTTCTTATTGGTTGTCCTTTTTTCCCTTTGTTATTTTCTTTAGACTATTTGATATTTCAACAACAAAAAAAAAGTATTTTACAAATTATTAATTTGTGTGGTTGCTAAAGTCTATGGCTGCCTAATCTGTTCTTCTGTCATTCCATCATTTTGGGTTATTTGTACTTTTAAAGTTCCCTGGTAGACTATCATATAAAGTGATGAAGAAAATGTTAGCCATATTCCTATATCACACATACACCTCAGCACAAATAAACCTTGCATAAGGTCATGGAATCTGTCCATGGTTCTGCAATGCTTAAAACATGCCTTCTGCCAGAAATTGTACAGTGCTGGACAATCATTTGTATTTAGTGTTGCAGTGTTTAATGGTATGGACAAAGAGTTCAACATTGGGAACAGTCTGCTGGCTTGTATTGAGATGCCTATTATACCTCAAAATAACATTTTCAAAAATCTAGCAAGGTTCATAATATGCATATAAACCCTTAGATCACTACTGAGTTTGTCAATTAAGTTTGGAACTGTGACGACTCCATGAATACATCAATAATGTCGATGAAGCTGTAGTGTAGACTTGCAGTGACTGCTAGTAGGTGTGGTTGAATCGTGTTGAAAGCACTGAGGATGTAGTAGTACTTTATTGATCCCACAATGGGAAATTTCTTCTTCAATCGTTACACTCCAGTAATACACAGTAAATATAACACGTTTACATTATTACAGGGAAGCCAGACCAGAGAAGGGATCAGCTATTCTTTTGTTAAAGTGGACAGTGATACAATTTGCAGCAGGTTGTGCATCTGTCAAGTTGTAAATTTGAATTTCTCTGTAGAATGGAATGATGCATCTGTAAAAAAACAAAAAACATAACAGAATAAGTACAATAACTTAACACGTTCGTACAAATAATGATTGCCCATAACATTACATGTTGGCTATCTGTTACATACATAACGTTAACGTTACATTAGCAACACACATAAAACTGACGTTAGTGCTAATGTTTGTAAAACAAACAATATATAAAGTATGTCGTTACTTAACTGCCATTGGACAAACACTAATGGTTAGAAAGCTAGTTACTACTTAACGTTAGCTAGTTACGTTACACAAACATTATGATTCATGACTTATCATGATTGCAAACGTTTGCTGCGCTACAAATAAACAGCAATGGAAAAAACAACATACAAGTTGGTCACATTAGTGTTAATTTGCTAACGTGAGCTAGCTAGCCAACTCCTAGTATTAAGTTGTTGTCTGCTGCTTAACGTTAACGTTATTGGTTTCAACATAACATTGGCATCATTTACCTTGGTGGGAGTTGTCGGCTCGTTGAAATCCACTTATTACGAACAGAACAAATTTGCATCGACAAAAGGTGATGTGTCCGGCTCATTTGTTGTGTTCGCAAACAGAATGGGGAAGTAACGAAAAGGTCCATGCATGTGGTCGGAAGTGACGCCAGGGCACATGACGCAACTTCCAGGTCCATGCTCAGGCCCCGAGGGGCCTGGCGGTGGACGTGGGGCTTAACGGTGGATGTCTGCAGGAAGACTCTATTGTTGGTTTGAGACTAGTTTGGTTATGAATTAAATGTTTGTGTTACTATGTTACAGGGTTTTTCACACTCAAAAAGAGGCTTAGGTGATGCCTAAGTACGGCCGGTCTAGCTTAGTCATCGCGACTATTTTAACACCTACACCCCTTCTATTCCAATTTTATGCTTTGATAGACACCAGTTTTCGGCATAGATTATCATAACACTGTCCTTGTTTTTGCTTCTTTTCTTTTTTTTTCTTTCTCAATTTTGTAAATGTTTCATGGCTAAGAGGACCAGAGCAGGTAGTTTGTCAGTATTAATTCATAACTGTATTTGTTCCCAACAGGGATCTTGATAACTGGCTGAGATCTTACTTTAATTCCATTAAAGCGTAACAAAGCGCAAAAACCACTAATTTTAGATGAGAACTGATACATTTGGTTTTTTCTAAGTATTACTGATTGATCCTGGTCCAAATCTTGAGAAATTACTGCAGTCTGCGCAAAAAAGCATAAACTTTAAGAATCTGGCTCAAAAGTGTCTCTAGTGGTAAAAAGTTAAGTACTGCACGTTCATTTTGTGATTGGCCTGAAACGTCCTCGCTGACGTATTTCTCCCTCGGTGATGAAATAGAACCCTGTACAGCTACGCCCTAAAGTTTTGGAGCGAGGGCAGGCTAAGTCCCAGCTATAAAAGCGAATCTCAGCGGTTGATCTGCATGCTGTGGACGGGGAGAGGAGATAGGAGAGAGAGAGCGAGCTTACTGTTTAGCTTTTTTGAATATTCTAAGTTATAGTAACCTATCTTTGGTATATTTTTTATAGTTAGCTTGATAGTTCTTTGTTTTTTGATAGTTTGTTTTTCAGTCTAGCTTAGCAAGTAGCTAGCTAGTTTCTTTTTTAAAATAAATATATAATTTATTAAAAAATAAATGGCATGGGTAACTATTTGTACAGCGTGTGATTTGTTGTTTACTGGCCGCATCATTATAAGCCCATACGAGGCTATGCATGCCACATTTCCCACCATTGCTTCTTCCTCGGCAGCGGCTAGCTTCTTGGTGCTCGGCAGTAGCTGGAGATAGTGTGATTGTTTGTGTGTGATTATAAAACGGGTAATTCTGACCACGCATTATGATTGGTTGAGAGGTGTTCAAAGCTGTGTCTCTATTTGCGATATGGTACCCCTATGATGCAATAATACACCTGTTTACCTGGACGTTTAAATTAATATCACTCTGCACGTCCGCAGCAAAAACTGATGCTGGGCTGGAGGCTAGAGAAATCATGTTCATGAGTGGACATAAAATGGAAAGCTACTGGAAACCAAATCCACTGGAAACCAAATTAACGGTGGAGTGACATTCTCACTGAAGAGCCATGGATTAGTCTCTTTTATGCTAGTAACGATAGCAACAGTTTAGGCTTACAGCTGATTCATGAAACCGGTTCAAACATTAAATCTGCAGATAAAAAAGTTTGTATTCTGCACATTACAGCAACTTTAATTTAGAAAACTATTTTTGTGGTTAGAGGTGCAGTATTTATTCAGTTTGGAAATACGAATTTAGTAGGAATTGAGCTAGCTAGGCTTAGTAATTAGCGTGCTGTAAGTTAACGTGAGAAACATAGCCTACCGACTGGTTGTGTGAAAGCAAGTTAACGTTACTTCACATCTGTATAGACTATATATAGATAACTGTTTTAGCTAACGCTATAACTATTACATTATATTATTATTATTATTATGTTATGTTATTAGCACATAACGCTAGCTATTAGTCCTTTTGCTAGCTAGCATTCCATTCCTAGCTTTGTTTGTTTTTGTGTGGCATGGCAACAGCTACACTGGGGACTATTTTATCTGCTGCTGAAATTAAGTTAATTAAAAATTGTTTTATTGAAAGTGTGCCTTGTCCTTATATATTATTTACAATATAGCTGGCAACCGTTTTATAAAAGCAATAAGGTAACTCGACGCTGTACAATATCGTCAATATAATCACAGTTAAAGGGTTGCCGGCCCTCCGCTTCACGTTGGGCCTAACAACACCCTTTAACTGTGACTATATTGACGATATAGTACTGCGTCTCGTACCTTATTGGTTAAGTGAGTGAGGTAGCGAGAGAGAGAGGAACAAAGCAGCCGCCGTGAGTGCTGTCCAGAGCAGAATGGGCTTTTGGGTACTAGTGAAAAAGAATTATCTGGGGCGTGGTTTGATACCTGGAGCTCAGCCCCTATATTATTACCTTATCATGCCCAGATTTCGCCATTTTTCGAATTTCAAAAGGGGGCAGGGTCTAGCTAAACCAGCGTGTTTTGTTACCCTTTAAAGATTAAATTTTTTCACATTTTGGGGGCACTGACATGTTATGATGAAAAAGCTTATTAAATATCCCGATTATTTAAAAAATAATTTAAAAAACTCAATCAATGGCATCCAAAATACTTATTTCATTTAATTTAATCATTAAATTCACACACTTAAAGGGATAGTTCGGAATTTTGGACATAATGTCTCAATTACAACTTACCCATGATGTAGTTGATTGATGGAAACCATTTTCAGATAATTCCATGCTGTCCCTTCTTTTGGCCATACACACATTGCTAATGCTAGCGCAACTCTAAGGTAGCATCCACTACCAAACGCACTTAAACACTCCACAGTGCACCCAAAGCAAATAAAATACGACGACAGTCTATCGGGGTTATTTTCAGTGATTATACCATAATTTTTCAAGTCAAACTATCGTTGAATCCTTTACTTTGTGCTCACCTAAATTCTCAGTGGAAGTACGGCAGCGGAGCTAGCTGTAGATTAGCCAGGGTATCTGCCTGTAGGCTATACTCCACAGTTGCCGACACAATCCGTTTTGCCGTAAAGTTACATATTTGGTAGACAACAAGTCAGCTAAACACAAACATGCTACAGAATAACACAGCATATACAAGCAAGCACACTGGCTACCAATTTGCAGGAAAAGTTTGACCACTTCCATGACTTCCCAATCGTGGCAACTAGCTAGCTAGCTAGCTAGCTAGCTGAATAGATAGATCACGCATTCAATCATTTATTAGTTACCTGCTCGTCAGTTGTTTTCGGTGCATGAAGAAAAACAGGTGATGGCACAGCAGTCTCCTTCAGTAGAGGGTGTCCCGCCCGTCCTTTTTTGATTTTCACATAGTCATCCTCCTTGAAATGGTCACTACAAACTTTTTTAGAGTCTCAATTGGTGACATCCATGCGAGCAGCAAGAAGCCACAGCTGTTTTCTTTGTTTATCTTCCACTGGAAATCGGTGAAAACTTTGTGGTGGCCTTTTTTTTTTTTTGCATCACTTGAACAACCTTGAAATACACACCGAAATACCATCTTACCTGAACGTTAGCTAACAATACTATGAGTCTGATTCTTTCACACGCGCGATATTGTTTTTGGCAAACAATTGAAAAATGATGGTATAATCACTGAAAATAACCCCGATATTTTTATTTTATTTTATTTGCTTTGGGTGCACTGTGGAGTGTTTACGTGTGTTTGGTAGTGGATGCTACTAGTTTCCTTAGAGTTGCGCTAGCATTAGCAATGTGTGTATGTCCAAAAGAAGGGACAGCATGGAATTATCTCAAAATGGTTTCCATCAATCAACTACATCATGGGTAAGTCGTAATTGAGACATTATGTCCAAAATTCCAAACTATCCCTTTAATTTAGGATATGCAACCAAATATTAAATATGAATTTAAGTTTATAATTTGTCTAATTGTTTTTTGTCCCCTAAAATGGGGGGGGCTGTGTATAAAAAGGGCTACAATTGCTACACGGTTCACCCAATATGGATGTAAGAATCCTCAAATTAAAGCTGAAAGTCTGCACTTTAACCTCAGAGTCACTGTTCCATTTCAAATACAATGTTCTGGAATACAGAGCCAAAACAACAAAAAATGTGTCACTGCCCGAATACTTTCCCCACTGTATATCTTTCGGCACGTACGCAAGTGTAAAAGTGCGTGACGGTTCAAATACTTTTAAACCAATTTAGGCGGTTTTTCACCTGAATGCAAGAAGGCATTTCAGTGACTTTTCAACTTTAAAATGTTCACTGGGAGGCAGATGTTGAAACTTTGCTGCTTACGTTACTTCCCTCAGAATGGTTTGATACAGGCGTGATGTTTAATTCTTCGTGGGTTTTGGGTTTAATTGGTATTACAACATTTTGTGCAGTCAACATCACATCTAACGTGATAACGTCACGTGGGGCTGTACTGGCGACATGTAGTCCAGCTGTCTCTCGTGTTCGTGTTTGTTAATTTGGGAAAAGAGAGAAAGCTTATGACCGCACAATGATCTGTGAAATAGGTCTAGAGCGTTTACCAAAATAAGTATGTGTGTCAAAATACCTCGGCCCAAATATTGGTGAATACGTTGAGGTTCAGAACACGATTTCTGATCAGAGAAATTTATTTATATATTTCATTAATCAGTCCAGTTTAACACACAAATAAGGTGAAGTGTGTTAAAACAGGTTTGGCCCAAATATTATACTTCAGAAAACGCTTTGTAATCAGGTTAACTTCTTTAACCCTATTTACTTTGGCCCTCCAGAGGCAATTTCCACCTGGTTTCTACTAGTTTATTTAAATGTCAATATCTCAAAAAATATTCCTTGCACATCCATGGTTTTAAGTTTGAACTGAAGAAGAAGTTGTATCATTCAGAAATTTGCAACAGAATACATTTATTTCAGAATAGTCACATACAATATATATACACTACTCACAAAAAGTTAGGGATATTTGGCTTTCGGGTGAAATTTATGGAAAATGTAAGTTCACGCTACAGTGATATTATACGTATCATGAAAGTAGGGCATTTAAGTAGAAGCATGCAATGGTGATTTCCTCATCTCAAACAATTTATTGAAACAAAAGCCAACAACAGTGGTGGGTATACCACAACAAAAATGTCAATGTCTCAATAACTTGTCATGTGCCCTTGAGCATCAATTACAGCTTGACAACGACGTCTCATGCTGTTCACAAGTCGACTTATTGTCTGCTGAGGCATGGCATCCCACTCTTCTTGAAGGGCGGCCCTCAGGTCATTGAGGTTCTGGGGTACAGAGTTACGAGCCTCTACACGGTGAGTCAGCTGATCCCATAGGTTTTCTATGGGATTCAGGTCTGGAGAAAGTGCAGGCCACTCCATTTGAGGTACCCCAGTCTCCAGCAGCCTTTCCCTAATGATGCGACCTCGATGAGCTGGAGCATTGTCGTCCATGAAGATGAAATTAGGCCTGTGTTGTTCATGCAGGGGCACAATGACTGGATTAATGATGTTATTCAGGTAGTATGGGCTTGTCACTGTACCATTCACAAAGTGTAGGGCAGTTCTGTATTGACTAGACACACCTGCCCACACTGTAACACCGCCACCACCAAATGGTCGTCTGGTGACAACAGTGGCTGATGCATAGCGCTCTCCTTGACGTCTCCAACATCGTTGGCGGCCATCATTTCTGCTCAACGTGAATCGACTTTCATCAGAGAACAGCACTGAGGCCCACTGGTCCCTCGTCCAGCGTAAATGCTCCCTGGCCCATGCAAGACGATGACGCCTGTGCCTGGTGGTGTGGTCAGGTACCCTTGCAGGTCGTCTAGCACGCAGACCACGCTGATGTAAACGGTTTCGAATGGTCTGACGTGACACTTGGGTGCCTCTCACCTCCCTTAAATGTGCCTGGAGTTGAGTGGCATTCATCATCCGGTTCCGCAGGGCACTGTTCACAATGAAGCGGTCATCAGTGTGGGATGTGGCCAAAGGACGTCCACTTCTATGCCTTTCTGTGACTCTTCCAGTCTCTCTGTATCTCTGTTGCAACCTGCTGATGACACTCTGTGACACTCTAAGCTCAGTGGCCACTTCCCTCTGAGAACATCCTGTTTGAAGCCTCGCAATGGCGAGGTACTGTTGATCAATTGTTAGGTGTCGTCTTGGTCTCATGATGTCAAAATGTGAACAGCATGATGAAGAGGACTGTTTAAATACCAATTCTAATTGAACCAGGAAATTTATTGGTCGATTCATGGATCAAACACCTGTTGTGAATTTTGCCGTTCAGCTCCTTGTTAGAGAACAGCAAGTTGTGCAAAAAGTACTGAAACATTGAATAGTTGGACATGTGCATTCAAAAGTTTAGAGAAGGTCAAATTAATTTCACCTGTAAAGGTTATAGTGCATTTTAGGTTCATCCTGAAATTTCACCCGAAAGCCGAATATCCCTAACTTTTTGTGAGTAGTGTATAATAACCATAACATACGTCGCCGAATGTATTTAAATACGTTTTTTTTTAAACTTACAAAAGCACGTGTGTATTTACGGAAGAGCAACAACATATTTCAGCCCTAAGCGCGACGGGTGGTCGCTGTGGAAATGTTTCCTGTACAGGACTTTGGCGAAATGTAACAAGATAAACTCTTTAGGGTTAATCAGATAACAGCTGTAGCTGAATATACTGTTAAGTACTTGGTTTCCTAAACATATTTATACGAGAGATTTTGGAGAAAAAATTTGGTGTCTTCTAAACCGAAAGTGCATCAGGTACTGTATATAGTACAGTAAGCAAGGGAAAACGGCGAATGCTCATTTGTACAACGTTTTAAAAAAATATTATTGTTTCTATACGTGAACGTGATTTTCTTAGCGTGTATAAACGGTGCATTTTATGCATTTTACAGTCTGTGGCTGTAGCCAGAGGAGGGTCGTAAGTGCTTTGGGCTATTGATAACACCCTCCTATTTTATGGCACTGCAGTGTAACTGGAGAAGCTGAGGTTTTCACAAATGGCTACCCTTTAAAAAATACTGTGTCAAAATGTACGGTGTTTTCTTAAAGCTGTAGTTTATAATTTCAGACAAACATGAATACTGTAATTGAGACGGATACATCTCAACCACTAGAGGCAAAGTCTATAGGGCTACGGGTATATTTTTCCCACCACCCTTTCATGTCCGAAGAAATCCTACCCTTGAACCTTATTGTTATGATTCTTTTTTATCCCCATTGACTTCGGATAACTTTTATCTGGTTTTTCCTTTTTTCCTTTTCCGTTTAAACTTTGTAGTTTTGTTTGGATGGCTGATCTCTAAGATCGTTTATAATATGGTGCAAATTGATAACCTGGTGGCGCTGTAGTGCACATGACAAACTTTTGAATTTTTTTAGCTCAACCTCACCCCCATTTGCCCGACAGGTACAAAGTTTGGTCAATGTTCCCTCTAATGGGGAACAAATTAACCTCAAGGACCCATAAAATCAGCCATATTGGGTTTCCTGCCATTTTGAATAAAAAATAATAATAATAGTATATAACCGTATCTGTATTAACCATGACATAATGTACATCTTGGGCACAGATAATTAATATAACCCTATCTGTATTAACCATGACATAATGTACATCTTGGGCACAGATAATGAATATAACCGTATCTGTATTAACCATGACATCATGTACATCTTGGGCACAGATAATGAATATAACCGTATCTGTATTAACCATGACATAATGTACATCTTGGGCACAGATAATGACTTTGAAGTTCCTGGTGGTTTACATTCACAATGATACCAATCCTGGCAGGACCCCTCACAAAAGACCATTGTGTTACATTCCGGTTTGAGGCACAAGGACCCAAGATAACAAATGGACCAGTTTCCTTCAAACAAGTTGTTCACAATGGACCCACAAAAACCTATAGTTGACTTGGAGTTCATTGGCAGATTTCTAGACCGGTTTGTCTGAATTTTAGGTGCTCTGCACGGCCTTGGCTCATCTGTGAAGTATTTTACATCACTAAATGGCTTCCTGGATTTGTTGTTTTGTTTCACAATTTCATGGAGGATCCAGCCTCTCATAGCAGATGAGTCTTTTGATGAAAGCTGAATGTGCTGAGAGGAGGTAACAATGTGTGCAAAGATGCATGTGTACACACCACAGTCATAACCGTTCTGTTGTTGAGGGATGTCTGTTGGTGCATGTATGGCCCATTCATCCCAAGTCAATGGGAATCCTTTGTAAATTTTGTGCAATTCTGCAATGTATGTTTGCACAAGTTTTACTGACTCATGGTGTACTCCATGGAGCAAATCCAAATATAATATCAATTTCCATTTCATTATAACAATGATGAAAACCCAGTGATTTGAATGAACATTTACAGGAATCAGCCACAAGTCCTTAAAAAAATACGTTGTGTTTGGCTGCCAATCGAAGAATCCCTCTATTTATTCCATTATTTTTAAGAGAGGTTACTAAAAAGCAGCTGAAAGAAAAAATGGAACAGTCCTTACCCTGTTCTTGGGGAATAACTTCCCTGCTCGATAGAAAGGAATCTACAATTTTGTCATTCAGCCACAAGAACAGGGTGAGGTTTTGGAAACAGTTGGACAACATGTTTTTTGTTTTGCAAGCTGGATATTATGAAGCTTTGGGAAATTGTATCCAGAGACACTCTGTTTTCATACCTTGCTAATTTAGCTTGTCCCTCCAATGTCTTTCTTTCCCCTGGCATCACATTGCTGGTTTCACTTTCCCCTCTTTCACCAAGTCTACAATTTCAGATGGAGACAGTAAATCCTGAGAAAATGTTGTTGTTTACACATTTTGCCGGAGATGTGTGTGTGTGGCCAGAATATGGTCATTTCCAAGGTCACACTTGCCTCTCAAGATCTCATTCAAATAAAAATTTAGTAGAAATTACAATGACAGAATTAAGGCATCTTCAGATGATTCCTTCCATCCAACCAAACGTTTTAACACTGCATTGAAACTCTCTGAAATATTGGTTGTTACACCACATGTGGGGCTGTAAATACCAAGACTTTCCAGGATCCACCTCCCAGCAGCAGTAAGTACTGTGCTGTGGACATGTTCATTGTAATAGATTAGAAAGGGCTCACTCACTCCATTTGACTTTTAATTTGTCTAGTCTTTGTTGATATTCTCCAAGGGAAGTGGATTCTAAAAGCTCAATAATGTTGTTCTGTTAAAGGTAAATGTCTTGAGCGCAACCACCACTCTTTACGTGACACCCACACTTTGATGTCTGTCAGTATGTGGTTCCAGCATTGGGATTAGAAAACCAAGGGCACAATTTAGACATTAAATTAAACTGTAAATGACTGTCGATTTTGTCTGATGCATTAAAAATGCTATTGGAATCACAGGAGCCTCGAAAAATAATGTGTGATGGAAGAGCAATGCAGAAATGTAAAAATCGCCAAGTTTAAAAGTTGTGTCACATGACAGCAATTGTGGAGGTGTGCCTGTTGCATGCATCACCTTCTCAAATTCTTTGACCATTTCTGGTAATCCCATCACAACTGTGAAGTTTGGAACAAGGGTGTATTCCCAAGTAAAGTCATCGATGTATGCTGACATTTCATATATATTGTAAAGATCATCATGGCTGATTTTTTTTTTTTTGTTTCTTTCATTTTGTATTTTATTCCTGGCCTGCTCCGTGTCACGTGGTAGCATTACAGGAATATGACAACTATCTACCTTTTCTGTGGACAAAGACTGATATGTCTTCATTGGTGGGTCAGAAGGGTTTTTAGTTATGGTACCAAGTACCAAAGGACAAGTCCGAACATACTCTCTCTCACTGTATCGTTTTGTATTGCCATGAAGCTTGGGGATATATGCAGATTCATCACCCAAGAACTGAATTATGACCAGTCACTCTGTCTCTTCAGGATTGTATCATTTCTGAGCAAACCATGAAAATGTACCCTTTTCGCACTCACGTGTATGATATATTTTAGTTATTTTTGGTTTGAATTTCGGACGATGTCTTGTTCCATTGTGTTTCCAGCAAATTTGATCTGCACGCCAGTCCTCATTTTTATATTTACTCCCAGAATTTGAAAAAACATACAATTCTCCATTCTTTTAATTTTAAGATCAGGCTGGGTCAGAATTTCAAATGCTTCGTCTGTCGTTAATGGACAGTCTGTAATTTTATGGTGAAAGCCTTTCTCAAATGTGTCATTAGTCAATTTTGTTGACATTGTGGGACAATAAAAAGTAGGCTTAGAGGGAGTTGGGCTTTCACTTTTTGTTTCCGCAGTGTCGGGATTATCAAAAACGATACTGGGATTTGGCGTGTCCTAGCGATCTGCTTGTAAAAGTTCACACACCTTTGTTTGAATATTATGACTGTTCCTTCTCCAACAGTCATACAGGAATCTTCTGTTGGTTTCTGTATTTTTTCCTCCCAAGTCCCTAGTTACAGTGCCCCAAACAGATTTTGGGTTCCTGTAATTTTTTTAAATGAAGTCTGGGTTTGTGCCAGACATTGCACAATAGCTGTGTGACTTAATTTGGAAAGATTCATTTAACTGGTTTTGTTTTTTGTGAAAAAAACTATCTGTTTGCCTTTAAATGATTCAATAACGTTTGTTAGAAAAGTTGTTGATTGAACTCGATAACGACTACAGCTTATTATAGAAAAGTTTTCAGAAGAGCTATTAACAGGTTGTGTGAGCACTGTCACATCTGCAATTTGTTCCCTTTAACCCGACCCACAATTGTGACAATTTAAGTTAATCACACTGCAAATTCAGGCAAAAATGATCTTACATTAAATGGTATGGACTTCAAAATAGGGAGGGGGAGGGGGAGGGGGATGGGGATGGGGGTAGGAAAATTAATTCAAAAATCTATAATGGAATTCAGTGAATAACTGAAATAGAAAATGGAAATATCTGAATTTTTTTATTTATATATTGCATTTGGTTATTGGTAACAGCTGTGATTTTTTCCATGGATATGTTCTGTGAGTAGGTCAGTCCATTGCATAATGCTCAGTTTTTTTTTAGTTTAGTAAGATGGTTTTCTTGGCAATGATTAAAGCAATGAGAATGGTTCTGGTGAAACGGTTAGGAATGGTGATTGCGGGCGGATAGGTCACCTAGTAGGCACAGTGAGGGGGAAGGTGGAACTTGGCAGTCCAAAAGGAGGGATAATTTGTTGGTCATTTCTTGCCAGAAGTGTTGTACAGGTGGGCAGTGCCAGGTTGCATGGAGATAATCGTCAATTGTGTTTAGTGGGCATGCATCGAGGCCCATTTGGTGCATTTTTTTGCCTGTGCTATGCGTTCTATGATTTATTTTATATTGAATGAGCTGTAGGTTAGTATTGTTAGTCATGGAGAATGTATTTTTGCAGGTTTGGGTCCAAAAGTCAGTGTTGGGTGTTAACAATAAATCATTTTCCCATTTTTTTATTGGGAGGAATGTGGTATGGTCTGCATAATTGAGTAGTTTGTATAATTTAGAGAACTTTCTTAGATGTTGTTATTTTAAGGATTTCTTCAGTTATGGTTGGGGGTTGTAGATTATTTTGAGTTATGTTGATTTTTGATGTAATGAGAGATTTTAACTGCAGATATTGGAGAAATGAGTCATGACCTAAGCCGTATTTCTGGACCAAATCTTCAAATGGGATAAACCTGAAGTTATGGATGATGTGCTGAAGTTGATTAATGCCTTTTTGTTTCCAAGAGGTGAAATTTAGTGTTTTTTTATTGTGCAGGAAGTGAGGGTTGTTCCATAGTGGGGTATATTTACAGGGTGCCAGTGTTGAATTTGTGATTTTGTGGGCTTTCCACCAAGCTGTCAGAGCGGTTGAAATGGTGTTGACCTTGAAGCAGCTGTGGCGTTTGATGGTGAAGTTGATGAATGGCAGGTCTGATATAGAGATCTCTCGGCATTGTACATGTTCAATTTCTATCCCGGGGTTGCATTGTTCAGTGGGGTGGATCCAGTTGATGATGAACTGCAGTTGGGTGGCGAGGAAATAATTACAAAAATGAGGTGCTTCAAGGCCTCCTTCATTCTTATGTTTCTGTAGAGTGGAGAGTTTGATTCTTGGTTTCTTGTTTTTCCAGTAAAAATTTGTTATTATTGAGTCTAAAGAGTTGAACCAGGTAAGGGGTGGTTGGGTAGGGATCATTAAGAATAGGTAGTTTATTTTAGGTAAAATTGTCATCTTGATTGTTGCTATTCTGCCAACGAGTGAAATTGGTAAATGTATCCATCTATTCAAGTCCTCTTCTACTGTTTTGAGGAGTGGGTTGAAATTTAGATGAGTCAGGTCTGACAGCTTGGAGGACACATTGATACCTAGGTATTTAAAAGTGTCAGTGGTTGAGGGGATGGGTGGTGTTTGGGCTGCCAAGTTCCAGCTTTTATTGCAAAGTGGTAGAATTGTAGATTTGGACCAATTGATAGTGTAGTCTGATAATTTAGAGAATGCATTTATTACTTTGATTGTTTCTTGTAGAGACGTTTGTGGATTCTGTAAATAAATGAGAATATCATCGGCATATAAACTGATTTTGTGGTGTGTATTTAGAGTTATTATTATATATATTATGGCTATAATTATTTTGTCGTACTGCAGCAGCAAGGGGTTCGATAAAAATGGCAAATAAGGAGGGAGAGAGTGGGCATCCTTGCCTGGTCCCCCTTTGTAATACAAAACTTGGTGATGTTAGTCCATTAGTTGTGACAGTGGCCATAGGTGAGTTGTACAGTGTTCTTATCCAGTTGATAAATGTCTCTCCGAACCCAAATGTTTTCAGTGTAGTGAATAGAAATGTCCAATTTACCTTGTCAGATGCTTTTTCAGCCTCTAATGAGGCGATGACTGCGTCCATTTTATTCTGGGTTGCATGGTGTATTAAGTTGAATAGCCTGCCTGTATTGTTATAGGAATGCCTACCTTTGATAAATCCGGTTTGGTCAGAGTGGATAATAAGTGGTGTGACAGTTTCTATTCTTATAACTAAGGCTTTACTGATGATTTTAATGTCGGTGTTAATTAATGATTGTGGCCGGTAGCTGGAGGGGAGGGTGGGGTCTTTTTCAGGTTTTAAGAGGACAGAAATGATAGCAGTGTTCATGTGAGGGGATTTTGGAGTTTAGTTGAATTGTTTGTGCCATTCTACGAAAAAGAGGTGAAATAGTTTGCCAAAATCTTTTAAAATATTCAGCTGAGAAACCATCAGGACCTGGGGCTTTGTTGTTAGGTATTTGAAGAAGTGCTCTACGGAATTCATCTGATGTAATTGGTGAGTCTAATGAATCTGCATGATCTTTTTTTAATTTTGGAAGTATTGCACTGTTTAGAAA
Organism: Synaphobranchus kaupii; assembly: GCA_029718625.1. Lineage (NCBI taxonomy): Eukaryota > Metazoa > Chordata > Actinopteri > Anguilliformes > Synaphobranchidae > Synaphobranchus > Synaphobranchus kaupii. The sequence continues at coordinate 62,726,264 of CM056385.1, read as the reverse complement.
GGAATTTAAGTTCAGTGGGTCGGGTTTAATGTCTGTGGAATATATATTCGGCTGTAAAATGTCTGAAATGTGCGGTTTATTTCTTGTAGTGATTGTTCAGTCTGTCCTGCTAAATTTTTTATGGCTGGGATAATAGGTTTATCTTTTTTCTGCTGTAGCTGTTTTGCAAGGTATTTGCCTGATTTGTTACTATATTCAAAGTTGTTATATCTAAGTCTTTGTATTAAAAATTGTGTTTTCCTATTTATTAAACAATTTAGTTGATAATTATGTTTTTTAAGTTCATTGAAATTGTCTTGTGTTGGATTTTTAGCACATGCATTTTCTAAGCTTTTAATGTTTTCTTCCAGATTTTTTTCACGTTCTCTTTCTTTTTTTTATGAGATGAATATGAGATAAGACATGGGGCCCCATCTAGGGGGGTTTCCGAATAGCTACACACTGCACTGCCCATCGGATGTTTCAAGGGGTTCCCACATTTTTAGATTGTCATTGCCGTAGGACTAATGTGATCAGCCGTCGGGGGCCCCAGGCAATTGCCTGCTTTCCCTGTCCTGTTGCGTCGCCTCTGGTGTTGCTGTACAGAGACCTGGCTGAGTGTCCCTTCTGAGAGAAGTGGCAGTTGGAGAATTAATTAATTAACAGGCCAGGCCAGTCAACAGTGAGAATAGCAAGTAAGGTGTGTCTGTGGTTTCTGAAAATGGACCTAGGAAGCAAGTCTCCCACTGTAATTCTTTAAATTTGTATTTTTACCACACTTTACACTAAAAGTTACCCATATCCATGAAATAATAGAAAATTGAAATCTGAATTTGATAGTTAATAGAGAAGGGGAAGATGACAGAAAAGGAACAGGTGGTAGTGTAGTATAATGGTTAAGGAACTGGCCTTGTAACCAAAAGGTTGCAGGTTCGATTCCCAGGTTGGACACTGCCATTGTACCATTGAGCAAGGTACTTAACCTGAATCGCTTCAGTATATATCCAGCTGTATAAATGGATAATATGTAAAAAATGCTAAAAAAGTTGTGTAAGTCGCTCTGGATAAGAGCGTCTGCTAAATGCCTGTCATGTAAAGGAAGATTTAAGATGAACGTACTCATCTTGTTCGGGAGATTCTTTGTTCATAAAATGAAATGGATGGCAAGGTAAACCCTCTTTTAACCTATTGAACTGAGAACCTATCTTAGAACCATCGAAAAATGTCAAAAGAAAAAAGCAGTACAAACTATCAACCTTTCCATAAAATATTTACTTTATTTTTTATATTTGAAACCCCTGCATCTTTGTTAAGTTTGTGTGCACTTATTTTTCTGTAATGCCTGAATGTTAATAACATTATTATTTTTTTAAACCATAGGCGTCAGAAGTCAGGTAGTCATTTCCTTCAGGCTTAGCATTTTTCTTTCCGGTTCAAAAAAAATAGACGGCCTACAGATCGCGGCACATCCAGGTACTTGACAATTCACGCCCCTCTTTGGGAGAAGAAAAGGGGAATAAGCCGACTCAACTGAATGGGATTGTGCGGAGTAGAGGTCGGCCAATTAATGGCATTTTGAGATAATCGGGGACGCAGAGAAATTGATCCATGCTTTTGTTACATCTAGGCTAGATTACTGTAATGCCCTGCTATCTGGCTGCCCAAAGTCCTTGCTAAATAATCTCCAGCTTGTACAGAATGCAGCCGTTCGCATTTTAACTAGAACTAAGAAATATGAGAATATTACCCCAGTACTAGCATCACTTCATTGGCTACCAATTAAGTATAGGATAGACTTTAAGGTTTTGCTTCTGACCTTTATAGCTTTAAATGGACTTGTGCCAGTGTATATATGTGATCTGCTTTTACCATATAAGCTGAAAAGATCACTTTGTTCCCAAGACGCAGGCTACTTAGTAGTCCCTAGAATATCTAAAAACTTGACGGGTGGTAGAGCTTTCTCCTACAGAGCGCCACTACTGTGGAACACCCTGCCAAAATTTATAAGGGAATCAGACAGTCTCAATATTTAGGTCTAGATTAAAAACACACCTTTATGATCAGGCTTATAACAAGCTGTAGTCTGGAGACAGGACCAGAGAAGCATTTAGCCATAGAGTAATGTGGGGTGGCATCCTTTCCTTACTGTCACCTGGCAACAGCTGTGACCCCATCTTCCTGGGCTGGCTCTTGATAGGTGGGGCGGATTGTTTTCCCTCTCATGACTGCATGGTTTCTCAAACTCTGTCTTCATAGCTATGCAGCCATAGATTACTCCTGGCGGGGGCACTTGTCCTATTTTTAAGGAAAAGCAATACTTTTATTCTGCATCTTTCATCAAGCTCTGTGGATGTATTGTATAAAAAAATGTTTTTGTCTCCATAAAAATTCTGTATCTATAGCCTTTAACGTTATTCAACTTCGCTAACAAATGAACTTGGACTGTAAAACACTAGAAAACCAATAACAATTGTTATTGTCACACTTCAATAAAGTTACACTAATAATGTGTGTGGCCACCTCTGGCAGCTACTGCTTCTTGGCATCTTTGTTGCATAGAATCAATAAGTATCTGTATCTGGGATGTTTTCCCATTCCTGTAGAAGTGCATCACGCAGTTGCTGGGCATTAGAAAGTGGAGGACCATGTCTTCTGATGCTGCGATTCAGCACATCCCACACATGTTCTATTGGGTTCAGCAGGTCTAAAACGATTTCTCAGATGGGTCAGTCTGATGTATCGGTCCTGTGCCGGTGTTGTCACACGAGGATGACCAGATCTTGGACGGTCCACTTTGCTGAAATCTTGCCTGTAGGCGTGACACAGTAGACTGGCTGACATTGAAGTGTCTCGCAACAATGGCACATGACATTCCTGCCACCAGCATGCCTATGGGCCTCTCCATCTCTTCTCGTGACATTCGTGGCATTAGGGATAACATCGGAAACTGACAAAGGGCGGCCTCTTGCTTTATGTGACCTGAGCTTTCAATTAAGGACTTCTGAGACTCAGTTGAGATCTGAATACTTAGGCATTGTTGCCAATTACTTCGTTTGGCGAAAGTGCACATTGTATGGCATTTTGTGTGACTGAGGAGTTGCAATGCTTCAACACACAAGCTGTTTTACTTGTCATCAGGTATAAAAGAAATTAACACATTTCTATGAAAGGTTTTCCATATTCAAGACATTGTTGCTTTTCTTTTTTCCCTCAGTGTATTTGAGGGGATGGCAAATTGTACTTAATTTCACTTTCTCCCCCTCCTCTGTTCTATTACAAAAATCAGACCAATCAAAATACAACTGTAGCCTACGTGTGACCCGTCTAAAAATCAGTTTCAACCACCTATCACATGACAATGGGGGCGGGTGGGAGGGCGCTTAAGGCTCACATACGCTTTTATGGTCAATCTTACGTTTATGTTCAGCGACTACGCATAAATTAAGTTACATAGGGCAGTCGTATTAATAAATTGGACTCGATTGGAATAGAACGTACAAAATACATTTTTAATCGCGGAGTCGCCTCGTTTCGACTTCTTGAAACGGTGGATGGGAGTCGACCCCGACTCTTAAGAGTGCAAGAGTCGAGGAGTCGACTCTTTTGGGGTCCACTCCCCATCACTAAGAAACACAAGCAAAGCAGCAGTCAGAGTCAGACAGTCATACAATGAGACGGCACCAGTGCTGCTCTGCTAATATAGCAGAAAGAAAGCAAAGCATTGTTTGGAGTTCACTCCACTAAACAGTATTGAAGTAAACTATGACACGTCAAAAGTGTGTAGGATTTTGTGGCAATACCAGGAACCTGCCGGAATGCATGAAAATAAGCCGTATAAAAGAGCATGAAGAGTTACAGCGGTAGCGATCAGAGGAGGGGAGGGAACGCAGGCAAATACCCCCACAACTGGAGCCAGAGTCAAGCAGAGTTTCCCCGACAAACCTTTCAGAGAGGCAGGCATTATCCAGGTATACAGTGATAATATTAGGTTATTTTAACCTTTCGAACAGAAAGTAGGAAACACTGGGTATTTCTTGAGGGGAAGAACATTACTGTAATAGGCTGATGAATAGGTGTAGGCTATATCAGGCTTAGAATGGACAAAGTTTCAAACAATATCTGAATTCATTACATCCATTTTGCATTAGTTCTAGATTTTACCAACTGCCCATTTTTTGCCCCCCTTAACTGATTTTCGAGGGCATATTATCCATTTCCGAGGGCATTTTTGCCCCAATCCCCTGCTAATTTCTAGCCCTGCATTGCTTTCACAATCAAGGTCATGATACACAGGCAACTTTGAGGCTGTGCAATTTGGCAGTTTTACCCACAAATGTAACAAGCAGTAGACTATTTTTTCACCATACTTTATTTTCTAAGAGCCCACCATGCTTTCCTCACTCATTTGCTTAACTCCATCCTTTTTGCAGGCAATATTGGCCATCTACATTGCCTCAAAATATTGCCTGTTTCATGGCCTTTAAGTCTTTCTTATAATTCAGTATACCAGTTATAAATATACCTTATGTTATCACAGGTTCAGCAGCATGTATTAGGTTTTAACTCCCCAAGTATTAAGTCACTTAGAAATATGTAGTCCTCACGCTCGTGTTTCGTCAGACGATTCAGTTATTAAATGTTTACGCCTTGATTCAATTATCGATGGTGGTGCATGCGTTCATCCCCTCATAGCAATTGAAATGATAAGTAAAATTTATATTGGTTGTTTTCTGGTGTATTTACTGATGTAAAAATTATTTTAAAAAGATCAATCGCAATGCAAATAGGATATAACGCTCATTAAAAATAGAACTATAGCCTACATTTTTCAATGTTCAATGGATCGCAGAAAAAATTGGCACATCCAAAAACTCAGACCAAGTGGCGAACAGAACAGTAGATTGAATAAAATCGGAAGAGTCCACACACTCTTCTACACTTTTCAAAGTGACATACATCCTGGGGGTGGGGGGGGGACAGTTATAACCTAATATACATCTGGCTGATGTATCCGTTTGATGTAGCTAGCACAAGCCAATAGCACTGGTCCATAAAATTATTTTAACGGTGTATTCAATCAAACGTTCAAAGTGAAACATTTCGATTATGTTCAGCAGCACCAAAAATCTCTGCCACGCCCTCAAAAAACGGTAAAAGTCCCAGTATAAGATGTAATTAAATCTGTAAAAGTTACTGTATACAGTGCATCCGGAAAGTATTCACAGCGCTTCACTTTTTCCACATTTTGTTCTGTTACAGCCTTATTCCAAAATTGATTAAATTCATTTTTTCCCTCAAAATGCTACACACAACACCCCATAATGACAATGTGAAAAAAGTTTTTTTGAGATTTTTGCAAATTTATTAAAAATAAAAAACTAAGATTTCTCATTTACATAAGTATTCATATCCTTTGCTTTAACATATTTTTAAAGTATCATATTTCATATTTGGTCGCATATCCTTTACATGCTGTTACTTCCTGAAGTCTGTGACCATCAACATCAAAAAAACTGTCGATATCTTATCTTCAGGTACTGTTACAAGCGATACTATAACCTCTCTGCATTTGAATGGATGGATGGATCACTTTAAGGGTTGTTTCTCCTGACTTTTTTCCCCATAGAGTTCTATAGGAAAATGAGTCCGGAGAAATAACCCTTGCAGTGATCCATCCACATCTACTCCATATCTGGCAACAGAGTGATGGTTTGGGGCTCGTTTGATAGCTCAGACCCTTGATAACTTACAGCCATTTAGCCAGCCATGTGTTCCATACTGTACCAGTGTAATTTACAGCTGAATCTAGTCTCACCCCCCAATTTCCATAGAGATCCATTCAAATGCAGAGAGGTTATAGTATCGCTTGTAACAGTACCTGAAAATAAGATATCGACAGTTTTTTGATGTTGATGGTCACAGACTTCAGGAAGTAACAGCATGTAAAGGATATGCGACCAAATATGAAATATGATACTTTAAAAATACGTTAAAGCAAAGGGTATTAATACTTATGTAAATGAGAAATTTAATTTTTTTATTTTTAATAAATTTGCAAAAATCTCAAAAAAACTTTTTTCACATTGTCATTATGGGGTGTTGTGTGTAGAATTTTGAGGGAAAAAATTAATTTAATCAATTTTGGAATAAGGCTGTAACAGAACAAAATGTGGAAAAAGTGAAGCGCTGTGAATACTTTCCGGATGCACTGTATATTTTCTTAATCGTCATTGATTTCACTTGGCCACTGTCGACGAGGCACAGTGATCTAGGCAGTTTCTATGTAAATTTCATCAGAGGTATTCAGCCTTGTTATTTGGTACCTAAACTTTGCAACATGCTAGTCATCATTAAAATAAATATAGCCTGAAATGTCAATCTTCAGAATCCGTTTAACCACTAAGCTGAGGCTTTAACGTTATTAGGCAGGATTTATGCAGTGTCCGGACTCCAGCCAGATAAATACGTGGACTGTTTCTAATTGATTTTATCTGTGTTTTTTGCACCGTTTCTCAGAGGTGCCTTCGACTGCTTGAAAAAACACTTGGGTAGCCCACCTAAGATATTTCAATGCAGGAAAAACCCTGGTTAGGAGACTAGGGCAGTCAGTAAATGAACCCTGGTACAAGGCCAGTAGTACCACCCTGGTCCCTCTTTATTCTGGTATAATTAATTCTGTGGCTTATCTCAGGCTAAAGCCTGATATCTACAAGGATTCTGAAGTTTCCTAGAGCCCAGAATAGGCTAAACGGTGTCTGCTTGGACAGCAGCACCATCAAATGTATTATGTACTATTCCAACAATATAAATATAATATAAACTCAATGGTATCTTTAACCGGAGTTCCTACATACCTCTGGAATACTGTTTCACTACCTGGTCATATGTAACACCAGCAGAACAGACACACTGCACTAGCTGGTCATATGTAACACCAGCAGAACAAACGCACTGCATTACCTGGTCATATGTAACACCAGCAGAACAGACACACTGCACTACCTGGTCATACGTAACACCAGCAGAACAGACACACTGCACTACCTGGTCATATGTAACACCAGCAGAACAGACACGCTGCACTACCTGGTCATATGTAACACCAGCAGAACAAACACACTGCACTACCTGGTCATATGTAACACCAGCAGAACAGACACGCTGCACTACCTGGTCATATGTAACACCAGCAGAACAGACACACTGCACTACCTGGTCATATGTAACACCAGCAGAACAGACACGCTGCACTACCTGGTCATATGTAACACCAGCAGAACAAACACACTGCACTACCTGGTCATATGTAACACCAGCAGAACAGATACACTGCACTACCTGGTCATATGTAACACCAGCAGACCAGACACACTGCACTACCTGGTCATATGTAACACCAGCAGAACAGACACACTGCACTACCTGGTCATATGTAACACCAGCAGAACAGACACGCTGCACTACCTGGTCATATATAACTTCCTTGCCTTCTTGTTTTTAGAGTGAATCAGCCTTTAGCTGTATTCGCTTGCAAAGTCTTGCAGTTGGAGAGTGTAGCACAGACATCTTACTTAGAACATTACAGACCTTGAAATCTCAATTTAAATCTTAATCACTGAACACTATCAGTGTGTTACATTTCAAATATTACATGTTTTATTTTACCTAATACTATTATGATATAATATATCAAATATGCTTTTGCAGACTGAACAGCTGTAAGCTCACAGAGAAGTCCTGGGACATTGTGGCCTCAGCTCTCCAGTTATCAAACTCACCCCTGAGAGATCTGGACCTCAGCTACAATGACCTGGGAGATTCAGAAGTGAAGCTGCTCTGTGATGGACTGATGAGTCCAAACTGTAAACTACAGAGACTGGGGTGAGTAGTACTGTGTGATCTTAACTAAGCAGAATCAGTGATTATAGCTCTATGCAGAGAAATATAAAAATCTCTTTCTCTGTTTACTCCTCTTTCCACAAGCATTCTTCATTCAGAATTAATTGTGGAATGTGCTGCAAATTAGTTTTTGTTTGTTGAAAATGTTTATTTTCCTTAGACTCTTTGTTCTTTTTAAAACCGTTTTGTTTAGTTATGGTATAACAGCCGAAGAATAGAGTTAAAAATTCAGTTAAAGGTATTTAACGGAGGCTCAGTGGTAAGAAGCGCAGACTTTCAGTCTGTGCAGTTACACACTGAGGATCGGGGTTCGCGCCCCTGGTCCTGCTAGTATAGCCGGTGCCTTGAGGGAGTGGCAATTGGGCGGCTGCTCCCGGGGTGGGGGGAGGGACTCGGCGGGGGGAAATCGTCGCGCACAAGCGGCCCTGGGCAAGATGGAATTGCGGTCAGGAGTTAGAGTCACGCCTTCCTACTACCAGCTGACGGGGCTGTGTAGCAGTGAATTCTCAAGCGGTTGCTACATGGGGAATTGAATAACATAGAGGTACAATTGGTTACCAAATTGGGAGAAAACAGGGAAAAAAATCTGAAATCAAATTCAGTTAAAATGGAGAAGTTTAAATTAATCTGTTTTTTTAACCGTATTGAAAAAAATCTTATGCACAACGAATCCCCAAGACTGTAGGCTATTTGAAAAACAATAAATGCAATATTCACTGGACAACTTTCAGAAGTTTTTTCAGTCAAAACCATTCCATTTACTTAGTCTATAGATGAAGAGAGCTGTATTATAATGTTCCACCTGTCTCATGATCCAGACATCTGGAGCTCATTTTCAGCACTCCAAATGTCCGTCTGAAGTGAGTGTTTTCGGGAATTTTCCATTGAATGACAATTCACGCATTAAGGCCAGTTAATAGTCCAGCGACAGTGTCGCTCAACTGAAATCGCAGGACATTCATGAACATTCTATTGTCGCCCTAAATACACTGTGGTCGTTGTCGTTTGCAAAAAGTAACGCACTCCAGCGACAGTTTACACTCGGGACAATGGAGGAAGAAGCAGCTTTAATAGGCTACATCTCATTATGTCTCCTGCTTTTTTTTAAATAAACTTTATAAATGTCAATTTTGAGAGGCACCGTATTGTTTGAAATATCATTCACTATGTGTCTTTCATACAGTTGTAGGCTATGTGGGTTTTGGACGAGGTAGCAAATAAAACGTTTGTAATTAAACCTCAACATTGATGCAACTCCTTATATTGCTGTTATGTGGCTTATCTCAGGCTAAAGCCTGATATCTACAAGGATTCTGAAGTTTCCTAGAGCCCAGAATAGGCTAAACGGTGTCTCCTTGGACAGCAGCACCATCAAATGTATCACTATTCCAACAATATAAACTCAAAGGTATCATTAACAGGAGTTCCTACATACCTTTGGAATACTGTTTCACTACCTGGTCATATGTAACACCAGCAGAACAAACACACTGCACTACCTGGTCATATGTAACACCAGCAGAACAGACACACTGCACTACCTGGTCATATGTAACACCAGCAGAACAGACACACTGCACTACCTGGTCATATGTAACACCAGCAGAACAGACACACTGCACTACCTGGTCATATGTAACACCAGCAGAACAGACACACTGCACTAACTGGTCATATGTAACACCAGCAGAACAGACACACTGCACTACCTGGTCATATATAACTTCCTTGCCTTCTTGTTTTTAGAGTGAATCAGCCTTTAGCTGTGTTCGCTTGCAAAGTCTTGCAGTTGGAGAGTGTAGCACAGACATCTTACTTAGAACATTACAGCCCTTGAAATCTCAATTTAAATCTTAGGGCTCTATTTTAATAAACCAAACGCAATGGTGAACACAAGAGTAAGCGCTTGGCGGTATCGCTCTGAGGGCGTGTCGGCGAGAAATTTGGTAATTTCATGACGGCAATCTTGGCGCATCTGATGGCGGTATTGCTAAAAGGCTGGGTTTAAATGTCCAAGGTGTGTCTCTGTGGTAGCCAATCAAATTGTTGTTATCATACTTTAAAAAAAGCCAGTTGGAACGCAATCGCTCCATGCAATCTCATAATGAGCAACCCAAACGCACTGGACCGTCAACGACAAGAGCGATTTTCCGCACAGGAATCAGACATACTTGCAACAGAAGTACAGGCTAGGACTGTAGTAATTTATGGATCACAATCCACACCACCTCGTCTCCCAGAAGTTCGGAAGGCACGGGAGGAGGTGGCGAATGCATTAATTAGCCTACATTAGGTGATGTAGGCATAATTATGATTCAAATGGTAGGCTTATGATTCAACTGTGTCAATGTGTAATTTATATATTATAGGCTATTGGCCTACATGATCGCAAGTTTCTTGTAAGCTGTCCTGTTTTATTCTAGTAGTTTAAATTAAAATTAATTAATTAATAATAATTATAGGCTATTTGTTCATTAAATGGAAGTGTAATGTTGGCATCACCTATAGACACTACATAGAACTACATGACTAATAAATTGCCAAATTGCCCGAGTCTATTGCGTTGCCGCTAAGAGGTGGTTCCAGCTGATCATAACGCAATGGGTTTTCGTTGGTTCAAATTGTTACTGAGCCGAAAGTATTTTAGAACACGCCCCAGACAGCGCCACCCATCCCACTGCAGCGCAAGCGAAAGGATGTTATGTTGAGAATTTGTTGATCCTAGCGGTATTGCTGAGAAACGCCATAGCGCCAGTTTTAAGACGTTGATGCTGTCAACAAGCTTGCGTTTGACTATACCGTCCCCTTGCGCTGGTTTGCGCCGGTTTGAAAATAGAGCCCTTAATCACTGAACACTATCAGTGTGTTACATTTCAAATATTACATGTTTTATTTTACCTAATACTATTATACTATAATATATCAGCTCTTCTTTTGCAGACTGAACAGCTGTGACCTCACAGATGAGTCCTGTGACATTATGGCCTCAGCTCTCCAGTTATCAAACTCACCCCTGAGAGATCTGGACCTCAGCGACAATAACCTGAGAGATTCAGGAGTGAAGCTGCTCTGTGATGGACTGATGAGTCCAAACTGTAAACTACAGAGACTGGACCTCAGCTCCAATCACCTGGGAGATTCAGGAGTGAAGCTGCTCTGTGATGGACTGATGAGTCCAAACTGTAAACTACAGAGACTGGACCTCAGCTCCAATCACCTGGGAGATTCAGGAGTGAAGCTGCTCTGTGATGGACTGATGAGTCCAAACTGTAAACTACAGAGACTGGGGTGAGTAGTACTGTGTGATCTTAACTAAACAGAATCAGTGATTATATCTCTATGCAGAGAAATATAAAAATCTCTTTCTCTCTCTGTTTACTCCTCTTTCCACAAGCATTCTTCATTCAGAATTAATTGTGGAATGTGCTGCAAATTAGTTTTTGTTTGTTGAAAATGTTTATTTTCCTTAGACTCTTTGTTCTTTTAAAAACCTGTTAGGATTCTGAGTCTTGTCTGTTTGCATTTGTTATTTCTGTTCCTTGTTGTTTATTATTTTTCATTATTTTTGTTAATTATTGTATTCATGTATTTCTCTGTACTCATGTTTATTATTTATTCGTGTAGTTACTTTTGTGTTTGTTTACGTGTTCACTGTTTCATTCCATATTCCAGTTTCTGTTCACGTAGTTGCGTTTATGTCACTCCCCGGTCTCCGTCTCACTTTTCGGGAGCCTTCGGGTGTTTTTCGGTCCTCTCTGTATTTCCCCTGACTGACTAGTTGTTCCACTTATTGTTTATATTACTAATTAACACTAACAACTACTAACAGCTTAGTTTAGGTCTTTCACTAATCCACTAATTACTAACGCTTAGTTGTCACTCTTTTCCTGCAATTCTATCTTTCAATTATCTACTTTACGTTTCCTCCTTACTACTGATATCTTACGTCGGCTATCCACTAACTCTCTTATCGTATGCACGTGTCTTCAACACTCCCGGTCATGTCTTGTCTATTCGTTTGCATGCTTAGTCCAGTCCGAGTCTTCCGTGTTTCCCTCATTATTCTATCATTGTTCCCCTCATTGTATCATTGTCTGTACCTGTGAGTCTTCCCTGTTACTCCTCCAAATCGCACCTGATTTCACTTGAGTTAAGTGTTCCCCATCTATATATACCCTTCAGTCTCACTTGTCCCTTGTCAGAACGTTGATCGATTTTCCCAGTGCCTACGCCTTTCTAAGCCTGTGACTATTCGTGAATTCCGAGACACCCTTCCGTTTGATTTCGAGTTTTGCCTGCCGATTTTGTTTGTTTGCCTTTCTGCCTTTTTGGATTTATTGACCTTTGCTTTCGTTTTTTTTACTACGCCTCTGCCTACCCCCTTGTACCTTTGCCTATCTGATTTCCTGGTTTTGATCTTTTGGACTGTTCTTGATTATTCTTTTGGATTTGGATTTTGTCTCGTGTGGATTCTGATTACCTGGCTGTTTGACTTGGACTGGAATAAACAACGTTTTTTGCCTTATTCTGGTCTGCGTTTGGGTCTCTGAGTCTGGGGCGTAACAAAACCGTTTTGTTTAGTTATGGTATAACAGCCGAAGACTAGAGTTAAAAATTCAGTTAAAGGTATTTAACGGAGGCTCAGTGGTAAAAGCGCAGACTTTCAGTCTGTGCAGTTACACACTGAGGATCGGGGTTCGCACCCCTGGTCCTGCTAGTATAGCCGGTGCCTTGAGGGAGTGGCAATTGGGCGGCTGCTCCCGGGGTGGGGGGAGGGACTCGGCGGGGGAAAATCGTCGCTCACAAGCGGCCCTGGGCGAGATGGAATTGCGGTCAGGAGTTAGAGTCACGCCTTCCTACTACCAGCTGATGGGGCTGTAGAGCAGTGAATTCTCAAGCGGTTGCTACATGGGGAATTGAATAACATAGGGGTACAATTGGTTACCAAATTGGGAGAAAACAGGGGGGAAATCTGAAATTAAATTCAGTTAAAATGGAGAAGTTTAAATTAATCTGTTTTTTGAACCGTATTGAAAAAATCTTATGCACGACGAATCCCCAAGACTGTAGGCTATTTGAAAGACAATAAATGCAATATTCACTGGACATCTTTTAGAACTTTTTTCAGTCAAAACCATTCCATTTACTTAGTCTATAGATGAAGAGAGCTGTATTATAATGTTCCACCTGTCTCATGATCCAGACATCTGGAGCTCATTTTCAGCACTCCAAATGTCCGTCTGAAGTGAGTGTTTTCGGGAATTTTCCATTGAATGACAATTCACGCATTAAGGCCAGTTAATAGTCCAGCGACAGTGTCACTCAACTGAAATCGCAGGACATTCATGAACATTCTATTGTCGCCCTAAATACACTGTGGTCGTTGTCGTTTGCAAAAAGTATAAACGCACTCCAGCGACAGTTTACACTCGGGACAATGGAGGAAGAAGCGGCTTTAATAGGCTACATCTCATTATGTCTCCTGCTTTTTTTTAAATAAACTTTATAAATGTCAATTTCGAGGGCACCGTATATTGTTTGAAATATCATTTACCATGTGTCTTTCATACAGTTGTAGGCTATGTGGGTTTTGGACGCGGTAGCAAATAATAAAACGTTTGTAAATAAACTTCAATATTGATGCAACTCCTTATATTGCTGTTATCTAACGTTATTTAGTAGGCAAACACGGAGGGGATATGTTAGGGATACAAGACGCGTCGCCACTCGTTGGGGGAGCAGTCGGCAATTCTCTTGTTAGAGAACTGAGTTTCAAGGATGTGGAGTAGGCTAGCCTTCACTCGCTACATGAGAATGCCACTGATCAAATGGGCTACTGTCACTCCTTGCACAAAGTGGACACACAGGCAAACGCATAGCATAGGCTACTGCTAATAATATGAGAGCTAAAACTAAGTTACTGTTAAAGCAAATAACTTTAATGTATTCGCAGGCGTAGCCTACATAAGCGTAGCCTGCTAGCAACAAATGTCTTTGTAACCATTCACATTCACAATAGGCTATTGGTAACTTTGTAAGTGAGCTGCTTCCGGTTTTTGGATTGCATCTCAACACGGTCTAGCTCAGCATCAATTGGTGAAATTACATTGTTATTAATAATATTAATATTTGTAAATTGTGCTAATTTATAATGCTATTCACATGCTTGCTAGGTAGGTATGCCATGGATAGGTAGGCTACCCCATGACCGCACTTAAAAGTTTTCCAACAAAAAATAAATCTGTCAGTGTCCATTGTAGACTACAAACAGTTAGCTTATGTGCTAGCTAGTTATTATAATTTAGTTTTTTGCTAACTAGTAAGTCGACAGCTCGAGCGAAGGCTCCATTGTCAGAGACAAAGTTTATCGTAACAACAGAGGCAGTGACAGGGTCAAAGTTGAATTTATTTTATGTCTGAGCGACATCTTCAGCGACTGTTGCAGCGACAACGGCACGACACAACAGTCGCCCAAAGTATTAACCAAATGTCGGTGCGACCGGCAGCATCCATCGCACGTCGTCAGTCGCAGCAACACTTTGTGGCTGGACTATAAACTGCCCTTTAGGTGTGAATGCCAATTTGCGCATTAGGCATGATATGGATCCCTATCAGCAAAGTTTTTAATGGATAGCCATTGTCCCCTAACAGAAGATCCCCCCCAGGAAGTGTGAGGGGGAGCCCTAGCAGAGGATCAGGCGCAACAGAAAGGGTGTCTAAAAGTGAATTTGAAACGGAATCCACCACAAACATGAACGCTTGTCTGTGAGGAGGGAGGACAGGAATAAAGACAGGGAGAGGGAACATACCTCACACACTCAGGAGAGCGAACAGGTGGAGGTATTAAAACGGAGGAGAAATAATAGCAACCCCGAAACCGAGGGCCGAGTACACTCGTAGGCTTGAGTGTGAAATAAAAAATAAAGAGGGAAATAATCTCTCACTCCTGAAGCTGGAGCACAAATAGAGAGACAATGGTAGAAAATAAAACAGCCCGGAAACCTGGGCGATCTAGGCTCGTAAAGACGAGAAAATAAATACAGAATAGCCAAAAGAAAGACCTCTCTCTTTCTCCAAAGGGAGTAGAGCAACAGAGAGGAGAAAAACAAAATAAACGGTAAAGAAAAGTAGTCTCCGAGAGACTAACAAGGAAACGCGAGGGAGGACAGCAAAGGGACACGAAAACAGATCCTAAGAATGTAAGTGCTGCCAGGGCAAGTCCCGCGTTAACCCAAAGCAAAGCGATGGGGCAAAGTGGTCTCCACTGAATGCCTAAACCTATACCTTACTGGCTACAAGTGTTATGACAGCAAAACAACACTGAAGCACTGGAAGAAGGAAATGCCAAGCCTTTTATAGCCCGCAGGAAACTCGAATCAGGTGCGAGGAAAAATAATAGCGAACGCAAAACCCCGGAGCAGACTACCGAAAGGTGAGGCAAGAGCGCCCCCATGCCGGCAGAAGGGAGAACGACCGCAGAAACGAAACAAGGCTGCCAAAACCGTGACAGGAAGATTACAGGAAATATTGGCCAATATAGAGTCATAGCTTGATCCAGGATAATTTGAGAGTACATGTGTAACATTATATGTAGCATCATAAGTCACCGGGATGTTGATGGAGTGGGCTACAACATCCCGGTGACATAAGAGCGATTTCTGCTGGGGCAGAACTCCAGAAAATTCAAAGTTCGCTGTGAACTCCTGACAGGTGTGATGGGCACTTGAATGTATTCAGTGCATATAGGAATGCATATAGGGACAGCAGGAATTAGTCTCCAGCTCAGCTGCCAGGAGATGATAGAAGGTTGTTAAAACCTGGCAGGATAAATGCAATTTAAGGCGGCATTCCCCTTCGCAGAGGGACAGTTATGTGGTCCATGACAGTTATGGACCCTTTTATTATTATACATTTTTTGTTGATATACATATTCACATTGTAATCTTGATATTTTTGTACGAGCCCCTGTGTATAACAGACAGGAGGAGGGTGTACGTGAGTTGTGCACAAGCCTATGTTGACGGATATTAGGCTACTGTCTTAATATTGCGCCATTAAAATAACATTGAAACAACTGCGACATGACCAGGTTTGTGGTGGTTTTAGTGCAAATGCTTTCTGCTGCCTCAAAATAGCACTATATCAAAGTTAGCCTGGCCACACCATCTTAAGACCATCCCGCCCAGTTCTTGCTATTTAAACAACGTGAGCGCTGCATGGCAGTAAAATGACAACTGCATCAGTCTGAAACTGGCAAAGACACTAGCGTTTGGGTTTCCGCCGCTTAGCACCGAGTATGTATAACTGGAGTGAAAGTGCTAAAACGGTGGCAATTATGTAAATTAGGCCAATTAAGTATTCCGTCTGATTTACTAAAGCAGGCATTAATAGCGACTCTCCACTTTGCGTGAGAGTTTTTAGATCTCCTGAAAGCAGGCGTAATTTGTCTGCGCTGATATACAACCCCTGGCAAAAATGATTGAATCACCACACTTAGAGGATGTTCACCCGGCTTTTTTTACTTCGTAGCAAATAAACAAATCACAGATATGACACAAAACAATTTCTGTTTAATAGCTGAACCTTCTGGCTTCGTGAAACATACCTCAAACAAATTAAATTAAATTATTTTAATTAATGGCATATTTTTTTCCAGATCAAGTAGAGGAAAAAATTATGGAATCACTCAATGTTGAGGAAAAGATTATGGAATCATCAACAAAAACAATCACAATTAGTACTTTGTTGCTCCTCCTCTGGCTTTTATGACGGCCTGAATTCTTTGAGGCATGGACTTTACTAATAAAAACAATATTCTCCATCAAGCTGGTTCCAACTTTCTCGAATAGCGGTTGCAGATCAGCTTTGCAGGATGGAGCCTTGTCATGGACCAATTTTTTTTTATTTCCACCATTTTCAATCGGATTGAGATCCGGACTGTTTGCTGGCTATGTCATTGAGTTGATATGCCTTTCCTGAAGAAGAGCTTTAACACTCTTTGCTCTGTGGCAAGATGCATTATCATCCTGAAAAATGACTTCATCATCACCAAATCTATTTTCTATCGATGGAATGAGAAAAGTGTCCAAAATTTCAATGTACACCCGTGCATTGACTGTTGAGGTAATGATTGCCATCTCCCCTGGTCCTTTACCTGACATGCAACCCCATATCATAAATGACTGAGGAAATTTGATTGCTTTCTTCAGGCAGACATCTTTATATGTTTCATTAGAACGGCACCAGACAAAAGTTCCAGCATCATCTCCTTGGCCAATGCAGATTTGTGATTCATCACTTATTCATTTATTTATCTTTAAGCTTATTTATCTTTTTAAAGCTGTTTTATCTATTATTTTATTTTATTTATTTTCTTTCTTTTATTCTGTATAGTGGGGTGAAAGAAGAGGCCAGTAGGGCGCTCAATTTAAAAGTTTGACTAGGGACCGACGGGTTCGTCACACTGCGGAGTGATTCAAACTGTGGAGGCTGTATGCTGCTCCCACCCATGGGCAAATATACCTCAAAGGAGGGACAAAAGTCCTGCAGCGGAGCTGGCAGGTATATTACCACCCAGAGAGAGAGGCTGTACGGTGCGTAGCAGATGGCAGGTAGCAGGCTGTTTGTGGTAGGAGTGTTTGTTGGGGAGACACCAGTGTACAGAGAGACATCAGTGTACAGACACACCAGTGTACAGAAACCGGGGCTATCTATTCATGCACTGTAGCCTTTTATCTGTTTTTATCTTATTTCCTTTTATATTGTCTCGTAAATGTTCTATTGTCTTTTATGTCTATTTTTCTTCTATTGCTTTTGTTCTGTATTTTGTTTTTTATTGTTGTGAAGCACTTTGGGCTGCATTTTATGTATGAAAGGTGCTATACAAATAAAGTTTATTATTATCACTGAATATCACTTTCATTCAATCATCCACACTCCATGATTGCTTCTCTTTAGCCCACTGTAACCTTGTTTTTGTCTGTTTAGGTGTTAGTGCTGGTTTTTGTTTGGCTTTTCTATATGTAAATCCCATTTCATTCAGCCGTTTTCTTAGTTTTGTCACAAGCATTGACTCCTGTTTCCGCCCATTTGTTTTTCATTTTTTTGTTGTGCATTTTCTATTTTCAAGGCATATTGCTTTGAGTTTTCTATCCTGACGCTTTGACGTCTTCCTTGGTCTATCCGTATGTTTTCCTTTTATAACCTTCATATTTTGTTTATACTTGCACCACATTTTAGACACAGCTGATTGGGAACAACCAACATCTTTTGCCATACTCTGTGTTGGATTTCCTTCTTGAGTTTTATAATCCTTTCCATTGTTTCAACTGACAACTCTCTTGTTGGGGCCATGTTTCCTTTCAATTAGCCAAGTCCAACAGCTCGTTAAGGTCTGTAAGCACTCTTTTAACTGCAGGCTAATTAGCATTTTTAGACTTGTGCCGGTATTTGTTTTAGAAATGCAACTTACAAGGTGATTCCATCATTTTTTCCTCCACATTCAGTTATTCCATCATTTTTTCCTCTACTTGATCTGGAAAAAAATACCATTAATTTAAATTATTTAATTTCATTTGTTTGAGGTATGTTTCATGAAGCCAGAATGTTCAGCTATTAAAAAAAATTGTTTTGTGTCATATCTGTGATTTGTTTATTTGCTACGAAGTAAAAAAACTGGGTGAACATCCTCTAAGTGTGGTGATTCCATAATTTCTACCAGGGGTTGTAGCCTATAGCTCACACACAGGATGCAAGAGAAGGGTGTCAGGCTGTAGGACGAATGCATCCTCTAATGCATAGCACTGGAAAGGAGATAGGATTTAAAACATGTTTCTACTAATCACTTCTCACGTTCAGATATAGGCTGATATGACATTATATTTGTTTTACTGAAAGGACGCTAGACTTATATTGCATTCAAATATTGCAAAGCAACTATTATAAAAACGCAGTTCTGAATTTAAACCATTGTTGTGCCTATATGCGTTCAGTAGGGCTTACAGTGTAATGAATTGTGAATGCAGTTACCTTCTGACGCTCTGTGGTCTTCTTTCGTCACAAGTTCACCTGTGTCTATTCCTCCCACTCCCACGACATTCTCATTCTCACCTTCCACCTTTTGTTCTATCGGCGTTAATAGGCCATTCTTTCTTTAGTTGGACCTCTACCTGTGTCATTTCCCCGCATTATGTTGTAGGAAAGTTTTTTCTAAAATCACACCATCTTTTCTTTACATCCACTCAGCCTCATAAATTATTTCTGTATGTGATGTCATTCCAAAATTCTCATCTCAGTTATTGTTGTATATGCTGTAATACAGCGTTGTGTACCTCGTAAATTAAAGTTTTATTTTTCTTGTGGTTATATCGCGACTTGTGCCTGCATGGTTTCTCCGTATCCATTTATTAGCGCATTGTTATAGATATATCCTACCGCATATTTATGTGTCTCCTACCGCAAAAATAGTGAATGGGGGCGTTTAATTCTTTTGATTGCGTAATTAGGACAAGTGATAGTAAATCGTTTGTTAATGTGGCGGTATCTGCGACCGCAAAAAAAGTAGCAATATAATTTATAGTAGTGACTATACGTGCAGTCCTTCTGTGAATCAGCCCTCCAGACGTTAGACCAGCAGGGCATAACACAATTTACAATATAAGAAAGGGGGCTATTTGAGTCAGAATCATATCTGTAGAACTATCAAGAGTTCAGTCCAGCAGGACATATAATTCTCAGGTCCAAAGTGCTGCAGTTGGCGAGTGTAGCAGACATCTTCATAGCATCGCAGACCTTGAAATTTCAATTTAAATCTTCATCACTGAACTCTATCAGTGTTACATTTCAAATATTACATGTTTTATTTTACCTAATATTATTATACTATAATATCAACTCTTCTTTGGACACTGAACACTGTCACTGTTTTATTTCAATTATGACGTGTTATATTACACAATTTAATTTAACTATATCAACTCTTCTTTTGCAGACTGAACAGCTGTGACCTCACAGATGAGTCCTGTGACATTATGGCCTCAGCTCTCCAGTCATCAAACTCACCCCTGAGAGATCTGGACCTCAGATACAATGACCTGGGAGATTCAGGAGTGAAGCTGCTCTGTGATGGACTGATGAGTTCAAACTGTAAACTGCAGAGACTGGGGTGAGTAGTACTGCGTGATCTTAACTAAGCAGAATCAGTGATTATAGCTCTATGCGGTGAAATATAAAAAGCTCTTTCTCTATTTACTCCTCTTTCCACAAGCATTCTTTCCTTGTCCACATTAGTCTCATCCCTGTCTTTTTACTCCTTCATCACTGTAAAGAAAAGCAGGATATAGCCTTATGAGTCTTAGGGTTGCCAGGTTTGTGTTTCCTGACCAGAATGTAAGGTAAGCAGTGTAGTGAGGTTTGGTCACTTTTATTCAGAATTAATTAAGTTCAACACTCAATTAGAATTCTATACGTCAGTAGAGCCCAACTTAGTGAAATAACATAGACATGACAATGGGTTGGAAAAATGACATATGTTTTATTGGCTACAACTATGAATATGTGAATAATAGAAACAATAATTGATATAACATTCTATGACTTAATCTTAATCAGAGGAAATTATAATTATGTGATTGCTAAATATAGAAGCTAACAGTCCTACCATTAACAAAGGTTAGTTTGTGTTATGGGTTAATGACATGCTAAGCTATATTTTGTGGTTGGCTCGTTTTATCAGTCTCATAAATATAAAGTTTTAACAGTGTAAAACTATAACGTCAGGGAAATTGGCTATTCCCGACCGAAAACAAAATGCAAACAACAGTAGGAACCAGCAGTAAAATAACCTCAATTGGGAATTACAGGTTTTATGCTAGCCTATCAATTGATGTCAGTGTTAAATAAAATGCGTTTCAATACTTAACGGTAACAAAAAGGTGGCCAGTCCCGATTCCGTAAGTGATGTCAGCTCGTCAGCTGGTCCAAGGTCCCGGCAGGTGTGTGGACTCCTGGAGACTTCTTCACCGAAGTCGGGTCGCGACAGGTTTCCAGTCAGGTCGACGTGGACGTGCAGAGATCTCCACTTGGGTCCGGCCGCAAGGGAGACAGTAGAGGAATAGTTTTAAGAAATGTGTCCTCAAAACAGCTGCTGAGAATAAACCAGCTTGGTTTATTCTGTGGACGGTGGCAGGCCAACTCTGTCTCAGTGATCAGGCGAGATGCGGGTTGGGAAACGCAGAAATCCATCAGGGTTTCAGTGGTGCGTCTGGTAGGGGTAAGACTGCGTCTTTCCCATCAGAGCAAAGTTGGTAAAGTTCCATGGGTTTTTATGCTCAAAAGTCACTGACAAGTCCCAATTGGTAGATGGCTTTAGGGCACCCATACAATTGATTGGCTCATTTCCTTGGAACCATCAATAAACACAGATGGCTCAGCCTTTTACAATCACCTCAGGGTGTGCGTGTGTTAAATTGGGGTCCCCCCTCTCCTTCTCAAAAGAGGGGGAAGTTCCTGCCCAACCCGGTGCCTGATCGATCAAGCAGTCTGTGTTCATCTCAGAGTCACATGAAGAATGTGGACAGACCCTCCATTGTGCCTCAGTTTATCAGGAGTGTTAATTGTGAATGACTCCGCAGGAGGCCCAGTCTCATGATCAGAAAGCCAGAGTCCCAAAATGTCCCTGTGTAACCATTACAGCAGTTTGTGGAAATTAAGTTTTAAATTAAATTTTGTTCGGTAATACTCATTTGAGCATTTCGGGGCAATACAAAAAGACCGTCTGTGCGTTTTTTGTTTTATTTTTTCCTCACGATACATCGTTGAGCTCACTGAAAGTCCGCTATTTTCCCATAGGAATACATTGAGCAGCAGAGACCGACCAACCTAGTGATGTCACGACCGCAGTTGGTCCAAGATGGCTGCGCCCTAGTGGAAAAAAAGCTAATTTTAACTTCTTTTTCCAGCAAATACGTGGTTTGAGATTTGAACGCACGGTCATATCTAATTTAAGGTAAAAAGCTAACGAACCAGAGCCACTTTACCGAGTGCTCCATGTCCCCTTTAACCAGCAGGGAGGGGTTGCGTTCTCAGGGCACACAAATGGGAAGGGCTGTGCCCACAGGCACACGAATGGGAACGAATGGGGAAAAAAACCTAAATCAAACACCATAACGAAGAGTTCAGAAACAAAACAGAACCAAAGAAAAAAGGGACTAGAACAATACATTTTCGTTTTTGAGATAAATCCTCATAGTTCTCTTTTAATTTAAACTCCTCAAAAAAAGTTTGGAAATGTGTGTTTGGTCAATCATCTCTGTTGTCACTGTATTATTAGCATTGTATCTTATATCATTGGAAAGCCTCTTCATTTCCCTTTACAATGATGTCCCATTTGTAAGGATCATGCATTTGTGGGATGAGCAGCACAGCTGATTATGTGGGTGGGGTCCCAAGTGAAATGTGCCAAATTCCCCTGCCAATGTCAAACAGTGTATTCTCCTCTTGGTATTGACTCTATTGTTTTGAGTTGTTTGGGGGATTGGATGATTGAACTCTCTATCAGTAACAAGGAACAAAGAAGACAAATTGGTAATTTTACGCTTTATTGATTGAACAAACAGTCAGGAGCCTCAGTAGCGGGTGGAAGAACCATACGCAGCCACAGCAGCCTGGCACCTCCTCCTCATGCTGGTCACCAGCCTGGTCACGTGTTTCTGTTGGATGGCCTTCCATTCATAGAGAGAATGGAATGGCCTGCCAACAGCCCAGACCTCAACCCAATGGAATACTTGTGGGATCAGCTCTGGCGTGCTGTACGTGCTAGAGTGACTAACACAACCACGTTGGCTGACCTGCGACGAATCCCGGTTGAGGAATGGATATTTTTGTCCGGCACGGCCAGCCCAGTTGGCTGCGTCACATGACCTACACAGTACGCACTAGTGTGCACAAGGCGTTAAGGTGCATTCTCACCAAATCCGGCGACGACGCATGGGGACGCGCAGGAACCCCAAACTGGTTTGGTGAGAATCCACCTTCAGCCGCTTTGACGCACTTTGTACGCAGCTTTGTGTTTATCACAAAGTCTGGCCTTCAGCAAACTAAACTCACCTATATGACTTTTTATTTAAGGAAATCAAATGTTCCCTATTGCATTTTCTTTGCCTCAACTAATGTATGGTTTTTCTATATGTACGCCTAAGCACTTTATTTTATTTCATCTGCACTTGCATTGGATTGCTTATTTGGTTATTAAAAACATTCAAATATATTATGAGGGATGCAGCCGTTCGATATCGGCCGATTTCCCTTCCATGTGACTCAATCGGCAGTCAATGAAATTACCAATAACCTACTCTTAACCTATATATTTAATGTGCTCGTTATAATCGAACAGTATTCCTTGTTTATAGGCCTACGCTGCGTCAATCTTACAAAATAAAAAAGAAACAAAACATTCAAGGAAAATCTCAACATCTTGCAAAACGTGATAGCCTACTATGCTATCCATTTAATGCTATTCGCTTTAACTTAACTGCGCCTAATCTCGCCACTTTTTCAGAACGGATAAACACATTTTAAAAGAAAGCAAAGGAACCGCTCATTTGTATTTTTTACCTCAATAGATAGACCGACCGTATGTTCCGCCTCTGTATTGAGTCCGTTTGTGTAATCAATTCCTTCAATCTCGCCATTCCATGAGCCCAAACTCGCCACGCAATTAATAAAATGAAAATATGATGTTTTACACCGCAGAAAAAAAAAAGTTTGATCAAGGCTTGTCAAGGTTCATACTAAAAGCATATTAAAAGCTGTTGAATTGCAGCCACACCCAGCGACGTTTTTGTCAATTTTCTTGAATTAAAAACTGTTCAGGTGTTCTATAGAGCTTTGTTGTTACTGCTAGCTCAGAAATGCATTTTGTTGGACTGTTTATTTTAGTTTTTTCATTTATAGCGTATATTCTCATTGAATCATTAGGCTATAATCCTTAAGTTCTTCTTGCATTTTATAATGCACAATAATAATAATACTGTATTTCTAATTTAAAAAATCTGGAATTGATATCGGCCAGAAAAATCTTGATCAGAGCATCCTATATATTATTTTCTTGTCTTCATTGAGCTTACCACAAGTTTGAATTATTATATACACATATTTTAAGGTCATTTGTGAATAAAAAATGGTTGAAAATTGGGAAAACTGAAAAATATACGGAAAATGGCTTAAAAGGATTAAAAAAACGGAATTGGCCATTTATGGAAAGCGGAATTTGCCTTTTTTTTAAACGGAATCCTAGAAGCCCTACATTTGGAGTCTACAGTAAAACTCATTGCCTGTGTCTTTGTCTTGTTTATTTTATACAACCTTTTGTGCTCATCTTCATCAGAGGTGCCAAAGGAGGCCAATGTTTCTGTGTGGGTGCGTGCAGATATATTTTGAGGGTGTTTTTGTGTGTTTATGCATGCATGTATGATTGGTCAGCTGTATTTGTGTGTGTGTGTGTGTGTGTGTGTGTGTGTGTGTGTGTGTGTGTGTGTGTGTGTGTGTGTGTGTGTGTGTGTGTGTGTGTGTGTGCGTGTGTGCGTGCGCGCGTGCGCGCGTGCATGTGTGCATGTGTATGTGCATAAGCATGTTTGTGTGTATGATTGTATGACTATTTGGGTGAGACTGTGTGTGTGTTTCTGAGTTTGTGTATCGTTGTGGGTCTCTATGTACATCTATTTCTGTATCTGTGTACATATCTGTGTGCACATGTACAGTACAAAGTAAAATGTGTGTGTTTAATGAGTCACATGAGGTTAGATTTATCTACTGTTTGGACATTGGTAATACTAGATGAGGGTTAGTTATGTCCTGTAAAACCATAGCATTGAAAGAGTGCGTGCTTTCTTTGTCACAGCACTGTGTGTGTGTATGTGTGTGTGCGTGTGTGTGTTTGTTTTTGCATGTGAGTTTGTGTGTATGCGTGTCCCCGGTGACAATCATTACTGAGAATAATCAGGAAGTGTATGTTGACAAGGGTGTTGTACATGGGGACAATTTAATTTTTTTATTTTTTGGAAAACTGCCAGTATTACCTGGCTGAAAATATTTCATTAAAATGAGCAGAGAATTCTTTGTGAAAATGTGAAATATGCATGGAAGATGCAAAGTCATGTCAGGCACAGTAGATGTGGGTGCAACAAGGCTACTACTAGTGCTCTCCTGCTATAGGCCTATGAGAGCCAGAATGAGAAAGGTGCAGGATAATACCAGCAAAATAGAAATTATTATGTTACACCAAACAACGTCATATCAGCCTATTATTATCATTGTAACAACTAAAATGAAACTATCATTAGCCCGTTATTACCGCCAAAAGTGTACGTGCATAAAATTAATGGAAGGATATGAGGGGAAGCAGGACACACAAAACATACATAGCTGCTATGTGTGGGATTTACAAAAGGCACACCTTTTTAAAAATCTATTTTAAACAATATTGAGTAGCCTTGGTGAGTAGATAGGACGGGAAAGTTGTTGTAGGCGAAAATCTTTCAAATTGCAGTATACTTGAAACACCCAAATGACACACTTACTTCCGGGGTTTCGCTGAGTACATTTGGGAGCACACTTCAAGAAGTACACAAACATTTTTGGCACATAAATTTGACATGAAGCTTTGTTTTAAAAAAATGAGGCGCAGCTTCGCTGACGTTTTCCTTCAAATACAACAAAAACACAACGTGACATGGCAGCGCAAGGGTGGGACGTCTTATGACCTGCTTACGACAATTCCACAGTACGGTTGGAAAATAGTAGGGCGGATATTTTTTGCGGACTTCTAAACAGCACAGTTCTGCCAGTGCACTGTACGCAGGAGACAGGGTGCAGTAGATAGGGCTCTGATTTGGGCACAGCCCTAGGCCGTGTCCGAATACGACCCGTACACCCTTTTGAGGGCGCATATTTGAATCCACTTCGTCAAAAAGCTTTTGAGTGGGCGACTTTTTCTCACAAATGGGGGCACTTAAAATACCAGTATGAACTCCTTATTTCTGGGGTTTTGTTGAGGGAATTCAGGAGCACACTCATCTACAGAATGGTGCACTCATCTGACAATTTCATTAAGTAACCCGGAAGTAAAAGCGTAAAAGACATAGAGCGTATATGTATATCTATGGCATAAGATAGGTTCATATTACAAAATACTCTTTTTTTATTTTTGTTAATTCTATCTTCATTCATAATCTACACTTTGTAACAATCGTCATATGTTTACAGATTGATATTCTGAATAAAAAATAAATAAATTCAAAATAAATATTACTAACTACTTCTTCACTAGTTTGGAAAGAGTTTTGCGGGATTTCTTTCGCCCACTGCTTGCAAAGTGAGGGGACAGGGCACATAGGGACAGGGATCTGAGTGGACAGTGGACAGGGAACAGGGGTCTTATTCGGTCACGGCCCTAGTGTCCATCTACCTGCAGTAACAGTCAGTGGCAATGATCAGTTGTGGTGTTTCCATACAGCCAGTAGATGGCGCTGCAATGTAATTCAGTTGGCGCCGTAGTTACATTGTTTGGAGATCATGCCAGACTGAGCTAAATTCATACACGTCTCTGGCACAGCTTCAACTGCAGGTATAGCATCGCTGGTCTGACAATAATAGCATTACAAGTTAGGTAGCAACCCTTTCGTGTTGACTGGTACCTTATTTTATATACCTGCATAACGTTATATGTTTAGGTTGTCTGTGGTAGTAACGTTGAGTTGCTTTGTTCCTTGCTAGCTTCGTTAGCTAGGTTGGCTAGCTAATTTAGGGTCAAAGCCAAAGCTAAAACGCTAAATTACAGCAGCAGCTGTTAGTTATTATATTATTATATATAATTAAAGCTGTAGTATCAACATGAGGGTAATGTTGTTGATATTAGCTAAGTCCTAATGTTTATTATCAGATAATTTTATCGTTTACCTCTGTAACTATCGATCTTATTTTCAAAGAATTAACTGAGGCAGCTAAGGGTTACAGCCATAGAGCGTATAGAGCTCCGTAGTCCCGCCCCCTCCTGTCCCTGGCTGGTCCTATGACCAGAAAAAGATGTTGTTTCTCCTGACAAATTTTCCTATTGAACTCTATGGAAAAATAAGTCAGGAGAAGAAACCCTTCAAGTTATCCATCCATATCTACTGTATTTCTGGCAGCAGAGTGATGGTTTGAGGCTCGTTTGATACCTCAGACCCTTGATGACTTAGAGCCATTTAGCCAACCATGTGTTCCACACTGTTCCAGTGTAATTTACAGCTAAATCTAGTCCCACCCCCCAATTTCCATAGAGATCCATTCAAATGCAGAGAGGTTATAGAATCGCTTCTAAGAGTACCTGGAAATAAGATATCAGGAGTCTTTTGATATCCTTTTATACAGAGTCATGATGGCATCACCTGTTTACCACGAACGTTGTTTGAGAGAATGGCAAGAATGTGCAAAGCCGTTTTCAAGGCAAAGGGTGGCTACTTTGAAGAATCTAAAATATAAGACTTTTTAAAAATTTGTTTAACACTTTTTTGGTTTTTGCATAATTTAATTTGTGTTATCTCATAGTTTTGATGTGTTTACTATTCCAAAATGTGGAAAACAGTAAAAATAACGGAAAAAAATCTTCTATGAGTAGGTGTGTCCAAACTTTTGACTGGTACTGTAGTTTATACTTATATTTTATTCCTACTTTTTAAATTATATTTATATCTATTATATTATGCTTACTTTTATCTTAGATGTGTCTATGTGAGCAATAATACCAAGACAAATTCCTTGTAAAATATACTTGGCCAATAAAAACCTATTCTATTCTATTCTATATAATTTTACAAAACCCTTGTTCTTATCTGCATGAATTAAGCGTCACAGGGGTGACGAGTTGTGCTCGTCCCTTTATGCCAAACATTGAAAACATGCCTCTTCTTGCACGCTGTCTTATCTATTTGAAGAAATAATGTAAATTCCTCAAGGTTCAAACACTCAAGGCGTGATGCCATAATTTCCTGCAGTTTTTCCCATCATTATAACAGGGTTGACTGGAACTTGGGGACAACATTTAAATTATTATAATTATTTCAGGGACATGCTTGACTTGTGACTTTACAAAATGTTTTTAATATCTAAAAACGTCAATAGGATGACAAATATTGAGTGCTATATGAAAGAACAACATGGAACAGTTTTTATTTTGACCAACCAGAGTCTCGTGTTGACTCACGGAGAGTAAAACAACGGAAACAACAGAGGCTATAACTTTGTTATCGAGTCGCATCAAGTAAAATCACGCATTGATTCGTATTCTTATGTGTATTACGGGTATACCTGGGTTGAAAATATGACTAAACCGCTTAGTTTGATATAAAAAAGGCAGGAGTTTCTCCATTATTGCCTATGGGGAAACTGAGAGGTGCGGTGCATTGGACGCCATATTGGTTGCTGCAACTTCGGCGATAGAAGCAAGCGGTTACGTCCATTCCATGTCATTGAGTTCAGTGGTTACAGCTCAGACAAGCTCTCATAACCATGGTAACCAACCGACTCTACTAACAGCCACATTTTAAACAGTGTCGTCATGCCTACCCTCACGTGATTTTGGGCAGAGGTAAATCTATGACCAGAAAAAGAAGGACTGGACAATGACGACATCACAATGCGGAGGTTCAGCATTTCTAACAATGGGACCAGCAGCTTAGTGAGCCTACGCCGAGATTAGCAGCAGCGCCGACAGGAGACTTGTCGAATTGCCCTTACCCATTCTTGGGCCCTCTTTTTGGAATAGAAACATTGTTTTCCCCCTACCATCCCCTCTATTAGACCACAGAGGTGCTGCACATTTAACTAAGTGAACGTTCGTAGCGACTAAGGCGTTAGCTAGTTGGCTAATGTTGTCATACAATTCTTACGATGGAAAATCCCCTAACGTTAGATACTTGTTTACATTCTCGGACGGATGTTAGGGAAATCTGTTACCATGGCGGCACTTTCGCCACAAATTATATTGTGAAATAGCCTATACCCTCGAAAACAAAAAATAAAGAAAAGAAAAATACTATGCTGTTCCTGCAGACCGGTTTTGCCAAAGCTGCATCATAGCCATTATAGCGCGGAGCTTTCAAAACCATAACAGCGCGGAAACCCTTTAAAAAATGTAATAAAAAACTGTAGGCCTACGTATGGCTATGGTAACGTTGGGACTAAACAGGCCACTTTTTAGTTAACTGTTGGCTAATACAACTCAAAAGTAAGCTAACTTAGATGAGCACAAGTGGCTTACTAGGACTACTAACTGTTAACGTTAGCCTAAAAATAGTGACCTATTTTTTCTGTAAGTAGGCTATAAACCGAAGTAGTCTCGTGGCGCAGCCCCTTGCTACAGAAGAAGGAAAAATAGTGAACTAGTAGGCCTAGTGTAAGCCACTTGTGCTCACTGGATATCTAAGTTAGCTAGTATCGAAGAAAATATAAGACCCCAGTCCGGGCCAGATGGACTGGGGAGTTTCTCCCACACAGTTGAGTGTTTCTTCAAGAAAAACAACCATGATCTTCAGAGTCTGATGCAGGTTTATTGCATATGATTCAATAATAACATACAAAAAACCCCGGGCTGGTCTGCGCAGACCAACTCATATTCAATCTCAGCAATCTCGTAAAAAGCCCCCCGCCCCCTCAGTTTGAATTACCAGGCCTTTTATCCTGTCCTTATCTCTACCTACTTGGGGCGGAACTTTGCATCCTCGCAGGGGCAGGTCCCATCCTCTGAAATCCTACACCAGGCCCTTTTTCTTTTCATGGCACAACATTTTAATTATGCATTACTTATGGCATTTATTTATACTGTAGTTTGATGAAATGCTATGATTTAAATATACAGGAAATGGCCTGGCCATGGTTTGACCATTCTAGTTCAATAAGTGATCATTACAATGATCTACTAGGTTAAAACAATAAAAGTACAATAAAGTAACAGAAATAAATACAGTCAGAAACCAAAAATGAACTAAATGCATATGACACATGTAATACAGAGACTATTGATTGTAGTTAATTTCTCCTTACATTTAACATGCGAAATATGGAACACAATATTAGTAAGCATTAACAACAGTTTGTGTGATACAAATAACAGCTGAGTTTCAGGTTATGGAACAAACAAATCTCTCTAGAATGTGTAATGTAATTGTACAATAGATAATTCTTACAGAATTCCTTTACTAGCAACACAGTTTTACAGTACAGCTCACCACATTTACCCTTTAATCAATGTCATTTCAATTATTTTACACAAATCTAGAAAGCACTGGTTACTTTACACAATTATTTCCTCTAAGTTGTACAAACAAAACACTAGTTTCTCCTTCACTGCCAGAAAGCACTTAATGAGTTCCTTAACATTAGTTTAGGGAAATATTTCTACTGCCGATGTGAACAGTAAAATGAAATTGAAGAGACCCACTGTGGACCAGATACAATTGTGGTTAATTTTCATCTACCAATTTTGAGAACCTTTGTTATAATATACTTGTTATGCAAACATTTACCTTTTGATGTTGATCTAACAGTGTTCACAAGATATAATATATAGTACTTGTGTTATGTTGTAGTTACTGCATTTACATACAGCCTATGGTGGCAATCAATGATCAGTTTGTGAAAAGAACATCAGGCAGTCAACTACTGTGAGGACACACTGAATCGCTCTGTTGCCCTCACAGATATAAATTAATACTTATTGCTCCCCTCAATCTGATAAACTCGAGACAAACTATAAGTTTTATTTCCACAGACCACCGTGTACGTGTGAATGTGTTAAGAAATATAAGCCAACATTTTCTCTAATATAATCCTTGAATGTTCACATACACTCATTTTAAACTTTTTCCTCTCATCCTTGAACATATCAGACAAAAACCCCAAGCCGGGCCTCTTTGCCTTGAGAGATCTGCAGTCAGAAACTTAAACTTAAAGAAGTGTGTGTGTTCATTTTTCCTATGTGTGTGTTCATGTCCTTCTATTATGAAGCAGAAAAATACCTATAATTGCATCTGAATGGTCCTTTGTTCGAAGATGAGCGCATACTTGTGACTATATCTCATTTTGACACGATCTAGATTAGGATGGGCCCAGGCTAGGAAACTGAAGGCCATATTTTAATTTTAATGAGCACAACTGCGTGAATATATGTATTTTTGACACTTCAGCTTGATAAGCTAGCCGGATCTTCCTGGTAGGATGTGGGAGTCTTCCAATAATCCCACATTCCTGGTAGGATGTGGGATCCTTCCAATAACAATTAAAAATGTGGCTGGGCCCCTGATTCCGGTGTGTGTAGGTCTGCCCATGTGTCTTTGATGGTGAGAGGCCTATGTGTGAGTATATTAGTGTGTGTGTGTGTTGGTTCTGGTTTAGACTTGTTTTGCGAGTAGCCCAAACCCCCCTATACAGAATACCATCTTTATGTAAGCGTGTCATAAGCCGGTCAAGGCGAACAGAATATCATGCTTACATAAAGTCAGAACAGGGCCCTTACTCTGGACATACAGTGGTCTGTAGTGATGCATTATATATATATATATATATACTTAGATGCAATCATACATATACACATATACATATACAAAACCGTGTATAATCAAATATAGTGGTCATATATTGTTTTTAGGCCTCATCATTCCCTTTTATACATTTATGTGTAAGGATACCTGGGTGGAAGATGAGGGGCACTCCCTCAATCTCCCTGCCCTTACACCCTGCGCAATGCCTACCAGGATTATGTCATTACTGTTTATACTAGTACTATTTAGACACATTCTGAATGATTATTCTCATAACTGAATTTTGTTCCACACTAGCTAACTAGAAACTGGCCGGTTTAGTCCCAAAGTTATCATTTCCATTGGCTACGTGCAACAGATTTCCCTAACATCTGTCCGAGAATGTAAAAAGGTCGGGGATTTTTCACGGTAAAATAAATTTCATTACAACGTTAGCTAGGTAGCTATTCACAAAAGTTAGCACAATGGTGATGGCTAAGGTTAGCTATAAAAATATTAAATATGCAAATCAACTGTCAATTTCCAACGGTTTATGCAAACAGTAAATTCACGTGAATAGAACGCTATAGCAAGCTAACAGATAGCTACAATGACATCAACGTTCGCTTACAACAACTTAGCCATATGAAAACTACCAAAACTCACAAACGCCTGATATGATTTTAAAAAAGGACCATCGTAGAGTATGTTATATTTCTGTCATTTTATTTTGACCAGTATTACACAATAAAACCAAAATATAAAGACCTTGATTTAAAACTTTTGTGGAGCTGTCACCGGCATCCGCTCCCATTCATTCAAATCTCCGGCACTGGTCCCATAGAGACAGAGCCCAAATAGGCCCCGCCCAACCGCTATCGCCGTCCATTTGACTTGACGTGCCGGTGC
>CM056385.1:62489832-62693425 GCA_029718625.1 Synaphobranchus kaupii | reverse complement strand
TTGAGGGCACTCTTGATCTATCAAATAAAATTGTTTGTGAACTCTCCTCCACCTGTTAGGTCAGCACGATCTATAAGTTCAACTCCTGCTTTGTTATGGAACACAGGAGGAAAACATTCCTGTTTTGACTGGTGTGCTAGATGCCCTCGTCCTTGCTGACAGAGAACTATCCTGCACCCTCTCACAACCCCCCATCTCAGTACTTTTCCACTAGATCTTGACTGTATTATTTAATTATTTATATATTTGCATATGAGGCTTTCTTGGGCCTACGGCTTACTTCCACAACGGCCCAGAGACTGCTATATGACTGCGGGTGTGTGGTGGCTGGACATAGCCAAGCTGATCCTGCAGAGGGCTGGTCAGCTGGGCTACAGCAAACAACTGTTCCTGCTGAGGTCTGAGGAGGCAGATCTGATGGGCTTGCCACCTTTCTATGCCTCGGTCCTAGAGGCGTGGAGGATCCTGAAGGTTACCAGGGACTCTGCTGCCACAGCCGGTCTGTGGCTGTTGGAGGAGCCACTTTTCTATAGCAGTTTTATTCAGGCCCGGACCCTGTCCTCTGCAAGTATAAGGACTGCTATGAGGGAGGCCGGTTGTACGAAGCTGGGTCACTTGCTGACGCCCGCTGGGATCTTGCAGCAGCGCATCAACATTAGACCCAGGCTGCTAAATGGTATCCTTACGGAGATCTGTGCGTCGCTTCCGGAACACTTGAGGATGTGCATGAAGGAGAACTGTGTGCTAGCTGGCCAGTGGGGAGGAGAATGTCAGATACAGCTTTCCATGGCTGGCAGTCTCTCCCAACGTGGGGGAGTGGCAGGAAGGGGGAGGGGCTGCCTCCTGTCGTTCAAAACCCCACAACTTGAGGAGTTTGAGGGTTTGGGTAAGAAGGCAGCTTACATCCTGTGCGTGAAGGTGAGGCATCTTAAGTCGTTGCAGACCATGAAAGCGTCAAGGTGGACTGAGTTTTTTGGTCCAGGCTCTTCCCCGAAAGGCTGCTGGCGGTCCTTGTACAAGCTACCGGTTGAAAAACGGTCAGCGGACCTCCAGTGGAGGATTGTACACGGGGCGATAGCCACGAACAGACCACATAGCGCACCTGGATCCTGATCACAGGGAGGCGTGTCTTTTCTTTTCTCAGTCTGAAACCTTAACACACCTATTTGTCCAGTGTCCTAGGTTGGTGGGGGTCTTTGATTTATTAGGGGGCTGGTTTTTGGGCTTGGGGAGGAGTTTTCCCTCCAGTTGTTCATATATGGTCCAAAATATCTAGCCAAGAAAGGGCGAAGGTAACACTAATTAATTTTATATTAGCCACTGCCCAAGCTAGCATCTGGCTGAGCCGGAAGAACCGGGCTCAGGAGGTGGGTTGTGTGGATCCGGTGCAGGTCCTTGAAGGACTTTTGAATGCACGGCTCAGGGTGGAGCATGCCTATTATAGCATGGTGGGAAATACGGAGGCTTTCCGCCTCAAGTGGGCAGTGGGGGGCGATGAAGACCTTGTTTTTTAATTCTGAAACCTAGGGGAAAATCCGTGAGGGATTGGTGGTACTTTGTTTGTGACTTATTTTTTCTTGTTTGTGTTAGGTTTGTTTTGTTTGTTTTTTCACCTGCAAGTACGCTATCTATGTAGCTGAGGCTCTTGCGTTAGTATACCTTTGATAAGGTGTAATAAAGGGCTTTTTAAAATCAAAATCTCTCTGTTCTCTTTCCCTCTTCCTCTCTCTCTTCTCCTCCCTCTCACTCAATTCAATTCAATTCAATTCAATTCAATTCAATATGCTTTATTGGCATGACAAAAATTTCACAATTGTATTGCCAAAGCTTGTTGATCAGAAAAAGGAACATGTCAACATTAGAAAAGATACAAACTAACAATGATTATACAACTGAATGATATATATACAGTAACACAGTAACAGGTGTGTGTGTGTGTGTGTGTGTGTGTGTGTGATGCAGTAACAGGTTTGTATGTATGTGTGTGTGTTTGTGTATGTGTGTGTATATATGCATATGGATTTATGTGTCCGTGCGTGTGTGTGTTCATGTTTGTGTGCATGTTATTAAATGTTTGTGTTCCATCACTCACTGTCCCTCAGACTGTGGCAGGCAGCGATGAACTGTGCTGCAAGTGCAGAGCACTCCGCTCTCTCCCCAGTAGTACTTTAAATTTTTCTTGATCAGGGAGGTCATTGAAAAATGGGCAGATCCGGTTGAATTTAGGGAAGTATTTTTCTCTGATGTTTTCATATTTTTCACATTTGGTTGTGAAGTGCAGCTCTGTCTCCACCTCCCTCAGACAGCAGTGTTGGCACAGCCTTTCCTCAACAGGAAGCCATGATTTTCGGTGGCGACCTTTTTCAATGGCCAAGCTGTGCTCACTGAGTCTGTACTTTGTCAAGGTGGTTCTCAGCTTCTTATCCGTCATGGTCAGGTAATCTGCCATTGTGTACTGTCTGTTTAGGGCCAGATAACACTGCATTTTGCTTTGTGTTTGTGTTTGTTTGTTCCAATAGTTGATGTAATTTTGTTTTTGGTAGGTTATAATTTGGTTGACTCTAATTGATTTAATATCTATGTGCTGGTCCTGAGGCTGTGGGTTGTTAGTCTGGGTGAGTGAACTAAGCGTCAGGACCAGCTGATAGAGGGGGCTCTTTTCTTTGCTCAACTCTTGGCATTGCAGGGCTTTGCTAATGGTATGAGAGGGGGTCACTATTTTTTAAATGGTTCAAAAATTTGATTGCTCTTTTTTGAGTTCTGATTAATAATGGATATTGGCCTAATTCCACCCTGCATGCATTGTTTGCTGTTTTTCTTTGTACATGTAAGATGTTCTTACAGAACTCTGCATGCAGGGTTTCAATTGGGTGTTTATCCCATTTTGCAAAATTTTGATTTGAGAGTGGACCCCACACCTCGCTGCCATATAGGGCAATTGGTTCAATTACTGATTCAAATAGTTAAGCCAAATTCTAATTGGAATTTCAATGTAAATTTGTCGTTTCATGGCATAAAAAGCCCTGCGTGCTTTCTCTTTCAGTAATTGTATTGTGTGCATGTTTCTATGGAGCGTGTCCCTAGTGTGAAATTTGATGTTGTTCCCTGAGATTTGGACCTTTTTTGGAAGGTCATGGTTCTAGTCTTTTTCATGTTTACTGCCAGGGCCCAGGTCTGGCAGTACTGTTCTAGCAGGTTCAAGTTCTGCTGTAGCCCTTGGATGGTGGGTGACAGTAGAACTAGGTCATCTGCATAGAGCAGGAATTTAATTTCTGTGTTGTAAAGCATAAGACCAGGGTGCTGCAGATTGCTCCAACTTAGTCGCCAATTAATTTATGTATATGTTAAATAGAGTTGGGCTTAAGTTGCAGCCTTGGCGTACTCCACGTCTCTGGGTGAATAAATTTGTTCTTTTGTTGCCAATTCTGATGCCGCATTTATTGTCTGTGTACATTGATTTAATTATGTCGTATGTTTTACCCCCTACACCACTTTCAATGACTTTGTAGAAAAGACCATTGTGCCAAATAGAATCGAATGCCTTTTGGAAATCTATAAAACAGGCATATATTTTTTCTTTTTTTTGGTTAACATATATGTCAATTAGGGTATGTAGGGTGTAAATGTGGTCAGATGTGCGGCAATTTGGAAGAAATCCAATTTGACTTTTACTCAAGACATTGTGCTTTGTAAGGAAGTCTATTAGTCTTTTGTTAATTATGCTACAGAGAACCTTCCCCTGGTTACTGTTCACACAAATGCCTCGGTAATTGTTGGGGTCAAATTGTCTCCATTTTTTAAAATAGGGGGTATGAGTCCAAGATTCCAAATTTCAGGGAAGGTAACCTACACTCAGAACCAAATTAAACAATTTGAGAAGAGCCAATTGGAATTGTTTGCTGCTATTTTTAAGCATCTCATTTAGGATACTATCAGGCCCGCTTGATTTATTAGTTTTGAGATTCTGAAGTCTTTCCTTCAGTTCCTGCTCAGTAATGGGAGAGTCCAATGGATTTTGGTTATCTTTTACAGCCAATTCTAAATTATGTAATTTTTCTTGGATATGATTTTTGTTCTGAATTTATGACTAATGGTATTGTTTCATACAAAGTTTTAAAATGGTTAATCCATTCATCTC
The DNA here is from genome assembly GCA_029718625.1 of Synaphobranchus kaupii. Taxonomy (NCBI): domain Eukaryota; kingdom Metazoa; phylum Chordata; class Actinopteri; order Anguilliformes; family Synaphobranchidae; genus Synaphobranchus; species Synaphobranchus kaupii. The sequence continues at coordinate 62,689,287 of CM056385.1, read as the reverse complement.
CATTTTGTATGGCCAATTCTTCTGGTTTTGCTTTATTGAGGGTTTTCCAGTTTTTCCCAGAAACGGTTTGTGTTTATGGACTCTTCGATGAGTGTCAGTTGTTTGCGGGTATACTGTGCCTTTTTTATTCTGAGCATGCGTTTGTATTGTTTTAGAGTTTCACAGTAATTAAGGCGGTAAATCTATATTGTTTGGATCTCTATGTTTTTGATTTGATAATTTTCTAAGTTCTTTTCTCATATTCTTACAGTCCAAATCAAACCAATTATCCTCATGGTGTTTTTGTTTAATTTTTGATTGTTTCAGTTGGGATATTTTTGCTGTTTTTCCAAATATGTAATTAATTTGTTTTACTGCTAGATTGACTCCTCTTTACTGTGAATGTATGTGGTATCCAGAAAGTTGTCTAATAGTGTTTGAATGTTTTGACTGTTGATTGCTTTCTGGAACTCTTCTGTTGTTTTGGGCCCATCTGTATGATCTGGTAAGATTGAACAGCTCGCTGGGCTTTGTGTGTGTGGTTGTGTTATTTTCTGTCTTTTTGAGAAACACAGTAATTTGGCTGTGATCTGACAGAGGAGTTAGTGCTTTAACAGTGAATGCTCTGAAAGAGAAAGGGTCTAGATCTGTTACCATGTAATCAACTGTACTGCTGCCAAGAGGAGAGCAAAAGGTATTTCTTCCCAGAGAGTCCCCTCGTAACCTACCGTTGACAATGTACAGACCCAGGCTTCGACAGAGCTGCAGGAGGTCTTTCCCGTTCTTGTTAACCTGTGGGTCAGAGCTTGTTTCTAGGGAAGTTAGTAACATTTTTCATATAGTTATTGCCCATTATGTGAATATTACCTGTTTCAATGTTGAAATCAGGTAAGGAGCCTGTTCGGGCATTCAAATCTCCACAGATCAGCACATTCCCCTGAGCCTGGAATCTGCAGATCTCGTTTTGGAGGCAAGGAAAGGTATCATCTTCGTAGTATGGAGATTCACTTGGGGGGATGTAAATTGCACAGAGGAATATGTCTTTTTCTGTGTTTGTTTTCTCTTTCTTGATTTTAAGCCAGACATGTGATTTCTGTGTTTTAATTGTTGTTATGAAATTTTTAAGCTCTGACTTATACCAAATTATGATTCCCCCTGAATCTCTGCCACGTTTGATTGTGGGGTGTTTGGTGGATGATATTATGATTTCTTTGTAGTCTGGGGGACAGTGAGTGATGGAATCTGATTTACACCAAGTCTCCTGGAGGATAATGATGTCTATGTTTTGTGTGTGTTTTTCCTGAACTCCAGGGTCTTGCTTTTTACATCCAAATAAGGATGAGTTAATACCCTGGATGTTCCACGATGTGATAGCTAAGGCATTCATTTAAACAGCAAATTTAACAATTTTACAAAATTAACCATTATTTTAAAATGAGATAAGACACAAATTTAGACAGGGAAGTATAGTTTTCATGGGGAATTAGTTATTTTAGGTAATTGGAAATGATAAATTAGAAGTTGATTGTTGGTATTTTATGGCGAGCTGTGTGCACTCACTGTACACAGCCCATCAGTCTGGTGCATATGAGGCTGAGCAGGTGCTTGATCTCTCCCATGTCCGTGTTGCTGGTGTTGGCTGGACCTTTCAGTGCTGCAGCATAGCTGTGCTGCTCCTGCTGCTGGGCTGGACTCTGGTGCTGTGGAGCTGGGCCGGGCCTGTGGTGTCTGAGCGGGGGGCTCACATGTCCTGCTGGCGGCGCTCTGGGTCTGGGGGGGCTGCGCTGGTGGTGGTGCTGTGGCCGCTGCGTGGTGGGGTCCCTCTGTGGGGGAGAGAAGTAGAGGCCAGCTGGATGAAGGCTGGGGGGTCGTCTGCTGATCCTGGGGGGGGCTGCTTGGGCTGCGGCCAAGGGCGACATCCTTCAGCGTCCTCGCTAATATGCTGACTAAGCCTTTCTTGGAGGTGGGACATGGTCGTGGAGGCATTCCAGGCGTAGGGTTGGGTGGTGCGCTATGTGGACATTAGGCATGGGGAGCACATCCACGTGAAATGGCAGCATTGATCCTCTGGATGGTCTGAGGATGGAAGTCTGTCCTGGGCAGGATGGTAGAGATGGTGATTTTGGAGGAGGGGAAAGTCTGAGTGGCTCGCTCTGCTACTCTCCTCACAGACTCTGCCACTCTCTCCTGCTGGGTCCTCAGGTCATTAGTGCCTGTGTGGACTATGATGTGACTTGGTTCACCCAGGTTTTTTTTGGTAAGCAGTTCAAATGCATTTTCTGCTTTTGGGCACCAAAGTTTCACGACTCTAAGGTTTGGAAAGAGCTGCTGTTCATTTAGAAATTTACCGTTTGAGTCTATAAGAATTACAATTTCTGCATCTCTGTAGTTGTTTGTTTTGTTTTTTGATTTTGGAGATTGCTTGCTGGTAATAGCCTCTGTGGGGGTTGCTTTGGGTGGTGTTGCTGTGCCTTCCTTAGCAGTGTGTGCTTCAGTGGCAGAGGGGGCTGGTGTCACGTCTCTCTCTGTACTGGGCTGTGGGGGTGGCTGTGAGTACCTTCTGACTCTGTGCTGCTGGGCTGGTCTCAGTCAGAGTGGGGGTTGATGTGGGTATCGGTTGAATCTGCACTGGATTGGTCTCAGTCAGGGTGCTGGTGGAGGGCTGTGAGTCTGGAGTCTGGGCCTGGTGTTTGCAGGTGCTTTTGAGGCTCTGTAGCTGCTCCCTCAGGCTCTGCACGGTCCGGTCCCTGAGGTGCAGCTCCTCTCTCACTGCTCCCAGCTCCCTCCTAAGAACCTCCCTGTCCTGCTGCAGCTCCTGCACCTCTCCTCTCAGCTCCAGCACGGAGGCCTTTAGCTCGTTCTTCATCTGGCTCAGCTGGTCTCTCAGGTGCTGTGTGGATTCACTGGGTGCTTGATGGGACAGCACCAGCTCCTTTAATTCCACCATTTCCACCTCCTGCAGGGAGAGCATCTCTCTCATCAGGCAGACTGTGCTCTCCAGCTGTCTGTGGTACCCAGCACAGTCCTCTGAAGGGTGGTCCTTCTCTCCCTCTTCTGCCTCCACAACTTTAGCCTCACTTGGTTTTGTTTTTAGTTTTGTTACTTTAGTGTTGTGTTTGGGCTTCTCAGCCTCTGCCAGTGCTTTTATAGCGTCAAAGTCCCTCTGGACAGAGCTGAGGCTGGCCTCACTTCCCTGGAACATGACCGTGCCGTTGTGGTACACATTTACAGTGAGGAGTGTGCCGTCACTCTCATCCTCCTCATATATTGTTATCTGTCTCCCATTACAGATACCATTCTTTTTAAAGTGCCTGTAGTGCTGGCAGATAGCACTGTGCCAGGCCTCTGTACAGTCTGTATATAGGAGCAGGTTTGTTGGGGTACACCTGTCTCCTATCTGGGAAAAATCTGCTATTAGGATCTCTGGACTGTTCCTCAGCAGTTTGTGCTTGAATTCTTTCCTTGCTGCAGCACTTTTGACACTGTCAGGATACTTTACTGCAAGGGGGAGGGGGAGGGGCTCTCCCCTAGCTCCAGAAGATGGATACATTTACAACTGTCACTTTCCAACGGCACGATTATGCTTCTTCAGTAGCTAGCTAGCAAGCAATAGATTTAGCTAACTGATTTTGATTACCAAGTAATTAAGTAATATATTCCAGATTATATTCCAGGTGATAAATTGTAAAATTGTATTTTTTCCAAAGGTAAAAAGTGCCTACCTCTTCACTGGTGGTGTTATACCTGTGGGTTTGTTTTTCCTTATTTTGTTTGCTAGCCTCTGTTAGCACTGCACTGTCTTCCTTGCTAGATCTTTCCACTTTCTTAGCTGGTCCTTGTTTTATCAAGATTTCTTGTGTTTTCTTCTCTTTTAAAAAATGTACATAGTTGTCCCTGTTTGTTCTTGTTCTTGATATTCTGTTTTTTGATAATTGTCTTTGGTTTATCTCATTTTAAAATAGGATAATTTGTTTAAAGGAACCTGGGGGTGGTCCTGGACGACCGGCTGGACTTCAAAGAGCACATCAGGGCGACGGCACGGTCCTGCAGGTTCCTCCTGTACAACATCAGGAGGATTCGACCGTACCTGACCACCTACTCCACCCAGCTTCTTGTCCAGACCATGGTCACCTCACGCCTGGACTACTGCAACTCCCTGCTCGCAAGCCTACCGGCCTGCGCCATTCTGCCTCTTCAACTCATCCAGAATGCAGCTGCCCGGCTTGTGTTCAACCTCCCGAAATTTTCCCACGTAACCCCCCTGCTGAGGTCTCTCCACTGGCTGCCAGTTGCAGCCAGGATCAGGTTCAAAGTTCTGACCCTGGCCTACACTGCAGGCAAATAGGACAGGCCCCGCCTACCTGCAGGACTTAATCCAGAACTATGTTCCTGCTCGACCACTTCGCTCTTCTACAGCAGGGCGACTGGCACTTCCCCCCCTCCGTGTCAAAGGCTCTCGCTTGTCCCGACTGCGGAGTTTTTCCACATTAACACCTCAGTGGTGGAATGAACTTCCCATTCCCCTACGTTCTACTCCAACCCTGCCTGCATTCCGTCGAGGCCTGAAGACACACCTCTTCAGACTCCACCTTGACTGATATCCTCACCTAGGAATATCAGTTCCCTGTTCCCTGTGTTTTCCTGTCTGTTTATTATAGTTTATAATAGTATTTGGAATGGTTTATAATAGCATAGTTTATAATAGTATTTGGAATGGTTTATAATAGCATAGTTTATAATAGTATTTGGAATGGTTTATAATAGTATAGTTTATAATAGTATTTGGAATGAAAGTGTGGTGTTGCTGATTTGCCCACAGCTTACTGTGAACTACAGTCAACGTTCATTGCTAGGGATAGCTGCTACATTATGCAAAGGATGTGCTTTGCCTTGTCTGTTCTGTAATGATGATGATGTCTCTGTACGCACTTACTGTACGTCGCTTTGGATAAAAGCGTCTGCTAAATAAATGTAATGTAATGTAATGTAATGTTAATATTAAGAACTCATGTGAAGCATGACTGCTCACATCTCTCTCTCTCTCCCTCCTCCCTCTCTCTCTCTCCCCCTCACTCTGTTCTCTCTCCCTCTTTCCCTTTTCCTCTCTCTTCTCTCTCTCCCTCCTCTCTCTCTCCCTCCTCCCTCTCTCGCTCTCTCTCCCTCACTCTCCCTCTCTGTTCTTTCCCTCTTCCTCTCTCTTCTCTCTCTCTCTCTCTCTCTCCCTCCTCTCTCTCCCTCCTCCCTCTCTCTCTCCTCCCTTTCGCTCTCTCTCTCCCTCTCTCTGTTCTCTTTCCCTCTTCCTCTCTCTCTTCTCCTCTCTCTCACTCTACCCGAGGTGTGTGGAAGGGTCTGGTCACTCATATAATCTGGATCGGTACCCTGACGGCCCTGCCTGGTTTATCTATGACTCTGTGTAGGTGTACTTCCACCTGCCCCGCCCCCCTCCCCCCGAGATGCCTGAGTCGCTGAAGAAGAAGCTAGGCCTCACAGAGTGAGCGACGCCCTGGGGGGAGGGGCCACTTCCAGAGACACGCCTACACCCCGCATATGCAGCTCGCTATTTCCATTTTCTCTATTTACCTACCGCGGTCCACTGCTGTGCTGCTGCTGTTCATTTGTGTTGGAGAGAGTCGGGCAGATGGGATACTCCCCCCTACTGGTGGGAAGAAAGAATGACATGCTGGACACTGTTTTGATTTCATCGACTCCTGTCCTTTAGTTTTATGTGGAAATTATAATTAAAAAAGAAAACCCTGGAAACAAAACTGCTGCTGTGTTGTTTTGTGAGGAGCGCTGATGTACACGGTGATCACAACGGCTGAAAATTGCATTGCAAACAACCCATCTCTCGTACAAATTGCGTTCCATGCAAATGTATAGGTTGGAAATTGGGTAAATGGAAAATATCCATGTGGATTCAATGCATAAGATGTTATCCAGGTGCATTTGGTCTGTTTGTGTAGCAGTATATTAAAAGGATGGGTTTCACAATTATTGTTTTCAAGTTATTTAATTTAGAAACTGCAATCTTGAAATCCCCCTGGCTAACTTACTGACTGTATATGAAAGCTTCAGTTCAGTCCTTACACCCTGGTTTTTACATATTATTTTGTTGCAGAGGCGTTTTATGTCCACCAGGGAGCCAAATCTAGTCACTAGTGATCTCATTTGGAGTTGATGGGTGGAACCATTGGGACACTACAGGGACATCGCCTCTGCTGGTATAAAACAGTATTACAGCACAAGTGCAATTAATCACCAGTGAAGCAGAGAAAAGCACTTTCATTTATAGCCTGAAGCAATGAAAGAAGTATTAACACAATATGGACTGGTAGGCCACCTCTATCTAAAACAAAAAGATTATAGTTAATACTTCTCCAGGGTATGAAATTGCTAACGTTATTATTGCCAATTAGCAGATGTTCTTATCCAAAGCAACTTAAACAACTTAACGTAATATAATATCCATTCTGAACACTGAAACACTTCAGGTTAATAACATGTATATTTTCTGCACCTTGAGTCAAATTTGCAACCTAATTTGACTGAAAAGCTATAATTATCATTCAATATGCACATCTTGGTTTGGGATTATTATTATTTTATTTATTTTTTTACATCTGACTTGCTCTGCTGAAAAGCCACTTTTTGTCCAACTGGTGGAGGTAAGTCATTCACCTGAACACTGATTCCATCAATGCACTCCTTCCAACTCCCCTGAACAGAAAGATTGGCCCAGTTAAAACAAGCATTTTAAAATGTTTTGGTGATGGGGAGAATCTGTCATTTCTTTTCAGGGGTTGCCAGATGCCTAAATTTGTGTAGATTTGGAAGGTGAAACTGGCCTACGTGAAAAGAAAACCCAGGGAAGCCAGATTGTAAAATCCCCCATTTGAGGGGAATAAAATTCCCTGAAACGGGGGGATTTATAAAGAAAAAAAAAAGTTTTTCTGGCAACCCTGAAAATGTATCCTTCAAAAATCCCCATTCAATGAAAATGGAGGACATTTTTTCTGTCTTGCGCTCAGTAAAAAGCAAGCATAAACCTTTTTGGACTCTGGTGCTAGAGATAAACCCATGCTACAACAGCCAGTTTGATTTTGAAGGATACACTGCAGGAGAAATCTCTGCAGTGGAATGGTGTTGGGGTCCCAGCTGACCTGTGTGTGTTTGTGTCTTTCAGCAGTGCCCCGTCGAGTGGTTCCACTATGGCTGCGTGTGATTGGCTGAGGCCCTGATTTCCCCAAGTCTTCCGCCGCCATGAAGAGGAGAAGGGGCCACCAGAAATAGGCCCTGTCACCACGGTGATGGAATCATCCTCATACAGCCCCACAAGGATGCCCCCCTGAACCAACTGCCCCCTCCCCTCCACAAGGAACAATCAACCACAGCCATCTGTGAAGAGTGCAGCATGTTGGTGTATCTGCTGCATCCCAACATTGACTTGAACAGTGTTTCATTAGTGTTTTGTACCAAGACTTCACAAAGGACTTTGAACATGTTGAATGTGGAAGACTGGCTCATTCGCCCCAAGTATCTCAATACACTGTAAAGGCCATACAGAGGAGACAATCAACACACTTGCTGCAAATAATATACTCTGAATTGTAAGATGCTGGCCTGGTCACTTACGACTGTGTTCCTGCACATCAGACTCTGAATTGTAAGATGCTGACCTGGTCACTTACCACATCACAGACTCTGAACTGCTGCACCCTTATTCCTCATCTCCCACCTCAGAGCCTGTCAGTACATTTCCCCATCAATGCCGTTGCCAGTGCCTGGACTGGATTAGATTAGATGTTGATCTCAAACTGTAGATGAGGATGATACAGTGTAAATGTACTGTGTAAGCTTGTGATTGCTGGGCATTACTAACACACAACACATGAATGAACTATTCATTCATAAACATGAATTCCGCCTCAGTCAGTCCTTTTGAGCAGGATGTGATTATCATTTTTCAGTCATTGTAATATTGTTCATGAAAATTACTACCAGCTATGCCAATTATTAATGTTCACTAATCTATGTAATATTACTAACTCCAGTAATTACTGGATATTATTTTTAATTGGGGCCCTGAGTTTTCTTCACAATTTTACTCAAAATGCATTCTATTAATTTTCCACCAGGTGTCTCTGTAGCCACATTTGGATGAACAGGTACTAACTACACTAGTAAGTATTAAATCTTTGAAGGGCATCTATGAGAAGAGCAACATTATATGTAGGGCTGGGTATCGAACCTCAATACTATTTGAGCACTGACCGAATCATGTCCGTAGCACCGAGTATTAAAAAAGTATGTTCATGTACTGAATTGTACTCTTTGCACGTGTACTGATTTTACTCCTTTATACATATTCTAACTTTAAAGCGCTTGTAATGTTGAAACTATTTGTAAAGTTTATTTTGTTGTATGGTTGTCAAACGTATGTGGGTTTTTAATGCTGTCCCTCTGTGGACAATAGAGATCTACTGAAACTGAAGCCGTTCTTTTTGTGTGTTATTTTATTGACCAATGACAACACAATTCAAAGATGACAAGTTTCAAGGCTGAAATCCCCACTCATCCTTATTGTCTCCTGCATTTCTGTGATCTCATCCTCTTCTGGTGAGGGATTTGCCTCCCTCTGCTGGACAAAAAATGGCTTTACAACAGCATGTCGGATTATAAAAAATAACAGCACTCTGTCGTTAGTCTTTTTATGTGTGGTTGTCAAATGTACCAGGATTTTTAATATTGCCCACAATGTACCCTCTAGGGATAATAAAGATCAACTGAAACTGTTTGTATCTTATATTATTTTTATTGAGCACTGACAGCACCATTAAACTTTCAAGGCTGAAATCTAATGACAGAATAAAATTCCAAAACACTGAATTATCTTACATTATTAAAATCAAAATTATGTACATTTACAAAACCTGCCCCCCAACACACCAAATGTGCTTTATGAAAGCAGAGGAAATGAGGGTTCTCTGAAGTGCATTACTGGCTGGATTAACTGTATATCATGTTCGAACTTAGCGAAGGAAAACATCAAAAGGCATAAAATTTATAAACCGTGAAACCTTTATGCCATTAATTAGGTCATCTGAATCAGTCATTGTTCAAATCACAAATGCAAACGCATTCCAAAATGAAACAAAAGCTTTCACAAAGTAGCTTACATACTGTAAGTCAGGCTGTGGGTTTATATTTTGCCACCTTTTCTTCTTTTCATAGGAACATCATCAGTTTTTTGTCATAAGTTCACTAGAAAGCAAACAAGAACCCTGTGGTGTTATGTGGTACAGGGGTAAGAACAGCTCTATGCACAACCGTAGCTAGAAAGTTTGATCCCCTCATCCTTGTCTCTGGAGTTCACACCCTCTCTGTGCTGCAGCTCTAAAACCATCATAAGATAATGGTGATATGAAGGTTTGTTGTCTTTGACTACAATACGATATATTGTTTGTTTTACAAACATTAGCACTTCAATTAACGTCAGTTTTATGTGTGTTGCTAATGTAACGTTAACGTTATGTATGTAACGTTAGCCGCCTACTGTAGTTGGATACTAGTAGCTCTCTTTTGTAAAGCATATACATAATTATACAGTATTTACAGATAGTCAACATGCAATGTTATTACTGGCAATGATAATTTGTACGAACGTTATTGTTCTGTATTAAATATGAAATATGATGACATAGGAATCTGTGTGAATCACGACAAAGAGCCATTTTAAATGTTATTGTACTTACACTGTTATGATTATTATTTTTTTAACAGATGCATCGTTCCATTCTGCAGGGAAATTCAACTTTGCAACTTGACAGATGCATAACCTGCTGCAAATTGTACCACTGTTCACTTTAACAAAAGATTAGTTGATCCCTTCTCTGGTCTGGCTTCCCTGTAATGATGTACACATGTATTATCTTGTGTCATATTATCCAATGTCTTCTGTGTTATATTTACTGTGTATTACTGGAGTGTCAATTGAAGAAGAAATGTCCCATTGTGGGATCAATAAAGTCCTACTACTACTACATCCCCAGTGCTTTCAACACGATTCAACCACACCTACTAGCTAGAAAACTACAAGTCATGCACTTCCACCCATCCAGAATATTGGATTACAATAGGCCTCAATGGCTCTTACAAATAGGTCTCAATGGCTAAGACTGCCTAGTCATGTTTGATAAGATACCATCTTAACACCTACAGGTCTTGTCACTTTTTATTTTTATACACAGCTAAGCTGACTGCAGGAGCAGTTATGTCTCCTGTCATCTACAAAAAAATTTCAGATGATTCTGCCGTTGTAAGATAGACAGGGGGTGGTCAAAATATCGGAAACCGCAGTTTTCCAGAAAACATAAAACACCTGCCACATGTTTGCTATGCAAAACCTCAACCTCTGTTCCTAACCTGATTATCTATGTTGTTTTGTGAATCTTGTGCCATGTGTACATTTTTATAATTATGCCAATCAACCATAATTGCCTGTTAGTCAAATTTTTTATGAAATGCTAATAAATCATAAATTACATGTCAGTTATATCAGACATGTCAGTTACTGTTATATCAGTAATAAGTTAGTACACTTATACCAAATGTATAAGAAGAAATCAGAAAACATTTTGGTCCCCAACAACTGGAATTGATCCCCTCTATGTAGTACAGTGTACCGTAGCTCTACTGTAGTACAGATCTATTTAATTCAGCTGTTCACTTTGAACAGATGTGTTCACTCCCCACAGCTGTGCAGTGGTGCACATCTCTGGTTGTCATGGACCAAAATGCTTTCAGTTTTTGTCCTACATTAGCTCTAAAGTGTTCCCACTTATTACTGACACAAAAGCAGCATTTAATTGACAAATTACTATTATTTGATAATATGATAAATGGCTAATTATGATTCATTATCAAGCTAATAAAAAAAGACAGAAACTAAAATGTATAGATGGCATGTCAGTCATAAAAGAGTGTAGAAAATATAGTTAAGAGAAATATGACATATAGCGGCTGTTTTATGAAAAACAGTTTTTTCAGTTTCTGGTGTTTCCGATACTTTGTCCACCCCCTGTATTACTGAAGGGAATGATTCACTGTACCTGAGGGAAATTGATCACTTTGTTTCATGGTGTAGTGCTAACCTTTTAGAACTCAATACTTCCAAAACTAAAGAGCTAATTATTGATTTTAGAAAAAGGGAGTTGGTGACACCTGTAGTAACCAACACATCCATTATTGATTCTGTGGAATCTTATAAGTTTGGGTGTTGTTATAGACAACAAATTACAATGGAAGGAGAATACCACCATTGTTCTTAAGAAAGCTGAAAAGAGGCTATTTTACTTAAGAAAACTGAGATCCTTTCAGAGCTTTCTATGCCCGTACATACCAGCGCACAGCCTGAGATCCTCAGGAAATAAACTTCTGGGGTTTCTATCTTAGCGATCTTAGCGCTTCATCTAAGCGCATGGCGTTAAGTGCATTTAGGGCGTGTCCAAGTCCACTTTTGCTATTTTAACAGCGTGTTTTTTGGGCACTAAGCACGGATCAACGTGCAAATGGGCTGAACCTAGTCTATTCATTAATTATAGGTGTGTCTTGGGCGTGACATGCAATAAACCAACCAAAATGTCATATCCCATTCCCTTTAAAAGCCTGCTTTTCCACCTTGGCGGATTGCTTATATGATGGCGAAACAGACATGCTCGTGCGTATTTAGTGCAATCAAGGAATAGGCTATATGGATCAATAGTAGCCTATGATCAATATTATTCGGACTAACCATTATGAGTTCTCAGTAATTCCCGACAGTGCTGTTATTTAAAAAAATATATGTGGTTAAATTTAGTTAATTATGCAATGAAGCAATGATTTCATGTTCAAGCTTCATCCGAAGTTCATTGGATTCTAATTTTGGTTAATAACATAAATATCGTTATTTTGCCTTAATGATGACACTAAATACAATAAAGCTGTCAGGTTGGCAACCCATATGTTCACACATATTTTCCCTTGTTTTATAATGTCCTGCTTATGGAAATGTGACCAACCTGTTTTACTGGTATAGTGTAATGCTTTAAAACAATCCACTTTCCCAGGAAGACTGTGAAAAGTGCAATTTACAGCAGGGGGAACAGACCTGCTCCTGTAAAGCGCACATGCAGATAATGGAATTAAAATGAATTGTGAATTAATTGTGTAACCTGCTGCAAATTTGTTTTCATTTCTAATTAGACGCTTAGTTCTCTTTAAAAATTTTTGTTCAGTTATGGAATAACAGGTGAAATCAGTGGGGTTTTAATAAGCTGAGAGTATGGAAACCTTGTCATTGTAATTTAAAAAATATGAAGGACGAAGTATAGCTAAGGTTGCAATTCAGTTAACATGGTGATATTTATCTCAGTTTTTTAACCATAGGCTATCGAAAAAACCTTATGCACAGCGAATCCGCTGTAGCCTAGGCTATTTGAAAAACAATAAATGCAATATTCACTGGACAAGGTTGTTTGAACTTTTTTCAGTCACAACCATTCTATTTACTTACAGGCTGTATTCCTAGATAAACAGAGCTGTATTGTAATGACATCTGAAGCGCATTTTCAGAACTCAAATGTCCGTCTATTGCAGTGCGCGAGTTTTCCATTGAATGACAATTCATGCATTAGGTGTAAATGACAATTTGTGCATTAGGCTTGATATACAGTCCCGGCCAAAAGTCTTGTCGCATGAGTGGACAAAAGTGACAATTTCTAATTACCCAACTCTTAATTAGCTAATACAGTTAGGAAACAACACAAATTAATCATAAGTGTCTAAAGTTTATTTAGATACTAGCAAAACAAAAATTTTATAGATGCTTATAAGGTTAATTGCTTGATAATGATGAACAAGCCAGTTTCTACCTGGACAAAAGTCTTGTTGCAAATCAAATTATAATCAATAAATTTTATCTTTCTCAAAATGTTAATAAAATACCAAATGAAAAATCAGTCTAGTATTTCATCATGGACTATAAGTTAAGAAATTAATATCTTGTATGGGTTCCTTTGGCCTGCAGAACAGTTGCCATCCGGTTTGGCAGAGAGTCGTAGAGCTTGTTGATGAAGTCGTCGGGGATGGCATGGAAGGCCACCTTGCAGGCATCCCAAAGCTCCTCCAAGTTCTTCGGCTTGGTCCTCCAAGCTTCCTCCTTCATTCTTCCCCAGATATGCTCAATAATATTCATATCTGGAGACTGTGCTGGCCATCCCTGAAGGACCTTGATGTTCTTCCCCCTGAGAAACTTCATAGTGGAACCTGATGTATGGCAAGGAGCTCCATCCTGTTGAAAAATCTGACCCCTCTTGTAGTTGGGAATGTACTGGGAGGCAAGAATCTGTTGATATTTGGCACTGTCAATGTTACCATCCACCTTACAGATCTCCCTGGCACCTCCGTATTGGATGCAACCCCAAACCATAATCTTTCCACCTCCAAATTTGACTGTCTTCTGGGTGAGGGTCGTCGACAATATTGGCGGCGCTTGGGATGGAGCTCAACTGACGATTCATCTGAAAAATAATTTTTTGCCACTTTTCTGCTGTCCAACCTTCCGTCAGGCTGTGGGCCTTGGTGTACGCAACACGGTTTCTTAGCTGTCTCTTGTTTAGTGCTGGTTTCTGGGCAGCAATACGACCGTGGAGACCATTGCGAGCAAGAATCCGACGTACAGTTCTTGACGAAACAGGCGTTGCTGGCATCCACTCCTCCCTGGGGCTGGCTTTTGACCATTGGACCAGCAAGCTGTCATCTCGAGCAGTTGTCTTGCGCGGTCTGCCCGACCTGGATCTGTCATGGACGTCGCCAGTCTCTTGGTAGCGCTTGAGAATCCTCTCCACCTGCCGTTTAGACACATTGAAGATGTCTGAAACTTCAGCAGGAGACTTGGACTTGAGATTCTTGATGATCAGCACTTTTTTCTGGTTTGATCTTGGGCATGGTGACAGAAACAATGTTGAGCATGAACTTGGCTTAAAGTGTCAAATTTCTGCTTTTATAGCTCAAAGTTATCTACAGCTGACTAATCAAGCCCCTTGTTTGTTTCTTCCTTATTCACTGTGGCCTAGAAATTGGAGTTGGCCATCGCGACGAGACTTTTGTCAGGCCAAAACTGGCCTGTTGATCATTATCAAGCTGTAATATTTAGTAACAATTTTGAAATGTCATTTTGCTAGTATCTAAATAAACTTTAGACACTTATGATTAATTTGTGTTGTTTCCTAACTGTATTAGCTAATTAAGAGTTGGGTAATTAGCAATTGTCACTTTTGTCCACTCATGCGACAAGACTTTTGGCCGGGACTGTAGGTGTTATCAACTCCTTTTTAATGGATAGCCATTGTCCCGTACCATCGCACATCGCCTGAAAGCAATTCAATGTGGCATTCCCCTTCGCTGAGGGACAGGTAGACTATTTGGTCTTTGACCTATGGACCCTTTTATTATTATGCATTTTTTGATATAGCCTACACAATAATAATATTTCACATTGTAATCTGATATTTTAGTCATGCTTGTGCGCGCCCCTGTGTGTAACAGACAGGAGGGTGTACGCGCGTTGTGCACACATCTATGTAGACGCACTTATATGCGCCGTTAAAATAACATGTAAACAACTGCGACATGACTTTAGACCAGGTTTGTGGTGGTTCTAGCGCAAGCGCAATCGCTTTCTGCTGGCTCAAGATAGCAATACGCCAAAAATAATCCTGGCCAACATGCCCAGTTCACTTGCAATGGGCGCAAGAATACATGGTATTTAAACGACGTGAGTGCTAGGCGTTATAATGAGCCCAGCGCCGGGTGTAAGATAGCAAAGACCCTTGCGTTTGGGTTAGCGCCGCTTAGCGCCGGGTGTAAGATAGGGCCCCAGGTCTCCGAAATCTAAGCTAAAATCAAAGGGTGACCGGGCCTTTGCTATTAGGGCCCCTCAACTTTGGACTGCCTTTCCCGAGGAGCTCAGGCTTGCTACATCAGTAATTTCTTTTAAATCCCTTCTTAAAACTGAATTTGAATTAACCATGGTATTTAGGCATTTTATTGTACTGTAATTTACCTTCATTCGTTTTATTTCTTTTTTTTTGTTGATATTTTGCCATACAAGTACAAATACATTTTTTTTTTTAAGGTGTGTTGCAAAATGTTGAACATGTTTTATAGTAGCATTGTGGCTAGTATTTTGTTATATGCTGTTTGTTGGGAAGGGAATATTCAAGAGAAGATGCCAACTGTATCAACAAACTAATTAAGAAAGCAGGGTCAATGTTTGGCTTTGGTCTAGACAGTTTAGAGGTTATTTTTCAACAGCACATCCTAAGGAAGTTTGAGAGAATTTAGAGAAATTAGAGGATCATAGTCATCCCCCTTAGGTATCAAACTCTTAGCAAGCAGCGCAGTTTACTGGGAAATAGATTTATTGTACCAAAGTGTACCAACGGCCATTAGATGCTTTAATCAGTACACACACAGTACACTAAGTAAAGATACTGACCATCATTGAGTAGGTTGGCAGACATATTCATTCTCATTACTGTATATTAGTGTGTATAATAATATTAATAATTATTATTATTATTATTATTATTATTATTTAAAATTTTATTTTTTGTTTTATTTATTTTTTGTCTATTGTATGTACATTGCTAGTGGCAATCAACACCTTTGGCAATCATTCACCTTTGGCGATGAATACAGTACATTTTCTTCTATTCGATCACATTGCATTATTCAGAGTTTCCGTTCCACCTGAAATGAGAGCGGAGTTCTCGTTCCACCTTAAAAGTCTATCGCGAATCGTCGACTATGTCAACTCATCGCTCTAATTTAATTTAACTTTTGACAAGGCTGAAGTAACGTTAGAACTAATCTAATATCACACTGTGTTATTCTGAGTTTAAATGAGAGCAGTAATCTCTTTGTGTTATTCAGAGTTTAAATGAGAGCAGAGTTGTTACACCTTAAATGCAATAAGCAACACCGTATCATTCGGAGTTTCCGTTCCTCTACGGAACCCCCAAGGGGCCTGGCGGTTGATGTGGGGCTTCACGGTTGATGTCTGCAGGAAGACTCTATTGCTTCAAACACTATTCAAATTCATGGGGGGATTTAACCATCATCATTTTCACTGTGCATATTTATAAATATATGAAGAAACAATAATCCAAGACACAGCTTCTCATGTGTTGTCCCACACAGAAAACTTGCATTCTATGCTATCTATAAGGGTGGGATTGTAGGAGGGTTTGGGGGTCCTTGGGTATATTTTGACAATTTAGACGGATTCCTCGTGTCAGAATCTTCCATTATCAGGGAAGATTTTGGCGCAAGTTGGATATTCAGAACTATATTAAATCAATATTATATGATCCCTAAGGCTTGAAAAGGTTATATCTGGATGTAATCAATTTGCAACACTTCCCATAAACCAAATAATTTTTCAACAAAATAAGGCTTCAGGGATGCTATTATTATTCCTTTCTTACTCCTAAAGCACTTTTCAGAACAATATGTGATGGTGGGCGTCAAAATTCACCTTTCTGTGTCTGATTCATATGGAATTACTCATGGGCAAGTATTGCCGTATCTAGGTGTCCAAAGTTGGGAGAGACCTATCCAAACTGATTCATGTCTGTAATTCAAGCAAAGGGAGCTTCCACCAAGTACTGATTCAGGGGAGTGTGTACACTCCTAAAATCCAGTTATTGTAGATTTGTATTTTTAATTAATTCTCACAAATACTGAGATTTTTTTTCACTTAAACCTATTTAAGTGAATTGAGGGATACCACTGTAAATTAAGGTGGAAAAATATGATTTAATGTATTTTCATTTGAGGATGTAACAGAATAAAAGCTCAACAATATGAAAGGATGTGTAAACTTTCTATGTACTTACATATGACCACATGTACTTATAAACGATAGTTATGAAATCTGGAAAAAAATCTGAATAACACCTGATATGACAGATACTACCTTTCACCAGCATACAGAAAACTACAAAAAGAAAACTGCAGCCAAGGCAGAAAGCTAGCTATTGCTGCTGTTAACAAAAGTGTATCATTGTAAACTTGATCACTAACCTAGTTATATAAATCTGAGGGACAGTCATAAAAAGCAAACATATCTATCATCATATTTAGTGAGCTAGACTGATAGTGGCTTATGAGAAAGAAATAATAAAGCATCTTGCTCCAGACAAGAAGTCCATGCAGTCAAGGTAAATGTATTCATAGGTGAGAAAAAACTCAACATCCATACCATTGTTACTGTAATTGTAAATTATGAGTATTTAAATTCGAAGTTACGCACTGTTGTGTTTTACTAGTGAACTTACTCAAAATAATCAGATTTTTTTTCTAGGTTTAAATAATTGGACAGATAACTAGCAACAAGCTACATTTATAATGGAGTATAATGTTACTTTGTAAATGGTAACCATATAAAGACTTTAGGTAGGTATATTTAGCAACGTGACAAGAAGCCATAAAACTAACATTAGCTAACACATTAACGGGGGGAGTCAAGTTGCATCCCTGCTAAAACGATCTTGCTAACATTAGTTGGCTTGTTCATTCAATGCTGCCCGTCTAGCTAGTGTTATCTACAAAGCCAGCTAAGTAGTTCATTTATTGATGCAAGCCGTTTCCTGCAAGCTTGGTTAAACATATGGATATAATTAGGCATCACACACGAAGCATACGAAGTGCTATTTTCAAAAGCTGGAATTAGCTGATAGACATTACATAGTTATCTTGCTACAAAATAAGTAATTACCTTTCCGTAGCACTACCGGTGGAAGAATGTTTACGAGTTGCAGATGTACACCACATGGCCTTTTCACAATGGTTTATTCGGGAAATGTAGTCAAAGGGCTCATCGACTTCACCAATCGCGTCTTGTTATTGACAACATATCCCATAAGTGCTTTCAAAAAACACAAACATTGCGTCACGGATGGTCAAACTATTACTGGAGGGGGGACATGCTTTTATTTTGGCTGTGTCCGAATACGACCCCTACACACTTTTGGGGGCGCATATTTGAGTCCACTTCGTCAAAAAGCTTTTGAGTGTGCGACTTTTTCTCACAAATGGGGGCACTTAAAATACCAGGATGAACCCCTTATTGCTGGGGTTTTGTTAAGAAAATTCAGAAGCACACTCACCTGCAGAATTTAGCAGTCATTCGACAATTTCAGGAAGTAACCCGGAAGTAAAAACGTAAAATACATAGGGCCCTATCTTACACCCGGCGCAAAGCGGCGCTAACGCAAACGCAAGTGTCTTTGCTATCTTACACCCGGCGCTAGGTCCATAATAACGCCTAACGCTTACACCGTCAAACTAGCATTGCGCCATTAACTAGTCTTGCGCCATCATTAGTGAACTGGGCGTGTTGGTCTTAAGATGAGGAGTGGCCAGGATTCTTTTTGGCGTATTGCTATCTTGAGCCAGCAGAAAGCGCTTGCGCTAGAACCACCACAAACCTGGTCTAAAGTCATGTCGCAGTTGTTTACATGCTATTTTAACGGCGCATATAAGTGCGTCTACATAGGCGTGTGCACAACGCGCATACCCTCCTGTCTGTTAGCTACACACAGGGGCGTGCACAGGCATGACTAAAATATCTAGATCACAATGTGAAATATTATTATTGTGTAGGCTATATCAAAAATGCATAATAATAAAAGGTTCCATAGGTCCACATACCTTTCCCTCAGCGAAGGGAAACAATGCCACATTACATTGCTCTCAGCCCACTCCATCAACATCCAGGCGATGTGCGATGGTACGGGACAATGGCTATCCATTAAAAAGGAGGTAATAACACCTATAGCTATCAAGCCTAATGCGCGAATTGTCTTTGCACCTAATGCGTGAATTGTCATTCAATGGAAAACTCGCGCACGGCAATAGACGGACATTTAAGTTCTGAAAATGCGCTTCAGATGTCATTACAATACAGCTCTGTTTATCTATGAATGCAGCTTGTAAGTAAATAGAATGGTTTGTGACTGAAAAAAGTTCAAAACCTTGTCCAGTGAATATTGCATTTATTGTTTTTCAAATAGCCTAGGCTACAGCGTGCATAAGGTTTTTTTCGATAGCCTATGGTTAAAAAACGGAGATGTCACCATGTTAACTAAATTGTAACCTTAGCTATTCTTCGTCCTTCATATTTTTTTAAATTACAGTGACCAGGTTTCCATACTCTCACCGTTTAAAACCCAGCTGATTTCACCCGTTATTCCTTAACTGAGCAAAACGATTTTAAAGAGAACTAAGCGTCTAATTAGAAACTAAAACAAATTTGCAGCACGTTACACAATTAATTCACAATTAATGTTAATGCCATTCTCTGCACGTGAGCTGCATGTTCTCTGTTTCCAAGTCGCACGTTTCACGGTCTTTCTGGGAAAGTGGATTGTTTTAAAGGATTACGCTACGAGTAAAACAGGTTGGTCACATTTCCATAAACAGGACATTATTAAACAAGGGGAAATATGCATGAACTTATGGGTTGCGAACCTGACAGCTTTATTGTAGGCTATTTAGTGTCATCATTAAGGCAAAATAACGGTATGTATGTTATTAATCAATATTAGCCTACTATGCAGGTAGCCTAATGAACTTCGAGAACTCCATGAGAACAGCCTCTTGGAATTGATGTTTGACACTTTCATTGCATAATCAAACGAAATTCGCTGAACAAGCAGGCTAATTTGGCGTTTTCTAAGGTGAGACTGAAGCCATTGATAGCTTACTCTCAGCTGTTGCAGGTCATTTTAGCGAAATTTAACCGCACATATTTTGTAAAATAACAGCCCTGTCTGGAATTACCGGGAACTCATAGGCTAATGGTTAGTCCGAATAATATTGATCATACTCCATTTAGCCTATTCCTTGATCACACTAAACACGCACGAGCATGTCTGTTTCGCCATCATAAGCAATCCGCCAAGGTGGAAAAGCAGGCTTTTAAAGGGAATGGGATATGACATTTTGATTGGTTTATTGAATGTCACGCCCAAGACACACCTATAATTAATGAAGCGACTAGGTTCAGCCCAGTTGCGCCATGCGCCGTGCTTAGCGCCAAAAAAACACGCCGTTAAAATAGCAAAAGTGGACTTGGACACGCCCTAAATGGACTTAGCGCCATGCGCTTAGACTAAGCTCGCCAAGATAGGGCCCATAGAGCGCTTATGCGCATATCTATGGTATAAGAGTGGGTCATATCAAAGATTTTATTACGAACTACAATTTTTTTTAAATCTTTGTTAATTCTGTCTTCATTCATAATCTACACTTTGTAACAATCGTCATATGTTAACTGATTGATATTATAAATAAAAAAATACATTAAAAATGACAACCTACTTCACTAGTTTGGAAAGAGTTCTGCAGGATTTCTTAAGCACACTGCTTCGTTTCATTTCATTTTATTTATTATACAGGAAAAATTTAATACACCAACAACTGGTTATAAAATACTATGGCCCTACTCAGCAAAATTGCTGGTTTGCAGAGGGTTCCTCTCCTGCAGTGGTAAAGGAAGGAAGGAAGGAGAAAGGAAAAGGGTGGATTCCAATCGCTTATTTTATCCGTCCTCTTCTCCTCTGTCCTCGCCTGACCCGGAAATCGATCGATGTTCGCCATCTTTAAGGACTTTCCAATCCGCTAAATGCTCCTCGGAGGAGCAAGGAGTGGGGAATGAGGAGGCTCCCGGAGGATGCTTCAGTGAGGAAACACAAGTGTAGCCTTTGCGAAAGCCTTTTCTCAGAACGTGTGACGTGTATAAATTATCCACCATTCTCCACATCTGCCATGTTGCAGGCACGCCCCTACACAAATGCAATTTTACCGTTCCTTTCCATTTATGATAAAGCGCTAATCCATAATGACACTCATTCTTTATAACTAACAAAAGCACTGTTTATTCATGAGAAAATAAGCTAAAAAGCAGTATAGTTAAGCATGTGAGCATAATATGACGCTGACGCTTGATTGAGCAAGGATGTTCCATTTACCCAATACGTTACCTCGTTTCCTCCATCCTCGTACACTGACCTCAGATCAGCCTCACAGAGAGAACTATCCAGTTAAAAAGCTCTTCAAACAAAACATTTGTATGAAAGCTTCAGTAAGTCTAACTGACCTCTCAAACAGTGACCACAGAGCTTTCAGGATCCGTTTTCAGTCATTTGTAATTATGATTATAATAATTGTTAACAAGATTTAAGTGGACAGGGAACAGGGCTCTGATTCGGACACAGCCTAAGACTATAGATAATAGCACAAATAGTTCCTGCAATCTTCCCAGGGGACACTCTTCTGTTAGGGGACAATAGTTGAAACAAGCACAAAAATATCAATTACATTGTGAAATAGGGATTCATATCTTTCCCAAAAATAGAAGATTTTCTCTTCCAGAATGGACTCGTATTATCCCTGGAATCGCGGGTTAGTGGGCTTGTTTATATGCATTAAACTACCTGTAAAAATTATTATAAAAAAATAGGCCTATACTGTATATTTCCACAAGCAGGACAATAGTCCTATAAAACAAGGGAAAATATATGCGTAAACCTATTGGTTCCCAAACTGACAGCTTTAGTGTATTTAGTGTCATCATTAAGGCAAAACGCTATTCATGTTATTAATCAATATTAGAATGCACGTAATATGAACTTCGGATGAAGCTTGAACTTGCATTCATTGCCTGTGATCTGTCTGCTGAAGCCATAGCCTATTCTGTTAGCATATTCTCAGCGGTTGCAGATGCTTTTTAAGGAAATTAAACCGCATATATTTTCTGAAAGAACAGCACTGTCGGGAATTACCGGGAACCCGTGCCGGTGTTAAACCCTAATGTTAAAGATTATTTTTGTGTATATCAAAATGCGTCAAATTGGTTAGTCCCAATAATATTGATCATACTATTGATCTATATAGCCTTTTCCTTGCTCACATGCTTTAACTACACAAGCACGAGCATGTCTGTTTCGCCATCATATAAGCAAATGCAGGCTTTTAAAGGGAATGGGATATGACATTTTGATTGGCTTATTGCATCCCACGCCCAAGACACACCTATAATTAATGAAGAGACCTCACTGTGGACAAGTCAAAGGTATCTTCACATCAGTGGCAAACCTTCAGGCTTCAATGCCCTTCTGTTCAAAGGGATTGGGTGGAGAAAAATAAAATAAAAGTCTGGCCAGGGATATTCTATTTTATTGGTTTTATAAATATCTATTAAACTACTTTCATACAATTCCTATATTTAAGCATTCTTCAGGTACGTAAAAAAACTGTCCTTTTTTACACGAGTTAGAAATAAAATACACTGAAAACGTAATCAATGAAAAGTCGGACTTGAGTCTGTGATCTCATCTAGTAAACAGTTTCGTTTAATATATTTTTTTTAATTAATCACTGCTGCCATAAGGGCACTTGGCCTTACAGCAGAAAATATCATTGACTAGCGAGACCCCCCCCCCCCCCCCAAAAAAAACCCCACAAAACCAATTTAGGGTCAACTTAGGGACCCATTTTCAAGTTAAGATATATAATAAATACCCTCTAGTTTTTTTTATTGGAACAAGGCTTCATGATATCCTCAAAAACAGCTATATAAACACAACAAAACCAATGGCCACCATTTTATTAAATTCTGAAGTCTCTAAAAAAATGAGTAACATCTGTGGTGTTATGGGTCAAATATGACTCTGCAGAGAATATTACCTGTTGATAGTATGGCATGCAGCATTGAAAAGTTGTGGGCAGTTCTGCGGATCAAATTCTGTTGACTCAAACAAGATTCATGTCAAACAAAAAATCTACCTGAACATGAACACACACACACACACACACACAGAAAGAGACACATCCTCTTGGTGGTAAATGGTAAAGACATTCTTCAAAGAGATAATCCTGTATCTGGTATTGTCTGGTTGTAAATATAATTGTTTCTCACAGACCATTTCCCAGTCACTGTCCTATGGCAGGAGAGCAGGGCTGGGGATTGGTGAGGGAATTTATTATTTTGAGCCTTCTATCAAACCTTGTGCAACCTTTGGCAAAGAAATGTTATAGTCAAATATTTGTTAAAGCCTTCAATTGAGCTTTCAGTATGGATTATTATTCAGACAAATAATAGGACATTTTTCACGTTACAAATGGATACTCATGCTGGTACCTTTGTGTAGGTAAGGTGGACTGCCTTGACTACATATGATCTGAGAAATCCTCTTGTTCATGTTCAATTTGAATTAGTTATTTTGAACAAAATAAAGTTTGGTTTTAGGTTAAAAAAAAAATACTTTTTACCATTTGTTCCAACATAGATCTACGGGTCAATTTTGACCCCATAACACCACAGATGCAACTATAGTTAATAATGTAAGGTTATTAAAAAAAAAACACAAGCAATTTATTCTAGAAAAGTGTGTTCTAATATTAGTCTATTATAGTCAGATAAAATAATCACCCCTTGTCTTCATTATAGGAAATATGAGTGACTTTTTTTACAGAAAACGAGTGGTCATGGGACCATATAATAAAAAAAAGAATAAGAGTGAGTTTGGTTATGAATGGATAATAAGTTAATTATGAGGTAAAAAAAACAATATTGGATGATTATCATTGTTTTTTGAGTGTTTTGTGCTTATGAAAACATGGGTCACATTTGACCCGACAAAACAAAAGGTGTGTGCAACTTTCTAACACATTAGGAACCAAGACAAACCTCAACATAAGAACTAAATCATCCAAAAACATGAAAAAAATGGGCCTTTGGTGACAATAATTGTGCACATATTGGGTGGGTTAGGGGCAGGGGGAGTGGGGTGGGTTAGGGGCAGGGGGAGTGGGGTGGGTTAGGAGCAGTGGGGTGGGTTAGGGGCAGGGGGAGTGGGGTGGGTTAGGGGCAGTGGGGGTGGGGTGGGTTAGGGGCAGAGGGAGTGGGCAGGGGTAGGGGCAGTGGGGGTGGGGTGGGTTAGGGGCAGTGGGAGTGGGGTGGGTTAGGGGCAGAGGGAGTGGGCTGGGGTAGTGGCAGTGGGGGTGGGGTGGGTTAGGGGCAGTGGGAGTGGGGTGGGTTAGGGGCAGGAGCAGTGGGGTGGGTTAGGGGCAGTGGGGGTGGGGTGGGTAAGGGGCAGGGGGAGTAGGGTGGGGTAGGGGCAGTGGGGGTGGGTTAGGGGCAGGGGGAGAGGGGTGGGTTAGGGGCAGTGGGGGTGGGGTGGGTTAGGGGCAGTGGGAGTGGGGTGGGTTAGGAGCAGTGGGGGTGGGGTGGGTAAGGGGCAGGGGGAGTGGGGTGGGTTAGGGGCAGTGGGGGTGGTGTGGGTTAGGGGCAGTGGGGGTGGGGTGGGTTAGGGGCAGTGGGAGTGGGGTGGGTTAGGGGCAGGAGCAGTGGGGTGGGTTAGGGGCAGTGGGGGTGGGGTGGGTAAGGGGCAGGGGGAGTAGGGTGGGGTAGGGGCAGTGGGGGTGGGGTGGGTTAGGGGCAGGGGGAGAGGGGTGGGTTAGGGGCAGGGGGAGAGGGGTGGGTTAGGGGCAGTGGGAGTGGGGTGGGTTAGGAGCAGTGGGGGTGGGGTGGGTAAGGGGCAGGGGGAGTAGGGTGGGTTAGGGGCAGTGGGGGTGGGTGGGTTAGGGGCAGGGGGAGTGGGGTGGGTTAGGGGCAGGGGGAGAGGGGTGGGTTAGGGGCAGTGGGGGTGGGGTGGGTTAGGGGCAGAGGGAGTGGGCTGGGGTAGGGGCAGTGGGGGAGGGGTGGGTTAGGGGCAGTGGGGGTGGGGTGGGTTAGGGGCAGTGGGAGTGGGGTGGGTTAGGGGCAGTGGGGGTGGGGTGGGTTAGGGGCAGTGGGGGTGTGGTGGGTAAGGGGCAGGGGGGGGTGGCGTGGGTTAGGGGCAGTGGGGGTGGGTTAGGGGCAGTGGGGGTGGGGTGGGTTAGGGGCAGGGGGGGTGGGGTGGGTTAGGGGCAGGGGGAGTGGGGTGGGTTAGGGGCAGGGGGAGTGGGGGTGGGTTAGGGGCAGTGGGAGTGGGGTGGGTTAGGGGCAGTGGGGGTGGGGTGGGTTAGGGGCAGTGGGGGGTGGTGTGGGTTAGGGGCAGTGGGGGTGGGGTGGGTAAGGGGCAGGGGGAGAGGGGTGGGTTAGGGGCAGTGGGGGTGGGGTGGGTTAGGGGCAGTGGGAGTGGGGTGGGTAAGGGGCAGGGGGAGAGGGGTGGGTTAGGGGCAGTGGGGGTGGGGTGGGTTAGGGGCAGGGGGAGAGGGGTGGGTTAGGGGCAGTGGGAGTGGGGTGGGTAAGGGGCAGGGGGAGAGGGGTGGGTTGGGGGCAGTGGGGGTGGTGTGGGTTAGGGGCAGTGGGGGTGGGGTGGGTAAGGGGCAGGGGGAGAGGGGTGGGTTAGGGGCAGTGGGGGTGGGGTGGGTTAGGGGCAGTGGGAGTGGGGTGGGTAAGGGGCAGGGGGAGTGGGTTGGGGTAGGGGCAGTGGGGGTGGGCTGGGGTAGGGGCAGTGGGGGTGGGCTGGGGTAGGGGCAGGGGGAGTGGGGTGGGTTAGGGGCAGGGGGAGTGGGGTGGGTTAGGGGCAGTGGGGGTAGTGTGGGTTAGGGGCAGTGGGGGTGGGGTGGGTTAGGGGCAGTGGGGTTGGGGTGGGTTAGGGGCAGTGGGAGTGGGGTGGGTTAGGGGCAGTGGGGGTAGTGTGGGTTAGGGGCAGGGGGAGTAGGGTGGGTTAGGGGCAGTGGGGGTGGGGTGGGTAAGGGGCAGGGGGAGTGGGGTGGGGTAGGGGCAGGGGGAGTGGGGTGGGGTAGGGGCAGGGGGAGTAGGGTGGGTTAGGGGCAGAGGGAGTGGGCTGGGGTAGGAGCAGTGGGGTTGGGGTGGGTTAGGGGCAGTGGGGGTGGGGTGGGTAAAGATTGATCTACTCATATTGAGCCCGTACATAATCCCCTACAGAATATAAAATAACTACTACAATATCACTGGAGTTATATCATTCAAGAATAAATCATAACAGCAAAACAGTCAATACTTTTATAATTCAGGTTTAATCCATGAGGATCATTGTCTGCAAATACAGAAAATTAAAGCAACAGGTTCAAACAAAATAAACAAGACAATAAGGAAACTCAAACTATTAATGTTTACAGTACAGAAAGGAAATAAGTGCACTGCATTAATGTTTACAGTACAGAAAGGAAATAAGTACACTGCATTAATGTTTACAGTACAGAAAGGAAATAAGTACACTGCATTAATGTTTACAGTACAGAAAGGAAATAAGTACACTGCATTAATGTTTACAGTACAGAAAGGAAATAAGTACACTGCATTAATGTTTACAGTACAGAAAGGAAATAAGTACACTGCATTAATGTTTACAGTACAGAAAGGAAATAAGTACACTGCATTAATGTTTACAGTACAGAAAGGAAATAAGTACACTGCATTAATGTTTACAGTACAGAAAGGAAATAAGTACACTGCATTGATCAGTCTGAATTCTGCCCATCAGCTGATTTTGCCCACAGAATTTTGCACATTGGAGCTCATAAAATGCATGTTTAACTTGAGGAGTTTATCACTGGCTTCTTTTATACAAAGATTTAAAAGATACAAAAGACTGAATTTATGACTTCAATAGCATTTTACCCTGCCAACTTTTACCAATATCACACTCTTAATATGTTACATTTCATGTTTTAATCTTAAAAAGTACACAAACACAGCTTGAACATTTACAATATAAGTTTTTTTTCAATGTAAAAAAATAAATCATAATTAAATAGCAAGCGCTTAACCTGAACCTGCTAAAATATCATATTCTTATATACATTGTTTAAGCTGTACTGAGGTTAATATTGGGTACAGCTGAAATTGTGGTTGTACAAAGGCTGGGTCAGGTTTTGGTCATGGTTGTGTATTGGTTAGTAAGGTTGGTTGTACATGCAAGTGTGTCTAAAATGGTCTGTGTGTGCGAAAGAGTTTCACAGTATATGAGAGAAACTGTGTGTGAGTGTGTGCGTGTGTACTTGTGAGAGTATGTGTGTACGTGTGTGTAACGGCTGCTCCACAGCCACCGTAAACATACGAAGCCGACGCCTTGGTTTGCACACAAAGAGCTTTATTAACCACACTTACTAGGTAAGTTACACAGGAACCACTAACCCCAACGAGCGAGCACCAAATCAACAACAGAGGAATCAGGGCCCAACTTCCCCAGAAGAACTCTTTCTATAGGTGCAGCGCTCCGGAGGATGTTCTTACACGCCCCCATTCAGGTGTAACATGTAACCATGACGATGCACACAGGGGGACGTTACACCTCCACCATCAGCTGGGGACACCAGTCCACACAAAACAACAACCAAATACGACGTTACGACGAGTGGGGGTGTGTGGGAGAGACAGTGTGTCTGTGTGTGTGTGTGTGTGCATGTGTGTGAGAGAAAGACAGTGTGTGTGTGTGGTTGTGAGAGAAAGACAGTGATGTGTGCGTGTGCATGTGCGTGTGTGTGTGTGTGGGAGAGAAAGACAGTGTGTGTGTGTGTGTGTGGTTGTGAGAGAAAGACAGTGATGTGTCTGTGTGCATGTGCGTTTGTGTGTGTGCATGCGCACATGCGTGTGTGTGGGAGAGAAAGACAGTGTGTGTGTGTGTGTGGGAGAGAAAGACAGTGTGTGTGTGTGCGTGTGTGTGTGTGTGGGAGAGAAAGACAGTGTGTGTGTGTGTGTGTGTGTGTGTGTGTGACTCTACTCCAGTTGGCAGAGGGACACTGAGGAGTTATACACTCTAAATCCAGCACAGAGGGGTGTGTGTTCAGTGAAGTGTGTGTGTGTGTGTGTGTGTGTGTGTGTGGGAGAGAAAGACAGTGTGTGTGTGTGTGTGTGTGTGGTTGTGAGAGAAAGACAGTGTGTGTGTGTGCGTGTGTGTGTGTGGGAGAGAAAGACAGTGTGTGTGTGTGTGTGTGTGTGAGACTCTACTCCAGTTGGCAGAGGGACACTGAGGAGCATAACACTCTAAATCCAGCACAGAGGGGTGTGTGTTCAGTGAAGTGTGTGTGTGTGTGTGTGTGTGTGACTCTACTCCAGTTGGCAGAGGGACACTGAGGAGCATAACACTCTAAATCCAGCACAGAGGGGTGTGTGTTCAGTGAAGTGTGTGTGTGTGTGTGTGTGTGTGTGTGTGTGTGTGTGTGAGAGAGTATGTGTATGTGTGTGTGACTCTACTCCAGTTGGCAGAGGGACACTGAGGAGTTATACACATAAAATCCAGCACAGAGAGGTGTGTGTTCAGGGAAGTGTGTGTGGAACGTGTGCAGGAGGGTCAGTGTGTCAGAGACGCTGTAGAAGGACAGAGTGCCGGCCGGACGGTCCACACACACTCCTACCCTGTAGTACACACACTCTCCTTCACCATCAGTACCTGCTCCTGCTCTGCGGTAGGGGGAGGAGAGGGCAGGTATGTGTGTGGGGTGCTTATTGTGCCCGACAGAGTAAATCTGATGATCACCATCATCAAAACAGCACAGACTCCAGGAGGTTTTATTGTGTCCAAACGCAGCTCGTTGCTCCACTGCTTTATTCTGTGCTTTATATGTCACTGCTATATGAACCCCTTTCATCCCTCCCCTCTGAGGCACACTGAACTCAGCCTCCCAGTAACAGCGCTCACACACACTCTCTCTGCACACAACCTGCTGCCGGTGCTTAAATCTCTCTGGATGATCAGGATATGGCTCCTTTCTCCCCCGTGTGTGTGTCACCTTCCTGTTCCCCTCAGACAGAGACAGCGATCTGTTCGCTGTGTTTGGATCCAATGTGAACTGACAGCCGTCTGCACACCAGAGACATTAATGAGATTAATTATCATTATTAATATTCACCTCATTATGTGTGTGACAGAAAGAGCTGTGATAGTACCTGTGTGTGTGTGTGTACAAGTGTGTTTCTCTTTGTGTGTGTTTATGTGTGTATGAGAGAGACATTTTTGTAAAGTCTCACACACACACACACACACACACACACACACACACACACACACACACACACACACACACACACAGCAGTGTGTTCTGTATCAATACAAACTCACATTTCCTGGGTCCTGGTTTGGTCCTGTTCTCTCCTCCATGGTCCACACTGTAGAAACAGCAGAACAGAGAGTGTGTGCGTGTGTGTGTGTGTGTGTGTGTGTGCGTGTGTGTGTGCGTGTGCGTGTGAGAGAGAGAGAGAGAGAGAGAGAGAAAACACATTACTTATCATATTATACATATAGTAATTACATATTGCTTATCTGTTATCTGTTTATTATGTGAGTATTTACAAGGAAGCCCCCACCCCCCAGAGCACACCCCCACCAACACAAGCCCAGCTACACCACAGCCCTTACAATGCCCCCACCCCCCAGAGCACACCCCCACCAACACAAGCCCAGCTACGCCACAGCCCTTACAATGCCCCCACCCCCCAGAGCACACCCCCACCAACACAAGCCCAGCTACGCCACAGCCCTTACAATGCCCCCACCCCCCAGAGCACACCCCCACCAACACAAGCCCAGCTACGCCACAGCCCTTACAATGCCCCCACCCCCCAGAGCACACCCCCACCAACACAAGCCCAGCTACGCCACAGCCCTTACAATGCCCCCACCCCCCAGAGCACACCCCACCAACACAAGCCCAGCTACGCCACAGCCCTTACAATGCCCCCACCCCCCAGAGCACACCCTGACCAACACAAGCCCAGCTACACCACAGCCCTTACAATGCCCACACCCCCACCAACACAACGGCCCAATAATCGCCTTAATGTTGGCAAGGCCGATCGTCGATACACGATGCAATTATAGAGCGGCACAACCCTAAGATGAATTTTGAAAATTTGAATTTTGCTAGGTGTGATGCACGAGAATTAAAACATCATATTTGCCATATTCAAAAAAATAATTCCTGCATTTCATTATTTTTTGCCGTTAGGGGGCGCACGAACGTGAAACAGATAGACATTTGCTTGACTGTTTAGTCGTCGATGAAAGGTTTTCTTGCATCCTGTGAGTAGTGGAGAGAACCTGTGCAAAAATGAGCGAAAAGGCCCAAAACTGACAGTGAATGTAGAATATTCAACAATGAATGGACAGCAAAATACTTTTTCACAGTGGTTGGAACTAAGGCTATATGTCTACTATGTAAGGAAAGTGTTTCATTGTTCAAAGAATACAATCTCAGTCAGCATTTTTCTACCAAACACGCTAACTATGCTGCCAATCTGTCATGCGAGGAACGGGCTAATAGAGCTTCCAAAGTAGCTGCTAGTTTACAGGCTCAGCAAAATGTTTTTTTCCGCCAGTCTACAATCCAAGAGGCCAGCACAAAGGCTAGCTACTTACTTGCTTATAAAATAGCCAAACACAGCAAGTCGTTCTCTGAAGGCGAGTTTTTGAAAGACTGCATGGTAGAAACCGCAGATTTTCTTTGTCAAGAGAGCAAGAGCAAATTAGAGAAAATAAGCTTGTCACGCAGAGCGGTTACCCGTCAGGTCGAGGTAATCGGTGAAGACATAGCTTGTGAGTTATACAAGAGTTGAATAAAAATAACTTAAATTTTTATTCAACTTGCATTGGATCAAACTGTTAATTTTTGTCAGAGGAATTAATAACAATTTCAAAATTATCAATGGAGTCAATTAAAGGCACAACAAAGGACTCAGACTTAATGACAAAGTGTCTGCTTGTATTGACCGAATCAAGCTACCGTGGGGCAAACTAGTAAACGTTACAACAGAAGGATGTCCGAATCTAACCAGGAAAAAATGTGGGATTATTGAAAAGAATACAGGATTGAGTGAAAGAAGACGACCCTGCGGCGGGATTCATATTTCTCCACTGCATCATTCATCAGCAAAGCCTGGGCAAAAAATGTGTTGAACCTGGATCATGTTGTGAAAGCTTCTCTGCGTCTTGTGAACTTCATTCGTGTGAGGGGACTTAATCATTGCCGATTCATCCAGTTTCTTGAAGATGTGGGCGCTGAACACCACAATTTACTCTATCACTCGAATGTTCATTGGTTAAGCTTTGGAAATATATTTAAGCAAGTGTGGGAGTGGCTCTGTGACCTTGCCTTTGCTGTGGACATTTTCGCTCACTTGAATGAGCTTAATGTAAAATTGCAAGGGAAAGGTGTCTTTGTTCCAGAACTATACTCAAATGTGAAAGCATTCAGGGCTAAATTCACCTTGTTCTCGAAACAGATGATCAGCCAATCGTTCGCACATTTCCCAACTCTCAGGACACTGGATGTGTCACACACGCAAGCACAAAAATACAACAAATGTCTCAAACTTGCATGACGAATTTTCACGTCGATTCGCTGATTTTTATAAAATTGAGAGTTCGCTAATGCTAGTGTCACGTCCTCTGACGATCAACTACGAGACAGCAGCAGAAGAATTGCAGCTGGAAATGATCGACCTGCAATGTGATGCAACACTGAAGAAAAAGTTCCATTGTGTAAAGCTGGATGAATTTTACGCATCAATGAATGAGGCAAAGTTTTCCCGTATTCGGCAAGCAGCACAAAAGATACTGGTGCTATTCGGATCTACTTATGTGTGTGAGCCAACATTCAGTGTGATGAACATCAACAAGTCACATCACAGATCACAGCTGAGTGACCGTCACTTGAGCTGTGTATTACGGATCGCCGCAACACAGCTGTCAACGGACTTTGATGCTCTTGCAAAGAAAGGTGATCAGCTGCACTGGTCTCAATCAAGAAGCCTAGTTTTGGGTGAGTTTTTTTTCTCTATCAAGTTATTGTTAACTTGAAACTAATAGGCCTATTGGATTTTAAACTTATGTCATAGTTGGCTATCTGCAATGACAGCCTGAAGTGGCCCGCCATAGAATTTAAAGTTTTTATGTTGCCCTTGGGCCAAAAAGTTTGCCCGCCCCTGGTCTAAAGAGAGGCAGAGACCTGCAGAATTTGAGGTTACAGAGAGAGAAAGTGCCGGTAGAGTAAAAGCCCTTCATGAAATAGAATTTAAAAATAGGATCTGCAGGCCTAAGGGAAGGAGCTTGCGGCCCGGATCTGATTAAAAAAAACTGGAAAATGTCATTCTGCATTCCCCCCTCCCTCTCTGTCTCCCTCTACTGGTTTCAGTATTAGTCAAAGCCTAAGTTTAATGCCACCTTTTCACAAAAACAGAAATAAACTCCTTATGGCCCCCACTGAAGGCAGAGGGATGTACCAGAGGTGCAGTGTGGACTCTGCACGTACAGCAGTGTGTGTGTGTGTGTGTGTGTGTGTGTGTGTGTGTGAGGAGCAGTGTGGAAACTCTGTACTTACAGCAGTGTGATTGTGTGTGTGTGTGTGTGTGTGTGTGAGGAGCAGTGTGGAAACTCTGTACTTACAGCAGTGTGATTGTGTGTGTGTGTGTGTGTGTGTGTGTGTGTGTGTGTGTGTGTGTGTGTGTGTGTGAGGAGCAGTGTGGAAACTCTGTACTTACAGCAGTGTGACTGTGTCCAGTTTAGCAGCAGACAGCGCTCTCACTCCTGAGTCTCCTGGGTGATTGTATCTCAGGTCCAGTTCTCTCAGGTGTGAGGGGTTTGAACGCAGAGCTGAAGCCAGAGAATCACAGCCTGTCTGTGTGACTCTACAGCCTGACAGCCTGCAGAGAGAAGGACACACACACCTTACAGCACATTAATATAAACTAACAGGGTTCTGTGTGTATCAAACACATAGCAGTGTGTTATACACCTTACTTGAATGAATCCTAATCATTATTTAAGAGGATGAACAGGTTCCTTTCATTTGAACAGGTTAACTTAATTTTTTTTCATTTTGAGGAATGTATAATCTGATGTGATTTGATTTGTTTCTCAAAAGGATGTTTTGTCCAATGTTTGTCAGATTAACATATTTAAATGGGCTTTAAAATGTGTGTATGGTCTTATTCTACCAAGAGGCAGGACAGGAAGACGTTGCTTCAGTTCTGTGAAGTATGCAGAACTCTTTTGTTTATTTTCATATTCAAAACATAATTAACATTAGTGTTGTATTTAGTCACATATGAGCCCTTTTTGAAGGGGTTTGTGTTTGTACTCACCCCAGTCGCTGCAGTTTACAGTGTGAGTCCTCCAGTCCAGCAGAGAGCGCTCCCACTCCTGAATCCTGCAGCTCATTGTCTCTGAGCTCCAGATCTCTCAGCTCTGAGTGAGGAGAACGCAGGAATGAGGCCAGAACATCACAGCAGCCCTCTGTGAGATTACACCAACCCAGCCTGTGGAGAGACACGCACGCACGCACGCACACACGCACGCACGCACGCACGC
Organism: Synaphobranchus kaupii; assembly: GCA_029718625.1. Classification (NCBI taxonomy): domain Eukaryota; kingdom Metazoa; phylum Chordata; class Actinopteri; order Anguilliformes; family Synaphobranchidae; genus Synaphobranchus; species Synaphobranchus kaupii. The sequence goes on along the minus strand of CM056385.1, from coordinate 62,655,943 downwards.
ACGCACACACACAATTATAGGATGTGCACACAAAAGCAGGGAGGGGTTGTGTAAATTAGTTTCATAAAGTATTCTGACTAATCCACAAAAAAACTGAGGCAATTACTTGGCTCTATTAACCAACAAACATAACTAAATAATAAGGGGGCAATTCAACTCAAGGTTGGGAGTCTACTGCAAAGATTTAATTTTCCTTTCCATAAGATGTTAATATCTTACAGGACACATTCTGATTTGCAAACATATTTAATTTAATCTGTAAACTAAAGAAAACAAACAGAAGTTATACTATGATCACTGTGGTGAACTTTACCTCACCAGACGTGTTTTTCGGTCTACAAACATCAGTAGATTGTAAAAAACATACCATCTTCATCACTATGAATAGATTACACATAATTTACAAGAAAAACTCACTAAATACAAGTGTTACCATGATAAACATTTATTTTCTTCCTAATCTTGTAACCATCAAGTTACCAAATAGCCTAATTCAGTTTTAACTATAACAAATTAAAGTCTTAAATATCTAAGTATTAAAAATGGAACCACATTCAGTACAAAATGATGCTCTTCCTTATTTACCTCTATGATCAGAAAAAGAAGGACTGGACAATGACGTTACGGTCTACCCATGATTCTTTGCGATTTGAGGAAGTAAATAACCCGAGGGGTGCGTCCCAATAGTCAAAAAATGCCACCTTTCCTCCTCCACTACCACTCCTCTACTCCGTGCCTTGGAAACGGATCTTTGTGTTTTAAAGGAATGTCGCTGATTACATCTTAATTACGTATTAATGCTTACATATTACTTAATGTCTTGACGCAAACCGCAATGTCATGTAAATTGGATACTGCACATGCAAATACTTGTACTCTAAATGTTCAGGCAGTTTTGCATATTTCCGGGTAGGAGAGGAGTGGTAGTGGGGGAGTGGAGGTGGGGAGTGAAGAATATTGGGACACAGCCATAGACCCAGAGCGCCACGCGTCATACTCTGAAAACCACGCCCACCATGGAGGAAAACAAATCTGCATGAAACAGTGTCACCAACGGGAAAACACCGGTAGCTAGCTAAGAACCGCTGATCTAGAACATTTAATTTCAGGTCAGTGCGAAGAACACCACACTTCAGCATGTTAAAGGGTAACAAAGCACTAAAACCACTTATTTTAGATAATAACTGATACATTTGGGTTTTTATTACTCATTGTGTAACGTCCCGTTCCCATCCAGTCCGTATTCCCTGTTTTGCCATGTCCCTCCGTTTCTTGTTTGATTCCCTTGTCCATGTTTTCCCTGTTGCTTCAGACTGGGCGTGCCCCTTCTGTTTGTTTCACTCTGTTCCCCCACTTCGGTTTCAACCTATCTCCTTTCCCCCTTGTTGCTTGCATTCCCCACTGGTTAATTATCAATCACTCTCGGTTACATTCCTCACCTGTTCACCAGTGGTTCCAATCACACTCCCCTATTTAACCCACCTGCTGTCTCCCCTCCAGTGTTGGTTCATTACTTGTGTTACCCTCCTGACCCTGTTTGCTGCTCTTTAAACTTAACTAACGTTGTGTGTTTCCTGGTCTTCTGGTTCCTGGTCACGCTAAACTGAATGCTTGGTTGCGGGTGAAAGCCCTTCAGTCTTCAGTTCTCCTACCCTGCAGTCTGGTAGCTACTCAGCCCTAACAATTGCTGCTTGCTTTGTTTCTAACCTGTCTCCCTCTAATTACCAGCTGTTCCTGCACCTACCAGTCTGTAGCTGTTAGTCTCCTTGTGTGTGTTACGGTACCTCGGTATCCAGCCCAGTACCAGTTGGACCTCCCGGTCCAGTTCCAGTCCAGTTCCGGCTTGGAACTCACTTCCTGTCAAAGTCCAGTTCCGGTTTGGAACAAACCTGCCGATTCCGTGATTCAGTCCCAGAGTGGACCTCCGGTCCAGTACAGTCCAGTTCCGGCTTGGAACCCGTTTCCTGCATGAAGGTCCAGCTCCGGCTTGGAGCAGTTCGTATGGAACTTTCCTGTGTAAATACTGTGTTTCCCTTCTGTACCGCTTTGGGACTACCCCAACGCTTTAAATAAATACCATTTCTGTTAATCTGTCTCCTGGTCGTTGCACTTAGGTCCTACCTCCCCCAGGATCGTGACACATTGATCCTGGTCCAAATCTTGATAAATTACTGCAGTCGGTGCAAAAAAGCATAAACTTTAAGAATCTGGCTCAAAAGTGTCTCTAGTGGTAAAACGTTAGGTACTGCACGTTCAATCTGTGATTGGCCAGAAAGGTCTTCCCAAATGTAGAGTACTCAAGTGACTACGTCACGCTGGTTTCGGAAGTAAATTCCCCATTCATTTAGAGCGTAGACATTAACTAAAGCTTACTTTTAAACCATTTCTACTGATTATGTCTTACCGTCAATTTCCCGGATTGTTCAATATAATGCCCGTTCGCAAACTCGTTTTTCTGGACCAGCTTCGAGTATATTTTACGTTTTAGTATTTGTTGTGTGTGCTGGCACTGTTTAAATCCTTTGTGCAGATGCATAGTGAAGGTCTCGCCGGCGGGACCTTTTTGCTCAACTGAGACATTCGTTGCTCCTGCAGCCAGACTATTAGTGGAAATCGCAAACTCTGTGTAACTTTTAGTAGACGATTTGTGACGATTTCTGCCCAATGCGTAGTTTCCAAGTGTCACTATTTTCCCGTAGCAAGTCCATTTAACAAGCACCCCCCCACACACAGTCTATACCTACCCATGCGTGACATAGTGGACAATAGCGTCTATGTTTTAGTTCATAAATATATTTACTATAAAATTTGAATTCCATCATAGCAACAAGATAAACCCAACAATCTCCAGTCCTTCTTTTTCTGGTCATAGAGGTAAATAAGGAAGAGCATCATTTTGTACTGAATGTGGTTCCATTTTTAATAGTTAGATATTTAAGCGGAAAATAGCAGTACAACATCAGTAACCTGATGAACCACTGTTATTAGTAGTAGTGATATTTCTGCATGGCAAATTATTTACTTGTAGATGTAGTAGTGTAATAGAAAAACAACAGACCCAACTGTCATGACATGCATGCTGCTTGTTCTGTGTAATTGACTCATTCATTGAAAGGGGCGTGTTCAAAATAATAGCAGTGTGGAGTTTAATTAGAGAATTAATTCATTCTGTGAAAAAAAACAGGTCAAACAGGTATTCCACAGGTAAACAGGTGATGCCATCATGATTCTGTATAAAAGGATATCAAAAGACTCCTGATATCTTATTTCCAGGTACTCTTAGAAGCAATACTATAACCTCTCTGCATTTGAATGGATCTCTATGGGAATTGGGGGGTGGGACTAGATTAAGCTGTAAATTACATGGGAATAGTATGGAACCCATGGTTGGCTAAATGGTTGTAAGTCAACAAGGGTCTGAGGTATCAAACGAGCCTCAAACCATCACTCTGCTGCCAGATATGCAGTAGATATGGATGGATCACTTGAAGGGTTGTTTCTCCTGACAAACTTTCCTATTGAACTCTATGGAAAAATAAGTCAGGAGAAGAAACCCTTCAAGTTATCCACGTCCCATAATTCCCTCCGAACGTGTAGCCTTGTCTCCTGTGCCCGGTTGCATAAAACGTCTTAAGTTTTACCCTTAAGGGATGATTTCCCCTTATCTAATGGAATTGCCGAAGGGTGTTGCATATACTCCCTCAACTGTTTTACTGAGGTAAGGGGAAACGGTAAGGGATTTTCTGCATTAAAACAGATTTACGGTTGTAAAATTCTATTGTAACCATGGTAACGTTTGGTAGTGTAACGTTATCTCATCTTACGCTTTTGAGAAGTAAATTCAATCCAGTCGTAATAGCAAAAAAAGCAGAAAATGTGAAAGGAAATAAGCTAGCAGTAAAGAGGACGATGAGAGAAATAGACTACTGAAAAAAATATTTAAATCAGTCGGTCATGGCAAAAAATAAATAAATGAGCTGTTAGTGATCTATAGGCTATCCTATGGGGGTCCGGCAGAACAGCTGAGCGGCTGAAGGAAAGAAAATGTTGAGACAAGTTGCACACAATTGTTTTTCATGAAGAAAACCTAGACTACCATAATCAGTTAACATTAGCTAGCTGGGGAATTCTAACTTGCATTGTCAAAGGACAACTAACATGATAACCAGAGAATAAATTACTTATCCTACTCAGCTAGCTAACACGCTTGCTTTTCAAAAAATAAGTAGCCTCACGTTGAATTCAGCTGTGTTGTGACTGATTTCATTTCTGCCCGAACACAGCTTTCTACAGTGAGCCGATGCCAGGGCAGGGATACTTCAGCCGGGTTATCACCAGTGAGAATGTGAACTACGGCTGACAACAACAAAGTGATAATAGGCTAGCCTACGTTACGTTTAGGACACATCCGACTAATAATAACGTTAATTATTAAGCTTTTTTAGACTTATCGTGCCATCGTTTTAGGTGGAAATGCTTACTTTTTAAAAAGGAAAAGTTAAGGGAATATATTTCTTGCCTTAAAAAATCCTAAGGGAAATGGTAGCTAGATAAGGCAACACAATGGATTTGAAGGGATTACTTTAGTTAAATTAAACTCTTAAGGGACATATTAAGACCCCACTTAAGAAAACCCTTAGATAACACTTAAGGATTTTTTTATGCAACTCACTTAGCTTTAAGGGATACTTAAGGGTAATTATAAGGGATAACTTAACTTAAGGTGTTTTGTGCAACTGGGCACTGGTCTCCAGACTTTGTCATATAACGGTAGCCAGCAGTAGCACACCGTTTTAAAAAAAAAAAAAAAAAAAAAAAAAAAAAAAGCTCCGTTTTTAAACACTTTTTTTCTAACGTTAGCTAGCTAGCTTGAAGGACTAAAAGCTAGAATTGCTTTATGTGGTTAACCGTAGCATAGTTTCTGACCTTGTCGGGCGGGCTTCTCTATTTAGCAAGCTAACGGTAGCTAGTCTTCAGTGGCAGTAGTCCACTCCCATCTGCCACAGAGCAGACAGACGAGATGATGATATCTTATTGGTCGAGAACCACCTGTGCATTGCAGTACTGGATAGGCAGCTTGTTAAGTTGGACTACAAGTCAAACTACAATCCTTAATGCATTACTTTAAAAAATAAAAATTGGAACATGCGATATATGGTCTATATCCTTGTAGGGGAGAACCGGGAAGAACCGGGACGAAAGAAACACGGGACGAAAGAATAACATCGATTTTTGCGAAAACTACAGAAACCCGAATGCCGTAGATCAGTGAGTATGTGACACGTGTAATCATTTCACTCTGCAAAAAACCAGTGATGTGCGTCCCGTTTTGGCGGAGTGCTAGACCAAAGTTATTTTTGACAGCTGAAAGTAAAATATCGAAACCGGAAGTGTTTTTTGGTTGTATAAGTGTGTTTATGTTTTGAATTTTCCAAACATGCATAATTTTCTTAACACAACTGTTGACTAAAGGACAGCATAGGTTTCGAATGGCATGCTTGCAAGACTTAGCTGCTAGCCAACTTGAAAGCAAGCGAGACACGAGCGGGACGAAAGACATACTGTTAAAATGCCATGGTGAAAATCAATGCACAACCTTGGAATGCGTATTGACCCCATCAGAACCGAGTATTCAACAATGCCTGGTATAATAAGCATCAATAAATGATGTCTAGTAGCTATTAATAAAGGTGAGTTTCTATTAAATCATCAATTTCAGACCGTTTAACGTTGCGATGCAAAATTCTATTAATTATGCGAAATTAGGCTCTTGACGCATGGTTGATTTTCATGGATTTTAAACTTATACCATTATTCATTGACTCGTCCCTAACATGGCAGTTTGCCTGACAGTACATTTGTTGAAAGGAATGAGCATAAAAAACAACAAGACAGAGATAAGACCGCTAAAACACACTTTTCCTCACGTGATTCTTTCGTCCCGATTCAGTGTGTTTTTCGTCCCGCACGGCAGGGACGAAAGACACATTGCACTCATCCTGTTTGCAGCCAATTTATATCCGACTTGTTTATGCTGGTAACAAAATTCCCGTTGCTATTAGTGAGGGACACATACAAGTTGTTTGTCAGAAAATATGGCCTCTCTAGCTCTATTGACTTTCGAGTAAACCGGATGAATGTAAAAAGTTAATCTTTCGACCCGGTTCTCCCCTACCACACAGGCTAATCCAGGAACGTTTCGGCTCATTCTATAAATCAGATTTCAAGAAATAGTCGATAGTCTCCGAAGCCCATTCTATTCTTCCATAGGGAATTTACTTCCGAAACCAGACTCCGCCCACAGCTGACATACTCACTTGAGTACTCTATTCGGTACTCTGTGACGAAATAGAAAGGGGTGACAGGTTGAGTCCTGGGATCACTGGCATAGATAGGTTCTATATAGTTCTCACTGCCCTCACTCGGAGGGGCGGGACCAGAAGGGGAGACAACAATCATTGGTCTAAAACGGACCTATTTTTATACAGTCTATGCTTGGGACAGGGAGACACGCTGTATTTTTGAGTGGAAGTCGATGGAGAACATCCCTTAGTAGCCTACCGTGAACAAGTTGTTGTTTTGTGGACGCAGTTCGTAGCATAATAAATTGAGTGCCTTACCCGCTCATCTTCACCATGTTTGTCATCACATATTCATTTTGGTTGGAGGGAGCTATGATGTGTCTACTACGAAAAAAAATACTGTTTCGTAAGATGAGACAGAAGGGGATGTTGCAGCTACACTACAGGCCCAGTGTTTCAGAGCAAGCAGCCAAACTGTGGGTTAAGTATCTCAAATCAATTGCTCCATACCTGTATAACCTTATCAATTTAGATAGCTATTCCACCCCCTCCCATACGCAATCGCCGTACTCCCCCTGTCATGAAAGTTACCATTGCTTAGCAATGCTGGGTTAGCTAGCTAGCAAGCTAACGATATCTCACGGCAAGTCGTTTTAACATTTAGCTTGCAAGCTAACGACAGCTTATGGCAAGCCATTTTAATTTAACAGTTATTCGACTTCCTTAAAGTCATCCTTGCTGGCTGGCCATATAAGTTGGCTAGCTACCGTGACTGCCTAAGCTAACGTTACTAACGTTAGCCAGCTGCTCTAGCTAGAACTCTAACCGGACATTTCTACACCTGGAACATTTTTTTAGGTCCCAAAAATTACGAAAATGTGCGGGGAATAGAGCCAAAGTGTTAGCGGTATGTTTGTGCTGACTCAAAACGGGGATGTTTAAAATAAAACCAATAATTTATCGGAAAATAATACGGAGTCTGCGTTTGTAAATGTTTGCAATGTTTGTGATTAGGTTACAGGATGCAGATTAAAGTTAATGCCAGCTACGATGTAGCTAATGTAGCTACTGTGCTTTAGCGAGCGTGTGAACCCACGAACCTACAATCCCCACTTTATCTGGAACAGTTTTCAGAACGGGGTTTCATGCTGCAGCAAACTGCTCTGCCACAGTTGAGTAAATGAACGGTTAGCCAAAAAGACGGTGGTGGTTTGCTCATTTAAGACTATGGGGTCAGCTTGCTACCTTTCTAGCGGCGCTAGGAACATTTATAATAAAAGTAGTCTAACAAAATAACGTGATAAATTGACCGTCAATATAGTTGATGGCAATAGTGGTACGCTGTTCATCCATGTGTGGTGGTGATGCATTGCGTCTAGCTTGGCTATCGAGCTCAGCTGATATGCTATCTAGCTAATCAAATTAGCTGATGTTAGCTGAATATAAATTGAAGATAACTGAATGAACGTTATTTATGTGACGAATACCACACATTCAATGCGAATAAATGACACAGTAAAATCGAGGATGAAAATTAAATGTTATATTATAAAACATTAGCAACTTAAAGAAGTTTACCGCTAGTTCGTTTTGCAAAATGGTGGGTTTGGTCAGGTCATGGGCTTTATATAGTTCTGTGGGCTTTTTAGTTCTGTGGCTTCTCCACCTCGAACTGTCAATCATACTGTGCCCGGGCCATATCCGGTTGACCCTGCTTCAAGCCAAGGTCACTTCGGCTCCACGGAGCAGGCGCAGTTTGTACAAACGGGCGGCGAAAAAGATATCCGGAGCCTCAATTCAGTTTTTACGAGGCCGTGGAAAGGGCAATGGGTGAGGTCACAGTGGCTTTGTCCATATTTTTATACAGTCTATGGTACAGCTACGCCCGGAAGTTTTGGAGCCCGAGCTATAAAAGCGAATCTCAGCGGTTGATCTGCGTGCCGTGGACGGGGAGAGTAGTATATATTTTTGGTATATTTTTTTACAGTTAGCTTGATAGTACCTTGTTTTTTGATAGTTCGTATTACAGTCTAGCTTAGCAAGTAGCTAGTTAGTTTATTAACTTTTTTAAATATATAGTTTATTAAAAATAAATGGCATGGGTAACTATTTGTACAGCGTGTGATTTGTTCTTTACTGGCCGCATCATTATAAGCCCAAACGAGGCTATGCATGCCGCATTCCCCACCATTGCTTCTGCCTCGGCAGCGGCAAGCTTCTTGGGGCTCGCTTGGGCGTGGTTTGATACCGGGAGCTCAGCCCCTACAGATGACTTCACCACCCAATCTGCTTGGGAAAAGGAAGGGGAGGCCAAGGATGTCCCAAACAAACATCTGGTGTCAGACCCCACTCAACAGGTCCCTGGCACCAACCTCCCAAGGAGACAGTGGACAACCCTCAATAAATTCAGGACTGGTCACGGCCCCTGCTTGGCCAGCCTTCACAGGTGGGGCAGCAGCCCAAGCCCACTGTGTGCTTGTGGAGAGGAGCAAACAATGGAACACATCATTGAAGCCTGCCCACTCCAAAGACTAAAAGGAGGATTACATTACATTACATTATAGGCATTTAGCAGACGCTCTTATCCAGAGCGACTTACACAACTTCTTATTACATTTATCCATTTATACAGCTGGATATATACTGAAGCGATTCAGGTTAAGTACCTTGCTCAAGGGTACAACAGCAGGGTCCTACCTGGGAATCGAACCTGCAACCTTTCGGTTACAAGTCCAGTTCCTTAACCATTATACTATACTGCCACCCGATTTGCCATCCTCCATACAGCAGACCAGGTAACTGCTTGGCTAGAGGACTTTGCATTCGCTAAATAAATAAATAAAGCCCCTATTATTTCCTTATCACGCCCAGATTGCGGCATTTTTCAAATTTCAAAAGGGGGCGGGGTCTAGCTAAACCAGCGTGTTTTGTTACCCTTTAAAGGACTATTTTGGTACCCTGTGTCTACCAGAGAGGAAAAGGTATATTCACAAACGCAATATTGTTGGAATCCCTCAAAGTCCCTTCTCCTTTCCTTGCACGTCTTGCGGAGAAATGATCCCATGGAATGGCCAGAAGTTAAGTAGCTACTTTGATATTTACAACTATTGATCAAAATGTCAGCAGGTAAGATAATGGTTTAATCTAAGATCAAAACACCCAAGTCTAACTACACATTACCAGTAGCGTACTAGCCTACTACTAGGCTACTATTATAATTATTATTGTTGTTATTAGCCTAATAGGCTAACGTTACTTCTATTTCGCTGGCTTAGCCTACAACCTGCACGGTTTCTTTTGTCTGGCCAAATTACCAACTGTATTTTAACAAATAATTTTAGCAAATTGTATTTCATGAAGGTTCTCAAAATGTTAGAAAATATATCATAAAAACTTGGCATGAGATTTCCATTGAAAGCTGATTGCTTTTTCTTTGTCTCACCGTTTGTTAGGAATCTACACACATACAACGATGATGCCCACAACTTTTTTGCTAGTGGATGATAATATTTTGCACTTGCAAATATAATAGGCTAGCCTACTGTAACGTTATAGCACCCCGATTTATTCACATTCCACTACAAACAATTTGCATATGGTCAAAATGTTTTAGCGTTACTTACAGCAATATAGTTAGCCGTAAATTGACAATTGGATAACATTGGGCTTAGGCTACCTGTGGAAAAAAAGCCTGCTGCACACATAAGCATGTCCGCCGACGCCTCACGTCTTATTGCTCGGATCCGCTTTCCTCGTCTTATGGGCTCCGTTTGGCGGTTCGGATTCGTATAAAACTGCAATTCTGGGTTTTTTACCTTGTTTGTAGTGCATCCCACCAAACAACAAATTTTAGGCATTTTTATGCTGTTAGCTAACAGATAGAAATGACAAAAAGGCACCGGCACGTCAAGTCAAATGGACGGCGATAGCGGTTGGGCGGGGCCTATTTGGGCTCTGTCTCTATGGGACCAGCGCCGGAGATTTGAATGAATGGGAGCGGATGCCGGTGACAGCTCCACAAAAGTTTTAAATCAAGGTCTTTATGTTTTGGTTTTATTGTGTAATACTGGTCAAAATAAAATGACAGAAATATAACATACTCTACGATGGTCCTTTTTTAAAATCATATCAGGCATTTGTGAGTTTTGGTAGTTTTCATATGGCTAAGTTGTTGTAAGCGAACGTTGATGTCATTGTAGCCATCTGTTAGCTTGCTATAGTGTTCTATTCACGTGAATTTACTGTTTGCACAAACCGTTGGAAATTGACAGTTGATTTGCAATATTATATTTAATATTTTTATAGCTAACCTTAGCCATCACCATTGTGCTAACTTCTGTGAATAGCTACCTTGCTAACGTTGTCATGAAATTTCTTTTACCGTGAAAAATCCCCGACCTTTTTACATTCTCGGACAGATGTTAGGGAAATCTGTTGCACGTAGCCAATGGAAATTATAACTTTGGGACTAAACCGGCCACTTTCTAGTTAGCTAGCTAACTTAGATATCCAGTGAGCACAAGTGGCTTACACTAGGCCTACTAGTTCACTATTTTTCCTTCTTCTGTAGCAAGGGGCTGCGCCACCGAGACTACTTCGGTTTATAGCCTACTTACAGAAAAAATAGGTCACTATTTTTAGGCTAACGTTAACAGTTAGTAGTCCTAGTAAGCCACTTGTGCTCACCTAAGTTAGCTTACTTTTGAGTTGTATTAGCCAACAGTTAACTAAAGAGTGGCCTGTTTAGTCCCAACGTTACCATAGCCATATGTAGGCCTACAGTTTTTTATTACATTTTTTAAAGGGTTTCCGCACTGTTATGGTTTTGAAAGCTCCGCGCTATAATGGCTATGATGCAGCTTTGGCAAAACCGGTCTGCAGGAACAGCATAGTATTTTTCTTTTCTTTATTTTTTGTTTCCGAGGGTATAGGCTATTTCACAATATAATTTGTGGCGAAAGTGCCGCCGTGGTAACAGATTTCCCTAACATCCGTCCGAGAATGTAAACAAGTATCTAACGTTAGGGGATTTTCCATCGTAAGAATTGTATGACAACATTAGCCAACTAGCTAACGCCTTAGTCGCTACGAACGTTCACTTAGTTAAATGTGCAGCACCTCTGTGGTCTAATAGAGGGGATGGTAGGGGGAAAACAATGTTTCTATTCCAAAAAGAGGGCCCAAGAATGGGTAAGGGCAATTCGACAAGTCTCCTGTCGGCGCTGCTGCTAATCTCGGCGTAGGCTCACTAAGCTGCTGGTCCCATTGTTAGAAATGCTGAACCTCCGCATTGTGATGTCGTCATTGTCCAGTCCTTCTTTTTCTGGTCATAGATTTACCTCTGCCCAAAGTCACGTGAGGGTAGGCATGACGACACTGTTTAAAATGTGGCTGTTAGTAGAGTCGGTTGGTTACATTACATTACATTACATTTATTTAGCAGACGCTTTTATCCAAAGCGACGTACAGTAAGTGCATACAGAGACATCATCAAGATCACTACAGAACAGACAAAGCACATCCTTCCCATAATGTAGCAGCTATCCCTAGCAATGAACGTCGACTGTAGTTCACAGTAAGCTGTGGGCAAATCAGCAACACCACACTTCCATTCCAAATACTATTATAAACAATAATAAACAGACAGGAAAACACAGGGAACTAATAAACAGGGAACTGATATTCCTAGGTGAGGATATCAGTCAAGGTGGAGTCTGAAGAGGTGTGTCTTCAGGCCTCGACGGAATGCAGGCAGGGTTGGAACCATGGTTACGAGAGCTTGTCTGAGCTGTAACCACTGAACTCAATGACATGGAATGGACGTAACCGCTTGCTTCTATCACCGAAGTTGCAGCAACCAATATGGCGTCCAATGCACCGCACCTCTCAGTTTCCCCATAGGCTATAATGGAGAAACTCCTGCCTTTTTTTATATCAAACTAAGCGGTTTAGTCATATTTTCAACCCAGTTATACCCGTAATACATATAAAAATACGAATCAATGCGTGATTTTACTTGATGCGACTCGATAACGAAGTTATAGCCTCCGTTGTTTTACTCTCCGTGAGTCAACATGAGACTCTGGTTGGTCAAAATATGACTCAACATATGACTCTGATTCGCTGATTAGTGGGGACGCGAACAATTGATGAATAGCCTACAAGTAGCACGTCATAAAGTAGTTTGCACTTCCATGGTTACTGAACTGTGTAAGACTTGTCAATCAGTGAACCGATTCCCTTGACAGTAAACGTAATCAAGCAGCTATGATATTGTGATATCACTTAATTTTGCTTGCCACTGTCCAGTAGCCTAGCTATATGTATTTAGATATATATATATAAAATATAGCTAGCTATATTTATTTCATATATATCCAAACAACAGGAATATTTTCCTTAAAATAACTAAAAATAAACTAAATTGACGCAAGAGAAATGATCAGTTCAAAAATGTACAGTTCTTGAGCTGTCACTGACCTGTGGAATATACTGTATGTTGTAGCCTACACATCTTTTATGTTTTTGTTCACATTTGTGCTGTATCAGCAAAGATATGAGACTCCTCATTTCTCGGCAATATTCTTCAAATAAAGCATACTCCTCTAAGTTGAAAGATTATCTCTTACCCTTTTACTTTGTGGATCCTCAGAAATTAATACAATTATGTACAATGACTATATACTGTGGAAAATGGTCTAATCTGATATTGTTTTTCTTAATATTTTATTATTAACCTTTGGGTCATTTCAGCATTGGAGGACATCTTTTGTCTGTTTGGCATTTTGATTAATAAAACTGAAATGGTACACAAATACATGAAAATAATAATTCATTCATGTTGTTCTTTCATATAGCACTCAATATTTGTCATCCTATTGACTTTTTTAGATATTAAAAACATTTTGTAAAGTCACAAGTCAAGCATGTCCCTGAAAAAATTATAATAATTTAAATGTTGTCCCCAAGTTCCAGTCAACCCTGTTATAATGATGGGAAAAACTGCAGGAAATTATGGCATCACGCCTTGAGTGTTTGAACCTTGAGGAATTTACATTATTTCTTCAAATAGATAAGACAGCGTGCAAGAAGAGGCATGTTTTCAATGTTTGGCATAAAGGGACGAGCACAACTCATCACCCCTGTTACGCTTAATTCATCCAGAAAAGAACAAGGGTTTTGTAAAATTATATAGAATAGAATAGAATAGGTTTTTATTGGCCAAGTATATTTTACAAGGAATTTGTCTTGGTATTATTGCTCACATAGACACATCTAAGATAAAAGTAAGCATTATATAATAGATATAAATATAATTTAAAAAGTAGGAATAAAATATAAGTATGAACTACAGTACCAGTCAAAAGTTTGGACACACCTACTCATAGAAGGTTTTTTTCCGTTATTTTTACTGTTTTCCACATTTTGGAATAGTAAACACATCAAAACTATGAGATAACACAAATTAAATTATGCAAAAACCAAAAAAGTGTTAAACAAATTTAAAAAAGTCTTATATTTTAGATTCTTCAAAGTAGCCACCCTTTGCCTTGAAAACGGCTTTGCACATTCTTGCCATTCTCTCAAACAACGTTTGTGGTAAACAGGTATTCCACAGGTAAACAGGTGATGCCATCATGACTCTGTATAAAAGGATATCAAAAGACTCCTGATATCTTATTTCCAGGTACTCTTAGAAGCGATACTATAACATCTCTGCATTTGAATGGATCTCTATGGGAATTGGGGGGTGGGACTAGATTTAGCTGTAAATTACACTGGAACAGTGTGGAACACATGGTTGGCTAAATGGCTCTAAGTCATCAAGGGTCTGAGGTATCAAACAAGCCTCAAACCATCACTCTGCTGCCAGAAATACAGTAGATATGGATGGATAACTTGAAGGGTTTCTTCTCCTGACTTATTTTTCCATAGAGTTCAATAGGAAAATTTGTCAGGAGAAACAACATCTTTTTCTGGTCATAGGACCAGCCAGGGACAGGAGGGGGCAGGACTACGGAGCTCTATACGCTCTATGGCCGTAACCCTTAGCTACCTCAGTTAATTCTTTGAAAATAAGATCGATAGTTACAGAGGTAAACGATAAAATTATCTGATAATAAACATTAGGACTTAGCTAATATCAACAACATTACCCTCATGTTGATACTACAGCTTTAATTATATATAATAATATAATAAACTAACAGCTACTGCTGTAATTTAGCGTTTTGGCTTTGACCCTAAATTAGCTAGCCAACCTAGCTAACGAAGCTAGCAAGGAACAAAGCAACTCAACGTTACTACCACAGACAACCTAAACATATAACATTATGCAGGTATATAAAATAAGGTACCAGTCAACACGAAAGGGTTGCTACCTAACTTGTAATGCTATTATTGTCAGACCAGCGATGCTATACCTGCAGTTGAAGCTGTGCCAGAGACGTGTATGAATTTAGCTCAGTCTGGCATGATCTCCAAACAATGTAACTACGGCGCCAACTGAATTACATTGCAGCGCCATCTACTGGCTGTATGGAAACACCACAACTGATCATTGCCACTGACTGTTACTGCAGGTAGATGGACACTAGGGCCGTGACCGAATAAGACCCCTGTTCCCTGTCCACTGTCCACTCAGACCCCTGTCCCTATGTGCCCTGTCCACTCAGACCCCTGTCCCTATGTGCCCTGTCCCCTCACTTTGCAAGCAGTGGGTGAAAGAAATCCCGCAAAACTCTTTCCAAACTAGTGAAGAAGTAGTTAGTAATATTTATTTTGAATTTATTTATTTTTTATTCAGAATATCAATCTGTAAACATATGACGATTGTTACAAAGTGTAGATTATGAATGAAGATAGAATTAACAAAAATAAAAAAAGAGTATTTTGTAATATGAACCTATCTTATGCCATAGATATACATATACGCTCTATGTCTTTTACGCTTTTACTTCCGGGTTACTTAATGAAATTGTCGGATGAGTGCACCGTTCTGTAGATGAGTGTGCTCCTGAATTCCCTCAACAAAACCCCAGAAATAAGGAGTTCATACTGGTATTTTAAGTGCCCCCATTTGTGAGAAAAAGTCGCCCACTCAAAAGCTTTTTGACGAAGTGGATTCAAATATGCGCCTCAAAAGGGTGTACGGGTCGTATTCGGACACGGCCTAGGGCTGTGCCCAAATCAGAGCCCTATCTACTGCGCCCTGTCTCCTGCGTACAGTGCACTGGCTGAACTGTGCTGTTTAATGTGCACTGTTTAGCAGTCCGCGAAAAATATCCGCCCTACTATTTTCCAACCGTACTGTGGAATTGTAGTAAGCAGGTCATAAGACGTCCCACCCTTGCGCTGCCATGTCACGTTGTGTTTTTATTGTATTTGAAGGAAAACGTCAGCGAAGCTGCGCCTCATTTTTTTAAAACGAAGCTTCACGTCATATTTATGTGCCAAAAATGTTTGTGTACTTCTTGAAGTGTGCTCCCAAATGTACTCAGCGAAACCCCGGAAGTAAGTGTGTCATTTGGGTGTTTCAAGTATACTGCAATTTGAAAGATTTTCGCCTACAACAACTTTCCCGTCCCATCTACTCACCAAGGCTACTCAATATCGTTTAAAATAGATTTTTAAAAAGGTGCGCCTTTTGTAAATCCCACACATAGCAGCTATGTATGTTTTGTGTGTCCTGCTTCCCTTCATATCCTTCCATTCATTTTATGCACGTACACTTTTGGCGGTAATAAAGGGCTAATGATAGTTTCATTTTAGTTGTTGCAATAATAATAATAGGCTGATATGACGTTGTTTGGTGTAACATAATAATTTCTATTTTGCTGGTATTATCCTGCACCTTTCTCATTCTGGCTCTCATAGGCCTATAGCAGGAGAGCACTGGTAGTAGCCTTGTTGCACCCACATCTACTGTGCCTGACATGATTTTGCATCTTCCATGCATATTTCACATTTTCACAAAGAATTCTCTGCTCATTTTAATGAAATATTTTCAGCTGTAGTTCAGCCAGGTAATACTGGCAGTTTTCCAAAAAATAAAAAAATAAAATTGTCCCCATGTACAACACCCTTGTCAACATACACTTCCTGATTATTCTCAGTAATGATTGTCACCGGGGACACACACACGCACACACACATACACACACACACACAGTGCTGTGGCAAAGAAAGCAGGCACTCTTTCAATGCTATGGTTTTACAGGACATAACTAACCCTCATCTAGTATTACCAATGTCCAAACAGTAGATAAATCTAACCTCAAGTGACTCATTAAACACACACATTTTACTTTGTACTGTACATGTGCACACAGATATGTAAACAGATACAGAAATAGATGTACATAGAGACCCACAACGATACACAAACTCAGAAACACACACACAGTCTCACCCAAATAGTCATACAATCATACACACAAACATGCGCTTATGCACATACACATGCACGCGCGCGCGCACGCACGCACGCACGCACGCACGCACGCACGCACACACACACACACACACACACACACAAATACAGCTGACCAATCATACATGCATGCATAAACACACAAAAACACCCTCAAAATATATCTGCACGCACCCACACAGAAACATTGGCCTCCTTTGGCACCTCTGATGAAGATGAGCACAAAAGGTTGTATAAAATAAACAAGACAAAGACACAGGCAATGAGTTTTACTGTAGACTCCAAATGTAGGGCTTCTAGGATTCCGTTTTTAAAAAAGGCAAATTCCGCTTTCCATAAATGGCCAATTCCGTTTTTTTTATCCTTTTAAGCCATTTTCCGTATATTTTTCAGTTTTCCCAATTTTCAACCATTTTTTATTCAGAAAAATGACCTTAAAATACGTGTATCTAATAATTCAAATTTGTGGTAAGCTCAATGAAGACAAGAAAATAATATATAGGATGCTCTGATCAAGATTTTTCTGGCCGATATCAATTCCAGATTTTTTTTATTAGAAATACAGTATTATTATTATTGTGCATTATAAAATGCAAGAAGAACTTAAGGATTATAGCTTAATGATTCAATGAGAATATACGCTATAAATGAAAAAACTAAAATAAACAGTCCAACAAAATGCATTTCTGAGCTAGCGGTAACAACAAAGCTCTATAGAACACCTGAACAGTTTTTAATTCAAGAAAATGGACAAAAACGTCGCTGGGTGTGGCTGCAATTCAACAGCTTTTAATATGCTTTTAGTATGAACCTTGACAAGCCTTGATCAAACCTTTTTTTTCTGCGGTGTAAAACATCATATTTTCATTTTATTAATTGCGTGGCGAGTTTGGGCTCATGGAATGGCGAGATTGAAGGAATTGATTACACAAACGGACTTAATACAGAGGCGGAACATACGGTCGGTCTATCTATTGAGTTAAAAAATACAAATGAGCGGTCCCTTTGCTTTCTTTTAAAATGTGTTTATCCGTTCTGAAAAAGTGGCGAGATTAGGCGCAGTTAAGTTAAAGCGAATAGCATTAAATGGATAGCATAGTAGGCTATCACGTTTTGCAAGATGTTGAGATTTTCCTTGAATGTTTTGTTTCTTTTTTATTTTGTAAGATTGACGCAGCGTAGGCCTATAAACAAGGAATACTGTTCGATTATAACGAGCACATTAAATATATAGGTTAAGAGTAGGTTATTGGTAATTTCATTGACTGCCGATTGAGTCACATGGAAGGGAAATCGGCCGATATCGAACGGCTGCATCCCTCATAATATATTTGAATGTTTTTAATAACCAAATAAGCAATCCAATGCAAGTGCAGATGAAATAAAATAAAGTGCTTAGGCGTACATATGAGCATAATATAGAAAAACCATACATTAGTTGAGGCAAAGAAAATGCAGTAGGGAACATTTGATTTCCTTAAACTTTAAATAAAAAGTCATATAGGTGAGTTTAGTTTGCTGAAGGCCAGACTTTGTGATAAACACAAAGCAATAAAGTGATAAACACAAAGCTGCGTACAAAGTGCGTCAAAGCGGCTGAAGGTGGATTCTCACCAAACCAGTTTGGGGTTCCTGCGCGTCCCCATGCGTCGTCGCCGGATTTGGTGAGAATGCACCTTAAAGCCTTGTGCTAGTGCGTACTGTGTAGGTCATGTGACGCAGCCAACTGGGCTGGCCGTGCCAGACAAAAATATCCACTCCTCAACCGGGATTCGTCACAGGTCAGCCAACGTGGTTGTGTTAGTCACTCTAGCATGTACAGCACGCCAGAGCTGATCCCACAAGTATTGCATTGGGTTGAGGTCTGGGCTGTTGGCAGGCCATTCCATTCTCTCTATGAATGGAAGGCCATCCAACAGAAACACGTGACCAGGCTGGTGACCAGCATGAGGAGGAGGTGCCAGGCTGCTGTGGCTGCGTATGGTTCTTCCACCCGCTACTGAGGCTCCTGACTGTTTGTTCAATCAATAAAGCGTAAAATTACCAATTTGTCTTCTTTGTTCCTTGTTACTGATAGAGAGTTCAATCATCCAATCCCCCAAACAACTCAAAACAATAGAGTCAATACCAAGAGGAGAATACACTGTTTGACATTGGCAGGGGAATTTGGCACATTTCACTTGGGACCCCACCCACATAATCAGCTGTGCTGCTCATCCCACAAATGCATGATCCTTACAAATGGGACATCATTGTAAAGGGAAATGAAGAGGCTTTCCAATGATATAAGATACAATGCTAATAATACAGTGACAACAGAGATGATCGACCAAACACAAATTTCCAAACTTTTTTTGAGGAGTTTAAATTAAAAGAAAACTATGAGGATTTATCTCAAAAACGAAAATGTATTGTTCTAGTCCCTTTTTTCTTTGTTTCTGTTTTGTTTCTGAACTCTTCGTTATGGTGTTTGATTTAGTTTTTTTTCCCCATTCGTTCCCATTCGTGTGCCTGAGGGCACAGCCCTTCCCATTTGTGTGCCCTGAGAACGCAACCCCTCCCTGCTGGTTAAAGGGGACATGGAGTACTCGGTAAAGTGGCTCTGGTTCGTTAGCTTTTTACCTTAAATTAGATATGACCGTGCGTTCAAATCTCAAACCAACACGTATTTGCTGGAAAAAGAAGTTAAAATTAGCTTTTTTTCCACTAGGGCGCAGCCATCTTGGACCAACTGCGGTCGTGACGTCACTAGGTTGGTCGGCCTCTGCTGGTCAATGTATTCCTATGGGAAAATAGCGGACTTTCAGTGAGCTCAACGATGTATCATGAGGAAAAAATAAAACAAAAAACGCACAGACGGTCTTTTTGTATTGCCCCGAAATGCTCAAATGAGTATTACCAAACAAAACTTAATTTAAAACTTAATTTCCACAAACTGCTGTAATGGTTACACAGGGACATTTTGGGACTCTGGCTTTCTGATCATGAGACTGGGCCTCCTGCGGAGTCATTCACAATTAACACTCCTGATAAACTGAGGCACAATGGAGGGTCTGTCCACATTCTTCATGTGACTCTGAGATGAACACAGACTGCTTGATCGATCAGGCACCGGGTTGCAGCACTCGAGTTGAGGGGGGATGAGGGGGGATGGCATCCCCCCTGAAATAAAAACGGTCAAAATCATCCCCCTTCTAAAACGGCCATCCCCCCTTTCCATCCCTTATGTCATTTTATCAATGAACGTGGTATTACTGCTATTTCAACATTAATTTTGCGCATATTGAGTAAAATACTGTGGGCGAGGGAGCACGCACACATGCAATGACATTTTTACCAAGTAACTGCGTCCCAATCCAGTTTTTGCTCCACCCTCGTAAACTTCACTTGCAAACTTCACTTGGGAGGATGTGACGCACATACCAATAAAACCAGAGTATACACTTGCGTTTAGCGAGTGGGAGGGAGCGAGGGCGGAGCGGGTTATTTGAATTGAGACGCACTCACCCCCATCTATACTCGGAAGTAACCGTGCTTCTGCACAGTGGCGTATCGTGGGATCTCGGATCATGTAAAACGCCTGTCACCGTAGACTACATTTAAACGGATGAAACTCTCAACTTGTTTACATTAATTATCAGTCAAGAAATTGATTTACTGAATAACAAATATCAATAAATACAGCAAGTTTTGTGGGCAAGGATATTTCTTTATGTCATAAAATCGTGTAGGACAGCCCGTGCGCTGGAATAAAGCATTTAAACCGAACATATTCTCAACCTGTTTCCGTTCATTTTGCTTGCTTATGTCAATCAAACAAAGTCCATGAATCAATTATATATAGGCTAATGATTAACAAATGACAATGACAAAGAGATTACTAACGTGAGATTGTTTAATAAGGGTGGTAATAATTCTGAATAATTAACTGGCAAAAAATCCCAACGTTTTCTGTGAGTTGCACGTTAGCATTGCGTTTTTCCTCATCACCTTAAAGAATGTAATTTAAGACTTTCGATTTGGTCAAAACGATATATACATTAGAAAGCATACCTCTTAAGAAAGAAAAACCTCTTAAATTGCTGGAATCAGCGTTTAGCGCAATGCATGCTTTCAAGTTAGAAAAACGAATTTACCTAAATATGTGCTGTTCATTGATCACTTCGCACGAATTAACGCATTTTGCGGCAGCACAAATGTGGATAAAGCCTAGTAAAATTTAGTTTAGTTTACCTATTTATTTACCTATTCGTCTTGGTTATTGCGAAATTAAATTGTTTGGCTATCTGGGAAATTATAGGCTACGGAAAAATATTTAGACACAAGTAGCCTAATAATCCGTTTAAAAGCAAGATTAAGCTAGAGAACCTGGTAGCCTACATCACACAGTACGCTACACTGTTGCTGCATAAAGCAGTTTGCTAAACCATGAAATACAAAATAGCAAACTACTACTTGATTAACCTGTATTTATTAGCCTATACAGCGTCTTTTCCATTCTGTATGCGATTTTAATGTATAATACCTTAATAAACATTAACGTGATTATCACTGAACAGGACGTTCGATGTGAATTGTGGGTAATATGAGCTTGCAGAGTCTACTCTTTTGCAGACTCGTTCCCTTGATAAAAGTTGAGGGTGGAGGGGCTATGTCACAAACTTCACTTGGCTTTCTAACGGATTGAAGTCACACTTAAAATGGAGACCGAGGGTACATCCTGGTCTCAAAAGGGATTCCCCCAAGTGAAGTTTGCAAGTGAAGTTTACGAGGGTGGAGCAAAAACTGGATTGGGACGCAGCCACTGACGCTATGCTATGCGAATGCCCTAGAGGCACCAGAGCGCCGTGATGCGCATGTTTGATTGATGCTAGAAGCTGCATAGCAGCACGAGCGCAAGTAACGGTCATCACAATGGCCAAGCGACCAGGAGGACAGCGCTCTCTGAGGGACTTCATATTTAAAAAGACAAAAAATAACATTACAGGTAAGTCAAGAGTCAGTAATCTTAGTCATTACTCATTAGCGTACTTTAGTCACCAAAGGTGGAATCTCTGGACATAAGCAATAGCAACGTTAGTTTGGAGCTTAGCTACGTTTTTCTCTCTTGTTAGCTAGCTAGCTAAAAGATGAGGACTTGAACTTCATTAACTAGGCTAGCATTAACGTCAGCTAATCATGTTCGGGGAGAGTGGAGTAGGCAGCCATTGACAAAATTGGTCCTATTTTGTATTATCTGTATAATTTTTAATATATTTTCATATTTTGTAAACAGTTTCAATTTGCACTTAATGCCCGGTTAAAAAAAAGTAACATTGGGAATGTTAACATAAAAGATTTGTATTTGAACTGCAATAAAATGATGATAGATCAATTTTTTTCTAATTGTTTTCCTCCGTTTTTTCATGAAGGGGTTCTTGTTTAATTTACATAATGATTTAATTAATCACGATTAAAAATTAACCCTTTAGATACCAGTTTTGATCATATACGAGTAACTGCTTTTTTGAAAAATACACTATAATTCAATATTCTAAAAACAAATTTGACTTTATTATTAGTATCATCAGCTGATCCATCTGAATAATAAGTGAGAAGATTGATTTTGGTGCATTTTTACTTTTTGTATAATGTCAGATTGAACAAAAAGGTATGTTGGGACTGTTAACCTACAAGATTTGTACCATAGACTTCCATTATAACCACATTTTTTGACCCCCTCCCCCCCTTTAAATTAAAGTGAAAAAATGATTTTGCACTAATTGTCCTCTGCATTTGACCCTAAGTCAAATGTAAGTGGTGCCATGGCAGCCCGGGGACCGACTCCAATTCTGAGGTGCCTTGGTCAAGAGCAAGGACAGGAGTATCTGACACCTAACATCCATAACATGCATGTTGTTTTAGGAGTATAATCATTATCTTTATGCTTTAACAATAATCGAAAGGGTACAGAGTTGGTCTCCCACCCTCTGCGCCGTTATCAGCACAAATTATGTCCCCATATGATAAAATCCACCATCCCCCCTGATTTTTTTTTACAACTTGAGTACTGCCGGGTTGGGCAGGAACTTCCCCCTCTTTTGAGAAGGAGAGGGGGGACCCCAATTTAACACACGCACACCCTGAGGTGATTGTAAAAGGCTGAGCCATCTGTGTTTATTGATGGTTCCAAGGAAATGAGCCAATCAATTGTATGGGTGCCCTAAAGCCATCTACCAATTGGGACTTGTCAGTGACTTTTGAGCATAAAAACCCATGGAACTTTACCAACTTTGCTCTGATGGGAAAGACGCAGTCTTACCCCTATCAGACGCACCACTGAAACCCTGACGGATTTCTGCGTTTCCCAACCCGCATCTCGCCTGATCACTGAGACAGAGTTGGCCTGCCACCGTCCACAGAATAAACCAAGCTGGTTTATTCTCAGTAGCTGTTTTGAGGACACATTTCTTAAAACTATTCCTCTACTGTCTCCCTTGCGGCCGGACCCAAGTGGAGATCTCTGCACGTCCATGTCGACCTGACTGGAAACCTGTCGCGACCCGACTTCGGTGAAGAAGTCTCCAGGAGTCCACACACCTGCCGGGACCTTGGACCAGCTGACGAGCTGACATCACTTACGGAATCGGGACTGGCCACCTTTTGTTACCGTTAAGTATTGAAACGCATTTTATTTAGCACTGACATCAATTGATAGGCTAGCATAAAACCTGTAATTCCCAATTGAGGTTATTTTACTGCTGGTTCCTACTGTTCTTTGCATTTTGTTTTGCTATGCGCGTTTCGGTCGGGAATAGCCAATTTCCCTGACGTTATAGTTTTACACTGTTAAAACTTTATATTTATGAGACTGATAAAACGAGCCAACCACAAAATATAGCTTAGCATGTCATTAACCCATAACACAAACTAACCTTTGTTAATGGTAGGACTGTTAGCTTCTATATTTAGCAATCACATAATTATAATTTCCTCTGATTAAGTTTAAGTCATAGAATGTTATATCAATTATTGTTTCTATTATTCACATATTCATAGTTGTAGCCAATAAAACATATGTCATTTTTCCAACCCATTGTCATGTCTATGTTATTTCACTAAGTTGGGCTCTACTGACGTATAGAATTCTAATTGAGTGTTGAACTTAATTAATTCTGAATAAAAGTGACCAAACCTCACTACACTGCTTACCTTACATTCTGGTCAGGAAACACAAACCTGGCAACCCTAAGACTCATAAGGCTATATCCTGCTTTTCTTTACAGTGATGAAGGAGTAAAAAGACAGGGATGAGACTAATGTGGACAAGGAAAGAATGCTTGTGGAAAGAGGAGTAAATAGACAGAGAAAGAGCTTTTTATATTTCACCGCATAGAGCTATAATCACTGATTCTGCTTAGTTAAGATCACGCAGTACTACTCACCCCAGTCTCTGCAGTTTACAGTTTGAACTCATCAGTCCATCACAGAGCAGCTTCACTCCTGAATCTCCCAGGTTATTGTTGCTGAGGTCCAGATCTCTCAGGGGTGAGTTTGATGACTGGAGAGCTGAGACCATAATGTCACAGGACTCATCTGTGAGGTCACAGCTGTTCAGTCTGCAAAAGAAGAGTTGATATAGTTAAATTAAATTGTGTAATATAGCACGTCATAATTGAAATAAAACAGTGACAGTGTTCAGTGTCCAAAGAAGAGTTGATATTATAGTATAATAATATTAGGTAAAATAAAACATGTAATATTTGAAATGTAACACTGATAGAGTTCAGTGATGAAGATTTAAATTGAAATTTCAAGGTCTGCGATGCTATGAAGATGTCTGCTACACTCGCCAACTGCAGCACTTTGGACCTGAGAATTATACGTCCTGCTGGACTGAACTCTGACATTTCTACAGATATGATTCTGACTCAAATAGCCCCTTTTCTTATATTGTAAATTGTTATGCCCTGCTGGTCTAACGTCTGGAGGGCTGATTCACAGAAGGACTGCACGTATAGTCACTTTGTGACTATAAAACAGCCATGAACGCTAGGGGCCGGATTTACTAAGGACACAGTCGTAGCGTAAAACTATAAATTATATTGCTACTTTTTTTGCGGTCGCAGATACCGCCACATTAACGAACGATTTACTATCACTTGTCCTAATTACGCAATCAAAAGAATTAAACGCCCCCATTCACTATTTTTGCGGTAGGAGACGCATAAATATGCGGTAGGATATATCTATAACAATCCGCTAATAAATGGATACGGAGAAACTATGCAGGCACAAGTCGCGATATAACCACAAGAAAAATAAAACTTTAATTTACGAGGTACACAACGCTGTATTACAGCATATACAACAATAACTGAGATGAGAATTTTGGAATGACATCACATACAGAATTAATTTATGAGGCTGAGTGGATGTAAAGAAAAGATGGTGTGATTTTAGAAAAAACTTTCCTACAACATAATGCGGGGAAATGACACAGGTAGAGGTCCAACTAAAGAAAGAATGGCCTATTAACACCGATAGAACAAAAGGTGGAAGGTGAGAATGAGAATGTCGTGGGAGTGGGAGGAATAGACACAGGTGAACTTTTGACGAAAGAAGACCACAGAGCGTCGGAAGGTAACTGCATTCACAATTCATTATACTGTAAGCCCTACTGAACGCATATAGGCACAACAATGGTTTAAATTCAGAACTGCGTTTTTATAATAGTTGCTTTGCAATATTTGACTGCAATATAAGTCTTGCGTCCTTTCAGTAAAACAAATATAATGTCATATCAGCCTATATCTGAACGTGAGAAGTGATTAGTAGAAACATGTGTGAAACATGTTTTAAATCCTATCTCCTTTCGAGTGCTATGCATTAGAGGATGCATTCGTCCTACAGCCTGACACCCTTCTATTGCATCCTGTGTGTGAGCTATAGGCTACAACCCCTGGTAGAAATTATGGAATCACCACACTTAGAGGATGTTCACCCAGCTTTTTTACTTCGTAACAAATAAACAAATCACAGATATGACACAAAACTATTTTTTTAATAGCTGAACATTCTGGCTTCATGAAACATACCTCAAACAAATGAAATTAAATTATTTAAATTAATGGCATATTTTTTTCCAGATCAAGTAGAGGAAAAAATGATGGAATAACTGAATGTGGAGGAAAAAATGATGGAATCACCTTGTAAGTTGCATTTCTAAAACAAATACCGGCACAAGTCTAAAAATGCTAATTAGTCTGCAGTTAAAAGAGAGTGCTTACAGACCTTAACGAGCTGTTGGACTTGGCTAATTGAAAGGAAACATGGCCCCAACAAGAGAGTTGTCAGTTGAAACAATGGAAAGGATTATAAAACTCAAGAAGGAAATCCAACACAGAGTGTGGCAAAAGATGTTGGTTGTTCCCAATCAGCTGTGTCTAAAATGTGGTGCAAGTATAAACAAAATATGAAGGTTATAAAAGGAAAACATACGGGTAGACCAAGGAAGACGTCAAAGTGTCAGGATAGAAAACTCAAAGCAATATGCCTTGAAAATAGAAAATGCACAACAAAAAAATTAAAAACAAATGGGCGGAAACAGGAGTCAATGTTTGTGACAAAACTAAGAAATCGGCTGAATGAAATGGGATTTACATATAGAAAAGCCAAACAAAAACCAGCACTAACACCTAAACAGACAAAAACAAGGTTACAGTGGGCTAAAGAGAAGCAATCATGGAGTGAGTGTGGATGATTGGATGAGAGTGATATTCAGTGATGAATCACAAATCTGCATTGGCCAAGGAGATGATGCTGGAACTTTTGTCTGGTGCCGTTCTAATGAAACATGTAAAGATGTCTGCCTGAAGAAAGCAATCAAATTTCCTCAGTCATTTATGATATGGGGTTGCATGTCAGGTAAAGGACCAGGGGAGATGGCAATCATTACCTCAACAGTCAATGCACAGGTGTACATTGAAATTTTGGACACTTTTCTCATTCCATCGATAGAAAATAGATTTGGTGATGATGAAGTCATTTTTCAGGATGATAATGCATCTTGCCACAGAGCAAAGAGTGTTAAAGCTCTTCTTCAGGAAAGGCATATCAACTCAATGACATAGCCAGCAAACAGTCCGGATCTCAATCCGATTGAAAATTTATGGTGGAAATTAAAAAAAATTGAAAAATTGGTCCATGACAAGGCTCCATCCTGCAAAGCTGATCTGCAACCGCTATTCGAGAAAGTTGGAACCAGCTTGATGGAGAATATTGTTTTTATTAGTAAAGTCCATGCCTCAAAGAATTCAGGCCGTCATAAAAGCCAGAGGAGGAGCAACAAAGTACTAATTGTGATTGTTTTTGTTGATGATTCCATAATCTTTTCCTCAACATTGAGTGATTCCATAATTTTTTCCTCTACTTGATCTGGAAAAAAATATGCCACTAATTAAAATAATTGAATTTAATTTGTTTGAGGTATGTTTCACGAAGCCAGAAGGTTCAGCTATTAAACAAAAATTGTTTTGTGTCATATCTGTGATTTGTTTATTTGCTACGAAGTAAAAAAAGCCGGGTGAACATCCTCTAAGTGTGGTGATTCAATCATTTTTGCCAGGGGTTGTATATCAGCGCAGACAAATTACGCCTGCTTTCAGGAGATCTAAAAACTCTCACGCAAAGTGGAGAGTCGCTATTAATGCCTGCTTTAGTAAATCAGACGGAATACTTAATTGGCCTAATTTACATAATTGCCACCCTGTTTTAGCACTTTCACTCCAGTTATACATATGTATGAACACATTTAACTATGCGTCAAAAGGAAAGTCGCACAGTGACGTTACCCCCGCAAATTACATCCTAATAGCGATTTTTACCCATTGCGACCGTTTAGTAAATCCGATGTAGATGTTGTGGCTTTTCAGTGACTGCTCGACCTCGCTATACTCGTAATTGTACTTGTATCTGTACGGGGGGCCCTGATACTCGTAATCGGTTGATGATCGCATCGGAAAAGACGGAAGTTGGCTAAAATGCTATATTCACTGAGGGAGAGACTGAGACCAGTTACCACATTGAAGCATCAAATTGGTACACAAAACAAGCGTAGCCTATTACTTCATAATTATAATGACAGAGAACAAGAATAATTGTGTGAAAGTGCATTTACAACATGCATCTCAAACTTTCTGTTCTCTCTCTGAATTCTTGCACACCCTTCAATTACTTTTTTTTGTAGCACTGCACATATAGGGCTCTCTCTTACACTCGGTGCTAAGCGGTGGTAACCCAAACGCTAGTGTCTTTGCCAGTTTCAGACTGATGCAGTTGTCATTTTACTGCCGTGCAGCGCTCACGTTGTTTAAATAGCAAGAACTGGGCGGGATGGTCTTAAGATGGTGTGGCCAGGCTAACTTTGATATAGTGCTATTTTGAGGGAGCAGAAAGCATTTGCACTAAAACCACCACAAACCTGGTCATGTCGCAGTTGTTTCCATGTTATTTTAATGGCGCAATATTAAGACAGTAGCCTAATATCCGTCAACATAGGCTTGTGCACAACGCACGTACACCCTCCTCCTGTCTATTATACAGAGGGGCTCGCACAAAAATGCATAAAAATATCAAGATTACAATGTGAATATGTATATCAACAAAAAATGTATAATAATAAAAGGGTCCATAACTGTCATGGACCACATAACTGTCCCTCTGCGAAGGGGAATGCCGCCTTAAATTGCATTTATCCTGCCAGGTTTTAACAACCTTCTATCATCTCCTGGCAGCTGAGCTGGAGACTAATTCCTGCTGTCCCTATATGCATTCCTATATGCACTGAATACATTCAAGTGCCCATCACACCTGTCAGGAGTTCACAGCAAACTTTGAATTTCCTGGAGTTCTGCCCCAGCAGAAATCGCTCTTATGTCACCGGGATGTTGTGGCCCACTCCATCAACATCCCGGTGACTTACGATGCTACATATAATGTTACACATGTACTCACAAATTATCCTGGATCAAGCTATGACTCTATATTGGCCAATATTTCCTGTAATCTTCCTGTCACGGTTTTGGCAGCCTTGTTTCGTTTCTGCGGTCGTTCTCCCTTCTGCCGGCATGGGGGCGCTCTTGCCTCACCTTTCGGTAGTCCGCTCCGGGGTTTTGCGTTCGCTATTATTTTTCCTCGCACCTGATTCGAGTTTCCTGCGGGCTATAAAAGGCTTGGCATTTCCTTCATCCAGTGCTTCAGTGTTGTTTTGCTGTCACACACTTGTAGCCAGTAAGGTATAGGTTTAGGCATTCAGTGGAGACCACTTTGCCCCATCGCTTTGCTTTGGGTTAACGCGGGACTTGCCCTGGCTGCACTTACATTCTTAGGATCTGTTTTCGTGTCCCTTTGCTGTCCTCCTTCGCGTTTCCTTGCTAGTCTCTCGGAGACTACTTTTCTTTACCGTTTATTTTGTTTCTCTCCTCTCTGTTGCTCTACTCCCTTTGGAGAAAGAGAGAGGTCTTTCTTTCGGCTGTTCTGTATTTATTTTCTCGTCTTTACAAGCCTAGATCGCCCAGGTTTCCGGGCTGTTTTATTTTCTACCATCGTCTCTCTATTTGTGCTCCAGCTTCAGGAGTGAGAGATTATTTCCCTCTTCATTTTTTATTTCACACTCAAGCCTACGAGTGTACTCGCCCCTCGGTTTCGGGGTTGCTATTATTTCTCCTCCGTTTTAATACCTCTACTTGTTCGCTCTCCTGAGAGTGTGAGGTACATTCCCTACCCCTCTCCTTAGACACCCTTTCTGTTGCGCCTGATCCTCTGCTAGGGCTCCCCCTCAGACTTCCTGGGGGGGAATCTTCTGTTAGGGGACAATGGCTATCCATTAAAAACTTTGCTGATAGGGATCCATATCATGCCTAATGCGCAAATTAGCATTCACATCTAAAGGGCAGTTTATAGTCCAGCCACAAAGTGTTGCTGCGACTGACGACGTGCGATGGATGCTGCCGATCGCACCGACATTTGGTTAATACTTTGGGCGACTGTCGTGTCATGCCGTGGTCGCTGCAACGGTCGCTGAAGATGTCGCTCAGACATAAAATAAATTCAACTTTGACCCTGTCACTGCCTCTGTTGTTACGATAACCATTGTCTCTGACAACGGAGCTTTCGCTCGAGCTGTCGACTTACTAGTTAGCAAAAAACTAAATTATAATAACTAGCTAGCACATAAGCTAACTGTTTGTAGTCTACAATGGACGCTGACAGATTTATTTTTTGTTGGAAATCTTTTAAGTGCGGTCCTGGGGTAGCCTACCTATCCATGGCATACCTACCTAGCAAGCATGTGAATAGCATTATAAATTAGCACAATTTACAAATATTAATATTATTAATAACAATGTAATTTCACCAATTGATGCTGAGCTATACCGTGTTGAGATGCAATCCAAAAACCGGAAGCAGCTCACTTACAAAGTTACCAATAGCCTATTGTGAATGTGAATGGTTACAAAGACATTTGTTGCTAGCAGGCTACGCTTATGTAGGCTACGCCTGCGAATACATTAAAGTTATTTGCTTTAACAGTAACTTAGATTTAGCTCTCATATTATTAGCAGTAGCCTAGGCTATGCGTTTGCCTGTGTGTCCACTTTGTGCAACGAGTGACAGTAGCCCATTTGATCAGTGGCATTCTCATGTAGCGAGTGAAGGCTAGCCTACTCCACATCCTTGAAACTCAGTTCTCTAACAAGAGAATTGCCGGCTGCTCCCCCAACGAGTGGCGACGCATCTTGTATCCCTAACATATCCCCTCCGTGTTTGCCTACTAAATAATGTTAGATAACAGCAATATAAGGAGTTGCATCAATGTTGAAGTTTATTTACAAACGTTTTATTATTTGCTACCGCGTCCAAAACCCACATAGCCTACAACTGTATGAAAGACACATGGTAAATGATATTTCAAACAATATACGGTGCCTTCGAAAATTGACATTTATAAAGTTTATTTTAAAAAAAGCAGGAGACATAATGAGATGTAGCCTATTAAAGCTGCTTCTTCCTCCATTGCCCCGAGTGTAAAGTGTCGCTGGAGTGCGTTTATACTTTTTGCAAACGACAACGACCACAGTGTATTTAGGGCGACAATAGAATGTTCATGAATGTCCTGCGATTTCAGTCGAGCGACACTGTCGCTGGACTATTAACTGACCTTAATGCGTGAATTGTCATTCAATGGAAAATTCCCGAAAACACTCACTTCAGACGGACATTTGGAGTGCTGAAAATGAGCTCCACATGTCTGGATCATGAGACAGGTGGAACATTATAATAGCCTACAGCTCTCTTCATCTATAGACTAAGTAAATGGAATGGTTTTGACTGAAAAAAGTTCTAAAAGTTGTCCAGTGAATATTGCATTTATTGTTTTTCAAATAGCCTACAGTCCTGGGGATTCGTCGTGCATAAGATGTTTTCAATACGGTTCAAAAAACAGATTAATTTAAACTTCTCCATTTTAACTGAATTTAATTTCAGATTTTTTTCCCCTGTTTTCACTGCTACGTCAGCTGGTAGTAGGAAGGCGTGACTAACTCCTGACCGCAATTCCATCTCGCCCAGGGCCGCTTGTGCGCGACGATGTTCCCCCCGCCGAGTTCCTCCCCCCACCCTGGGAGCAGCCGCCCAATTGCCACTCCCTCAAGACACCAGCTATACTAGCAGGACCAGGGGTGCGAACCCCGATCCTCAGTGTGTAACTGCACAGACTGAAAGTCTGCGCTTTTACCACTGAGCCTCCGTTAAATACCTTTAACTCTATTCTTCGGCTGTTATACCATAACTAAACAAAACGGTTTTGTTACGCCCCAGACTCAGACCCAAACGCAGACCAGAATAAGGCAAAAAACGTTGTTTATTCTAGTCCAAGTCAAACAGCCAGGTAATCAGAATCCACACAAGACAAAATCAAAATCCTAAAGAATAATCAAGAACAGTCCAAAAGATCAAAACCAGGAAATCAGATAGGCAAAGGTACAAGGGGGTAGGCAGAGGCGTAGTAAAAAAACGAAAGCAAAGGTCAATAAATCCAAAAGGGCAGAAAGGCAAACAAACAAAATCGGCAGGCAAAACTCGAAATCAAACGGAAGGGTGTCTCGGAATTCACGAATAGTCACAGGCTTAGAAAGGCGTAGGCACTGGGAAAATCGATCAACGTTCTGACAAGGGACAAGTGAGACTGAAGGGTATATATAGATGGGGAACACTTAACTCAAGGGAAATCAGGTGCGATTTGGTGGAGTAACAGGGAAGACTCACAGGTGCAGACAATGATACAATGAGGAGAACAATGATAGAATAATGAGGGAAACACGGAAGACTCGGACTGGACTAAGTATGCAAACGAATAGACAAGACATGACCGGGAGTGTTGAAGACACGTGCATACGATAAGAGAGTTAGTGGATAGCGGACGTAAGATATCAGTAGTAAGGAGGAAACGTAAAGTAGATAATTGAAAGATAGAATTGCAGGAAAAGAGTGACAACTAAGCGTTAGTAATTAGTGGATTAGTGAAAGACCTAAACTAAGCTGTTAGTAGTTGTTAGTGTTAATTAGTAATATAAACAATAAGTGGAACAACTAGTCAGTCAGGGGAAATACAGAGAGGACCGAAAAACACCCGAAGGCTCCCGAAAAGTGAGACGAAGACCGGGGAGTGACATAAACGCAACTACGTGAACAGACACTGGAATATGGAATGAAACAGTGAACACGTAAACAAACACGAAAGTAAGTACACTAATAAATAATAAACATGAGTACAGAGAAATACATGAATACAATAATTAACAAAAATAATGAAAAATAATAAACAACAAGGAACAGAAATAACAAATGCAAACAGACAAGACTCAGAATCCTAACAGGTTTTAAAAAGAACAAAGAGTCTAAGGAAAATATACATTTTCAACAAACAAAAACTGACTACCGCTCTAAGTTGATCACATCCAGACCCAGAACATCTAACAACTAAGGATAAATAGGGTAAGCGCACATTATGGCTTCCACTGCAAGTGTTTCCTGCGGGGTGTGTTTCATGTTTAGCCTTAGTTCTGTTGCTAATTTTACCAGTAATGGTATATGTGCAAAGTGTCAGCTTAACTCAGAATTAGCACGGAAAATAGCTGAGCTAGAGGCCCGCATCCGGACGTTATATCAGATCCAGGAGAGTGAGAGTTTGATAGATTCCCTCTTACCTGAGCCGGATGCCAGTTTAGATGCTAGTATTTCTCCCCCGTCAGAGTCCTCACTGCGGGACCATTTTATCACGGTGCAAAAGAAACATAGCTGTCGGCTTAGAGCCGCCGAGCAGCACCCTACTCGCGTTTCAAACCGATATTCCCCACTCAGTAACACACCTACTGAGAAAGCCCTGATCATAGGGGATAGTATTCTGAGATTCCCCACTCAGTAACACACCTACTGAGAAAGCCCTGATCATAGGGGATAGTATTCTGAGATTCCCCACTCAGTAACACACCTACTGAGAAAGCCCTGATCATAGGGGATAGTATTCTGAGATTCCCCACTCAGTAACACACCTACTGAGAAAGCCCTGATCATAGGGGATAGTATTCTGAGATTCCCCACTCAGTAACACACCTACTGAGAAAGCCCTGATCATAGGGGATAGTATTCTGAGATTCCCCACTCAGTAACACACCTACTGAGAGAGCCCTGATCATAGGGGATAGTATTCTGAGATTCCCCACTCAGTAACACACCTACTGAGAAAGCCCTGATCATAGGGGATAGTATTCTGAGATTCCCCACTCAGTACCTACTGAGAAAGCCCTGATCATAGGGGATAGTATTCTGAGATTCCCCACTCAGTAACACACCTACTGAGAAAGCCCTGGTCATAGGGGATAGTATTCTGAGATTCCCCACTCAGTACCTACTGAGAAAGCCCTGGTCATAGGGGATAGTATTCTGAGATTCCCCACTCAGTAACACACCTACTGAGAAAGCCCTGGTCATAGGGGATAGTATTCTGAGATTCCCCACTCAGTAACACACCTACTGAGAAAGCCCTGATCATAGGGGATAGTATTCTGAGATTCCCCACTCAGTAACACACCTACTGAGAAAGCCCTGGTCATAGGGGATAGTATTCTGAGATTCCCCACTCAGTAACACACCTACTGAGAAAGCCCTGATCATAGGGGATAGTATTCTGAGATTCCCCACTCAGTAACACACCTACTGAGAAAGCCCTGGTCATAGGGGATAGTATTCTGAGATTCCCCACTCAGTAACACACCTACTGAGAAAGCCCTGATCATAGGGGATAGTATTCTGAGATTCCCCACTCAGTAACACACCTACTGAGAAGGCCCTGATCATAGGGGATAGTATTCTGAGATTCCCCACTCAGTACCTACTGAGAAAGCCCTGGTCATAGGGGATAGTATTCTGAGATTCCCCACTCAGTAACACACCTACTGAGAAAGCCCTGGTCATAGGGGATAGTATTCTGAGATTCCCCACTCAGTAACACACCTACTGAGAAAGCCCTGATCATAGGGGATAGTATTCTGAGATTCCCCACTCAGTAACACACCTACTGAGAAAGCCCTGGTCATAGGGGATAGTATTCTGAGATTCCCCACTCAGTAACACACCTACTGAGAAAGCCCTGGTCATAGGGGATAGTATTCTGAGATTCCCCACTCAGTACCTACTGAGAAAGCCCTGGTCATAGGGGATAGTATTCTGAGATTCCCCACTCAGTACCTACTGAGAAAGCCCTGGTCATAGGGGATAGTATTCTGAGATTCCCCACTCAGTAACACACCTACTGAGAAAGCCCTGATCATAGGGGATAGTATTCTGAGATTCCCCACTCAGTACCTACTGAGAAAGCCCTGATCATAGGGGATAGTATTCTGAGATTCCCCACTCAGTAACACACCTACTGAGAAAGCCCTGGTCATAGGGGATAGTATTCTGAGATTCCCCACTCAGTACCTACTGAGAAAGCCCTGGTCATAGGGGATAGTATTCTGAGATTCCCCACTCAGTAACACACCTACTGAGAAAGCCCTGATCATAGGGGATAGTATTCTGAGATTCCCCACTCAGTAACACACCTACTGAGAAAGCCCTGGTCATAGGGGATAGTATTCTGAGATTCCCCACTCAGTAACACACCTACTGAGAAAGCCCTGATCATAGGGGATAGTATTCTGAGATTCCCCACTCAGTAACACACCTACTGAGAAAGCCCTGGTCATAGGGGATAGTATTCTGAGATTCCCCACTCAGTAACACACCTACTGAGAAAGCCCTGGTCATAGGGGATAGTATTCTGAGATTCCCCACTCAGTACCTACTGAGAAAGCCCTGGTCATAGGGGATAGTATTCTGAGATTCCCCACTCAGTAACACACCTACTGAGAAAGCCCTGGTCATAGGGGATAGTATTCTGAGATTCCCCACTCAGTACCTACTGAGAAAGCCCTGATCATAGGGGATAGTATTCTGAGATTCCCCACTCAGTACCTACTGAGAAAGCCCTGATCATAGGGGATAGTATTCTGAGATTCCCCACTCAGTACCTACTGAGAAAGCCCTGATCATAGGGGATAGTATTCTGAGATTCCCCACTCAGTAACACACCTACTGAGAAAGCCCTGATCATAGGGGATAGTATTCTGAGATTCCCCACTCAGTAACACACCTACTGAGAAAGCCCTGGTCATAGGGGATAGTATTCTGAGATTCCCCACTCAGTACCTACTGAGAAAGCCCTGATCATAGGGGATAGTATTCTGAGATTCCCCACTCAGTAACACACCTACTGAGAAAGCCCTGATCATAGGGGATAGTATTCTGAGATTCCCCACTCAGTAACACACCTACTGAGAAAGCCCTGATCATAGGGGATAGTATTCTGAGAAACGTGAGATTAGCGACACGAGCGACCATAGTGCAGTGTATGCCTGGTGCCAGAGCTACCGATGTTGAGGCTAGTCAGAGCGCTGGCTAAAAGTAAATGTAAATACTCTAAAATTGTTATTCACGTCGGCACAAATGACGTCCGATTGAGGCAATCGGAGGTCACCAAAAATAACTTTGTTCCGGTGTGTGCGATGGCTAAAAAGATGTGTCGGGAAGTAATATGCTCTGGTCCGCTCCCAGTTCGTAGGAGCGACGAGGTCTACAGTAGACTCACGTCGCTAAATCGCTGGCTGTCTGAGTGGTGCTCATCTAGTGGCATAGGGTTCGTCAATAATTGGCCTGATTTCTGGAGAATGCCTGGCCTACTGAAGAGAGACGGACTCCACCCGAGCTGGAGAGGTGCTCTTGTCCTAGCAAATAACTTAGATGCTAGTCTTAGTAAGGCCAGATCCTGACACCTTATCAGGGCGCCGGCCAGGCAGCAGGCCTCTGATCCTACATCGGAGCCTGTGCGTTTCCCAACGCGTTTCCCAATGCCCGTGACTCAGACACATGGCCCAACGCCGTTGTCTGCAAGGTGCGTTTCAGAGCTAGAAATTGGCAATAGTACTCATCCCCATCCCATATCTGAGCTAGAAATTAGTATTCATTATATTGAGACTGTGTCTGCCCCACGCATATATGCCAAATGTAAAGCAAACCGTGGTGTCAACGCGGATAATCTTATTACTCTCAAATTAAAACATGTTGCTGCTAGCAGCTGTTGTGAATCACTCCTAAAAATTGGACTACTAAATGTTAGATCTCTTGCTCCTAAAGCACTTCTTGTAAACGAATTGATCACAGATCATAATCTCAAAGTACTATGTCTGACTGAAACTTGGCTAAGACCTGGTGAATATGTCGTACTTAATGAAGCATCTCCTGTAGGTTTTTTAAGTACTCAGGTATCGCGCCAGTCAGGAAGAGGGGGTGGTATTGCAGCGATCTATCAGTCCACCTTAAGCTTAACCCCTAAGTGTGGACATACGTTCTCATCTTTTGAAGTTCTTTCTATGAATTGTGTACAGCATGACTTAGCTAAAATAAGGGGTAACATGCAGTCCTTTTTCCTAGTGTCTGTTAACAGACCACCTGGGCCCTATTCGGATTTTCTAATAGAATTCGCTGAGTTTTTGTCTTGCCTTGCTATTTCGGCAGACAAGGTTGTGATTGTTGGTGACTTTAACATACATGTGGATAAACCGGGTGATCCCCTAGGAACGGCCTTTGCCTCTATTATTGACTCTGTTGGGTTCAAACAAAAACATGTCTGTGGACCCACTCATAACCATAGCCATACCCTAGACTTAGTGTTATCCTATGGTATCAATGTTATTAATCTTACTATTGCACCCCATAACCCTGTATTATCTGATCATTTCCTTACTTTTGAAATCGAGGCAACGACCACTTCTATATCAGAGCCAAGACACTATTACAGCCGGTCGTTAAACTCTGACGTCATTCCAAAGTTTATAGATATGCTTCCGGAATCATTCCTTTCAAACAAAGGAAATACCACTGAAGTATCGCTGGACGAACTGACTAACCAGTTAAGTTTTACTCTCAGAAGCACCCTTGATATGGTTGCCCCTCTAAAAAGAAAGTTTTGTCGGAAAAACCGTACTCCCTGGTACAATGACACTACCCGTGCCCTGAAGCAGTCCACAAGAAAACTGGAGCGAAAATGGCGGTCAGCTAAACTAGAAGTATTTCGTCTTGCATGGAAAGATAGCCTCCTCCAGTACAAGCAAGCTCTTGTATCAGCTAGATCTGCCTTTTTCTCTAAATTAATTGAACAAAACAAATGCAACCCAAAATTCTTGTTTAGCACTGTGGACAATTTTGCCTAAAAAAAACATCATCAGAATTTTCATCCTACCCCAGCGTTTACAGCAGTAATGATTTCATGAATTTTTTCAATCAAAAGATTGAAGCTATTAGAGACCAGATCTCCAAATTGCCTCCTCCTCTAGGCATCACTCCTCCCATAATCCATGAACAGCCCAGATCCTGGTCAACACAGGAAGATGTATCAACAGTGGCACTAAACTGTTTTAAGCCAATTGACATGGAGGAGCTGTCTAAACTGGTTATGTCCTCAAAACCGACTACCTGCCTACTCGACCCAATCCCTACAAAATTAGTTAAAGAACTTTTCCCCATACTAGGCCAGCATATGTTAAAAATTATTAACACATCCTTAGTAACAGGATATGTACCAGAGCCACTAAAAATGGCGGTTATTAAGCCATTACTAAAGAAACCAAACCTCGAATCTGACAAACTGGAAAACTATAGACCCATTTAAAATCTTCCATTTCTATCAAAAATATTAGAGAAAGCTGTTGCTAAGCAACTTGGTGCATACCTTAGCTCAAACCATATCCATGAAATGTTCCAGTCAGGATTTAGACCCTACCATAGCACTGAAACGGCACTTGTTAAAGTTATTAACGATTTACTATTATCAGCCGACCAAAACTCTGTGTCTGTTCTTGTACTTCTTGACCTAAGTGCAGCTTTTGATACAATAGATCACGAGATTCTACTGAACAGACTCCAGGGCTGTGTTGGACTAAATGGTCAAGCTCTTGCATGGTTCAGATCATACTTATACAATAGGAAGCAGTTTGTTAAAATAAATGAAGTATCATCCAGTAATGAAATATGGTATTCCACAAGGATCAGTGCTAGGCCCAGTACTCTTTTCATTATATATGCTACCCCTTGGTGATATTATTCGGGCACATGGGGTAGATTTTCACTGCTATGCGGACGACACGCAGATATACATTTCCATGAAACCCGGTGAGGCACTACCACTTTCTCGGTTAGAGGCTTGTATTGCAGATATTAAAGCTTGGATGCTTTCTAAACTCAGAAAAGACCGAAATGCTGGTTTTAGGTCCAAAAAAACAAAGGGAGAAACTGGGTACATCTACTTTAAATTTCGATGGTTGTTTAGTTGTTCCAAACTCAGCTGTGAAAGACCTAGGTGTTACTATAGACCCAGATCTAACCTTTAGCGCGCACATAAAAAACATATCCAGAGTAGCTTTCTTTCAGTTAAGAAACATAGCTAAAATAAGGCACTTTCTATCAATAGGGGACGCAGAGAAACTGATCCATGCTTTTGTTACGTCTAGGCTAGATTACTGTAATGCCCTGCTATCTGGCTGCCCTAAGTCCTTGCTAAATAATCTCCAGCTTGTGCAGAATGCAGCCGCTCGCATTTTAACTAGAACTAAGAAATATGAGCATATTACCCCAGTACTAGCATCGCTTCATTGGCTACCAATTAAGTTTAGGATAGACTTTAAGGTTTTGCTTCTGACCTTTACAGCCTTAAATGGACTTGCGCCAGTGTATATATGTAATCTGCTTTTACCATATAAGCCAAAAAGATCACTCCGTTCCCAAGACGCAGGCTACCTAGTAGTCCCAAGAATATCTAAAAACTTGACGGGTGGTAGAGCTTTCTCCTACAGAGCGCCACTACTGTGGAACACCCTACCAAAATTTATAAGAGAATCAGACACTGTCTCAATATTTAAGTCTAGATTAAAAACGCACCTCTATGATCAGGCTTATAATCCAGCTATAGTCTGGAGACAGGACCAGAGAAGCATTTAGCCATAGAGTAATGTGGGGTGGCATCCTTTCCTTACTGTCACCTGTCAACAGCTGTGACCCCATCTTCCTGGGCTGGCTCTTGATAGGTGGGTAGGATTGTTTTCCCTCTCATGACTGCATGGTTCCTCAAACTCTGTCTTCATAGCTATGCAGCCATAGATTACTCCTGGCGGGGGCACTTGTCCAACCCTCCCACCCCTTCCCCACCCCCCACTCCTCCAGTTGGTGCTCCTGCTGCTCTATTACACTTCCCCTAACTGTTTTCTCTCTCTTTTTTTTTTACATTCTGCCGGCGGGGCATATGCCCCGCATCTCGAAAGTTGCTGTCCGGCTTCCTGTCCGTTGCCGCTTGCCCCTCCCTCCTTACCACCGCTGCCAGCTGCTCCCGCCACCATCGGCGCCCGGTTCCCCACCATCACTGCCGCCACATCTGGACTGTCATCTAGCTGCTGCAAATTATATTATCATGGACATTGGCTGTTTTGACCATGTTGGTCCTTAAGCCCTAGACCCTGAACCGACCAGAGGAGGATGGGTTCCCCCATTGAGGGTTCCTTCCAAGGTTTCTTCCTAGTTACACGAGGGAGTTTTTCCTTGCCACTGTTGCCTTTGGCTTGCTCTTGTGGGGAGTTTAGGCTGGGTTTTGCTGTTTTGCTGTGAAGTGCATTGTGACAACTTGTCGTGAAATGCGCTATATAAATAAATATTGATTGATTGATTGATTGATTGAATTTGCAGCACATTCCACAATTAATTCTGAATGAAGAATGCTTGTGGAAAGAGGAGTAAACAGAGAAAGAGATTTTTATATTTCTCTGCATAGAGATATAATCACTGATTCTGTTTAGTTAAGATCACACAGTACTACTCACCCCAGTCTCTGTAGTTTACAGTTTGGACTCATCAGTCCATCACAGAGCAGCTTCACTCCTGAATCTCCCAGGTGATTGGAGCTGAGGTCCAGTCTCTGTAGTTTACAGTTTGGACTCATCAGTCCATCACAGAGCAGCTTCACTCCTGAATCTCCCAGGTGATTGGAGCTGAGGTCCAGTCTCTGTAGTTTACAGTTTGGACTCATCAGTCCATCACAGAGCAGCTTCACTCCTGAATCTCTCAGGTTATTGTCGCTGAGGTCCAGATCTCTCAGGGGTGAGTTTGATAACTGGAGAGCTGAGGCCACAATATCACAGGACTTCTCTGTGAGGTCACAGCTGTTCAGTCTGCAAAAGAAGAGTGTGATATATTATAGTAAAATAGTATTAGGTAAAATAAAACATGTAATATTTGAAATGTAACACACTGATAGTGTTCAGTGATTAAGATTTAAATTGAGATTTCAAGGTCTGTAATGTTCTAAGTAAGATGTCTGTGGTACACTCTCCAACTGCAAGACTTTGCAAGCGAACACAGCTAAAGGCTGATTCACTCTAAAAACAAGAAGGCAAGGAAGTTATATATGACCAGGTAGTGCAGTGTGTCTGTTCTGCTGGTGTTACATATGACCAGGTAGTGCAGCGTGTCTGTTCTGCTGGTGTTACATATGACCAAGTAGTGCAGTGTGTTTGTTCTGCTGGTGTTACATATGACCAGGTAGTGCAGTGTGTCTGTTCTGCTGGAGTTACATATGACCAGTTAGTGCAGTGTGTCTGTTCTGATGGTGTTACATATGACCAGTTAGTGCAGTGTGTTTGTTCTGCTGGTGTTACATATGACCAGGTAGTGCAGTGTGTCTGTTCTGCTGGTGTTACATATGACCAGGTAGTGCAGTGTGTTTGTTCTGCTGGTGTTACATATGACCAGGTAGTGCAGTGTGTCTGTTCTGCTGGTGTTACATATGACCAGGTAGTGCAGTGTGTCTGTTCTGCTGGTGTTACATATGACCAGGTAGTGCAGTGTGTCTGTTTTGCTGGTGTTACATATGACCAGGTAGTGCAGTATGTCTGTTCTACTGGAGTTACATATGACCAGGTAGTGCAGTGTGTCTGTTCTACTGGTGTTACATATGACCAGGTAGTGCAGTGCGTTTGTTCTGCTGGTGTTACATATGACCAGGTAGTGCAGTGTGTCTGTTCTGCTGGTGTTACATATGACCAGGTAGTGCAGTGCGTTTGTTCTGCTGGCGTTACATATGACCAGGTAGTGCAGCGTGTCTGTTCTGCTGGTGTTACATATGACCAGGTAGTGCAGTGCGTTTGTTCTGCTGGTGTTACATATGACCAGGTAGTGCAGTGCGTTTGTTCTGCTGGTGTTACATATGACCAGGTAGTGCAGTGCGTTTGTTCTGCTGGTGTTACATATGACCAGGTAGTGCAGTGCGTTTGTTCTGCTGGTGTTACATATGACCAGGTAGTGCAGTGTGCTTGTTCTGCTGGTGTTACATATGACCAGGTAGTGCAGTGTGTCTGTTCTGCTGGTGTTACATATGACCAGGTAGTGTAGTGTGTCTGTTCTGCTGGTGTTATATATGACCAGGTAGTGAAACAGTATTCCAAAGGTATGTAGGAACTCCTGTTAATGATACCTTTGAGTTTATATTGTTGGAATAGTGATACATTTGATGGTGCTGCTGTCCAAGGAGACACCGTTTAGCCTATTCTGGGCTCTAGGAGACTTCAGAATCCTTGTAGATATCAGGCTTTAGCCTGAGATAAGCCACATAACAGCAATATAAGGAGTTGCATCAATGTTGAGGTTTAATTACAAACGTTTTATTTGCTACCTCGTCCAAAACCCACATAGCCTACAACTGTATGAAAGACACATAGTGAATGATATTTCAAACAATACGGTGCCCCTCGAAATTGACATTTATAAAGTTTATTTAAAAAAAAGCAGGAGACATAATGAGATGTAGCCTATTAAAGCTGCTTCTTCCTCCATTGTCCCCTGAGTGTAAAGTGTCGCTGGAGTGCGTTACTTTTTGCAAACGACAACGACCACAGTGTATTTAGGGCGACAATAGAATGTTCATGAATGTCCTGCGATTTCAGTCGAGCGACACTGTCGCTGGACTATTAACTGGCCTTAATGCGTGAATTGTCATTCAATGGAAAATTCCCGAAAACACTCACTTCAGACGGACATTTGGAGTGCTGAAAATGAGCTCCAGATGTCTGGATCATGAGACAGGTGGAACATTATAATACAGCTCTCTTCATCTATAGACTAAGTAAATGGAATGGTTTTGACTGAAAAAACTTCTAAAAGTTGTCCAGTGAATATTGCATTTATTGTTTTTCAAATAGCCTTGGGGATTCGTCGTGCATAAGATTTTTTCAATACGGTTCAAAAAACAGATTAATTTAAACTTCTCCATTTTAACTGAATTTGATTTCAGATTTTTTTCCCTGTTTTCTCCCAATTTGGTAACCAGTTGTACCCCTATGTTATTCAATTCCCTCGCTTGAGAGCAACCGCGGGTGTGTCCCAATATTCTTCACTCCCCACCTCCACTCCCCCACTACCACTCCTCTCCTACCCGGAAATATCCAAAACTGCCTGAACGTTTTCAATACAAGCATTTACATGTACAATATACAATGTACCTGACATTGCGGTTTGCGTCCAAACATTAATTAATATGTAACCATTAATACGTAATTAAGATGTAATCAGCCTGCACCTATTCAGGAAATACCTCTCCTCCCCTTCCCCACTCTGATTCCCATTGCCCTCTTGTGACAAAGGATTACATATCGCGGTGTGTTATGGCCGGTCCATTACACTCATTAATGGCTACTTGGAATTTTGGTGATTTACAAACTTAGGCCTTTTTGTTTGTGCACAAATTTTACGTCGCTCTGGATAACAGCATCAGCTAAATGCCTAAAATGTAATAAATGAACTGTGGTTATGGTGGGGGTTTGTTTTTATTATTGCCAATTACATCACCCCATGTCTTTTCCTTTAAAAACAGTGTGTTAGTGCCACAGCCAACTGATAATTTTGTCACGAACAAAGAGCAATCCGCTATGAAAGGCTCCGTTATGAGACTCTCGACGAACCATTACGTGATATCAAAACACAGGTGTAGTGCATGTCCATTGGAAATCAACATTCATGTGACCCTGTACTGCATTTCCAAAAGACTACATATACCGGCATGCGGCAGTCATGTGATCCTGGGCAGGACTCCCAGAACTTGACCAATCAGGACTGATTTCACGTTCTATAAAACTTCGAACAACTTCCTGTCTTCCTTCTTCTTAACTCTTCCAAGCTTTGGTTTAGTTCCAAGTTGCACGCACTTCCCCAACTGGGGGAGAAGCAACTGGGCTGAAATAGGCAAGGGAACACGCGGAGAGACCCCTCTCTCTCTCGGGTTAGGCGGCCAAAACAACCGCTCTTCCCAGCTCTCAGCGTGTTCTAGAAAGCCACTGAAACTGCATCTAGCTACCATTATACAACGTAGTCGTAAAGTGATAGCCTGCTTTATTACACGCCCAAACCGCAAAGAGTTCAAGAGACAACTTTCCGAAAAGGGCAAAGGAACAGCAAAGCTTCAAAGACAACACTCACCCAAGGAAACCTCTTGCTGAAAAGGACGGTCCAGAGACGCTGCCAAAAGACAGAACTTTCTGCACACATCAAAGCCACGGAACCAGCCTGTGTACTCCATTACAGTAAGACTGACACAAACGTCCAGGCAATAGTTTAGGAAAACCTTTGGTTAATGTTTATTGTCAAGGCAATTACATGTTT
The DNA here is from genome assembly GCA_029718625.1 of Synaphobranchus kaupii. NCBI lineage: Eukaryota > Metazoa > Chordata > Actinopteri > Anguilliformes > Synaphobranchidae > Synaphobranchus > Synaphobranchus kaupii. The sequence continues at coordinate 62,611,876 of CM056385.1, read as the reverse complement.
GGGTTATTGTATCCATTGTATTTAGAGTAACGTTAACCTAGTTAACTCAGATTAAGTTATTGATTATGAATTTCAATATTTACTATTAAAATAACAATCAGGATTTAACAATTAATATTATGAGACTGATTCATTATACTTTTGTAACAATAGGTCACCGTATGAGGTTCTATATATGTATATTCTCAACACTAGTTACCGCTCGTGTGAGGATATATATACATCACCGACATAACTGGTAACCAAGTGTGAAGTCATATAAATTTATTTATATATTCTGCACATTCATTGCCTCCATGTGATGACTGTTAAGATGTTTTAACTACCTGTCTTCACTGCCAAATTCTTAATATACCTAACGACACGACACAGGTGTGACCGAATAGTTTTTATTTTATTTATCTTGCCCCTCAAACAAAATACACTACTCACAAAAAGTTAGGGATATTTGGCTTTCGGGTGAAATTTATGGAAAATGTAAGTTCACGCTACAGTGATATTATACGTATCATGAAAGTAGGGCATTTAAGTAGAAGCATGCAATGGTGATTTCCTCATCTCAAACAATTTATTGAAACAAAAGCCAACAACAGTGGTGGGTATACCACAACAAAAATGTCAATGTCTCAATAACTTGTCATGTGCCCTTGAGCATCAATTACAGCTTGACAACGACGTCTCATGCTGTTCACAAGTCTACTTATTGCCTGCTGAGGCATGGCATCCCACTCTTCTTGAAGGGCGGCCCTCAGGTCATTGAGGTTCTGGGGTACAGAGTTACGAGCCTCTACACGGTGAGTCAGCTGATCCCATAGGTTTTCTATGGGATTCAGGTCTGGAGAAAGTGCAGGCCACTCCATTTGAGGTACCCCAGTCTCCAGCAGCCTTTCCCTAATGATGCGACCTCGATGAGCTGGAGCATTGTCGTCCATGAAGATGAAATTAGGCCTGTGTTGTTCATGCAGGGGCACAATGACTGGATTAATGATGTTATTCAGGTAGTATGGGCTTGTCACTGTACCATTCACAAAGTGTAGGGCAGTTCTGTATTGACTAGACACACCTGCCAACACTGTAACACCGCCACCACCAAAGGGTCGTCTGGTGACAACAGTGGCTGATGCATAGCGCTCTCCTTGACGTCTCCAACATCGTTGGCGGCCATCATTTCTGTTCAATGTGAATCGACTTTCATCAGAGAACAGCACTGAGGCCCACTGGTCCCTCGTCCAGCGTAAATGCTCCCTGGCCCATGCCAGACGATGACGCCTGTGCCTGGTGGTGTGGTCAGGTACCCTTGCAGGTCGTCTAGCACGCAGACCACGCTGATGTAAACGGTTTCGAATGGTCTGACGTGACACTTGGGTGCCTCTCACCTCCCTTAAATGTGCCTGGAGTTGAGTGGCATTCATAATCCGGTTCCGCAGGGCACTGTTCACAATGAAGCGGTCATCAGTGTGGGATGTGGCCAAAGGACGTCCACTTCTATGCCTTTCTGTGACTCTTCCAGTCTCTCTGTATCTCTGTTGCAACCTGCTGATGACACTCTGTGACACTCTAAGTCAGTGGTCACTTCCCTCTGAGAACATCCTGTTTGAAGCCTCGCAATGGCGAGGTACTGTTGATCAATTGTTAGGTGTCGTCTTGGTCTCATGATGTCAAAATGTGAACAGCATGATGAAGAGGACTGTTTAAATACCAATTCTAATTGAACCAGGAAATGTATTGGTCGATTCATGGATCAAACACCTGTTGTGAATTTTGCCGTTCAGCTCCTTGTTAGAGAACAGCAAGTTGTGCAAAAAGTACTGAAACATTGAATAGTTGGACATGTGCATTCAAACGTTTAGAGAAGGTCAAATTAATTTCACCTGTAAAGGTTATAGTGCATTTTAGGTTCATCCTGAAATTTCACCCGAAAGCCGAATATCCCTAACTTTTTGTGAGTAGTGGTATATTTTCCATTTATATGCCAGTGGTAAAACTATAATAAAAAATTCCCGTGAACAATTCCGCAGGGTGAATATTCCCAGACTGGCCAGGAGCAGGAGGCAGCTGGCAGAGACGCCCTCCAGTCGGCCTCTCCATCGTACTGCTGCTGCTACTGTTTCAACTGAGCAGGCATCACACTTGTGAACCAGAAGACAGGAAAGAAGACGCTGCATTTAGTTTCAACTTACTTGCTTGGGCTTTTGGTTTCTTTGCTGTCAATTTTTGTTTAATACCACTATTCACAACTTTATCATGACATGCACTTGATAAGATGAATGTACACTCACTAGGGAAACAACTCCACAGCCAACCAGTCCCTGCTCTCTCATGCACTCTGTGCCTCTGTAATCTCCATCGCAATCGTCACATGCGACTCTGCCTCTCTCCGTATCAAAGTCCTGTAATGTGTCCTCTGTGAGTTCTATGTCATGTCCAGGGCGTATGGCTATGTAGTGTATAACACAGCACACCACAAAGAATGCACTGACTTTCTGAGGGCAGTATTATAATGTACCACCCGACCCGTCTAAATGCATTTTTAATATGCCTAAGGTTGGTTCAATCATTGACCTAGCCCTGCCAAACACGCAATTAAAAGCACGTTGCCCGTGTGTCCTGGGCTCAATGTATGGAGTAGGTCTCCCACCTTCCTTGTGTCTTTCATTCAAGTAGTTTACACTATTAACTCCATACAGCTGCATTGGCTAAAAAGTCGGCATTGGACTGCATAACTAAACACAGATTGCATTTAAATTAGTCAAATTGAAATAAACAAAATATTTCTCACAGTTCATGTATTATGTGCAGTACATTCATAACGCCACCAAAATATCACAATGCGCCAGTGTTTGAGTTAAAACCTGGTCGGGTTGGTTTCAACGCAAACGCATTATTAAACACCAAACTTGCGAAGTGCTGAATGTATCTATTGACACACCCCCTATTGTATGGAAGCATATCCGCGCCAGAATTCTAATGAAAATGCAAATCGGCGATTGCATTTAGTTTACATTCGGTGTGCGCAAAAACCATGACATAATTCAAATGAAAATGCAAAAAGCCATTTTGCGTTTTCATTTTCAAGTTAATGTACGCACTTTATCTGACAATTAGAACATGTTAATGCAAATCCATTTCACATTTATGTTTTCTCGCTCTCTACAACACAACCCTGCCATAATTAAAATGAAAATTAAAAACCATATTTGCATTAGCAGTTTCTTATTGCAATCGCATGATCCATGACAAAAAGGAAATGATAATTCAATTCGCCATTTAACATATCGTTTTCATGCTTTGCGGCACAAGAGTGACATAATTCAAATGCAATGGCATTGCATCCGTTTACATTATCATTTCCACGTGGTCACGCAAAAACCCTGCCAAAACTCCAAACTGAACATGCAAACTGTCAAAGCTTGCCCATCAAGGCGGGGCCTCGAAGAAAGGGGCGTTACAGGGGACCGTCAAACCACTGAATTTATGGTTCAACTTCAGTGGTTGTCTGTGATTTCGGTCGTCAGGCAGTTACCAGGCTAGATACAGATAGCGACATTTCCTACTTCTCTGTGTTTGTGGATTATAGGCTAAATGCTAAAAACTAGAAAGGAAACGAGGTAGCATAAACGTTACGATCACCCTAGCCAGCCCGTTGTTTACTACCTTAACCTTAACAGCAGGGAGGACTTGCTCTAAGAGGCAATAGATTTCCGTTCACCGGTTTGCCTTAGACAGGGCTGTGCGATAAACCAACATTGGGCTATTGCTTAGCCTATATTCCATGTCACTAAAATAAAATAAGCAGGCTATCAATAAAATAAGTGCTTTTGTCTCAAATTGTGTCTGAGTGGTAGACCTATTTAACCCCTTTGCATAGATCAGGGGTTCTCAAAGTTTTGGTGACTGAGGGCCAAATAAGGGAGCCGCACAAGAAAAAAATACACTCATGAAATCCAAATTAAGTCCTAAACCAACTAACTGTAGCTCTCACAAAAATAGCAACACTGATCAAATAGGCTACTAAGCTAGCTAGCAATTATACTATAAATATTAATGAATATAAGATACTGTAGAAGTCCAACTTCTACCAAACCTTATTGATAACTAGCTAACAGTGTAATGCCCGCTTTGGTTGCTAGGAGCCGCCAGTCACTGAGCCGCCAGTAAAACATTTAAAGGGACGGTACTGTATTAAAATGGACCATTAGTGATTTCAAATATAATATGTAGTTCCTTTCATGTGGACCTCACAAAATGTTTTTGAGGGCCGCCATTGGTCCCCGGGCCGCACTTTGAGAACCCCTGGAGTAGATGCATAGTGATAATGGCGCCGGTGCCACCATTTTGCTCAACTGAGACATTCATTGCTCCTGCAACCAAACTATTAGTGGAAATCACAAACTCTGTGTTTTAACTTTATTGGTAGAGGATTCTGTAAGGTTTTGGTTTGGCGTTCAGAGAACCAAAACGCGGCAGATAAGGATTCAGAAAGCGTGTGTAAAAATAGACCATTTTGTAAATATACGCCAATTCCAGATTTGATGCCTGGAACACATTCCAAAAAAAATACAAATTAAAAATTAAAAATTGAAGAAAAAAAAAGACTGGGAAGTTCAAAAAACACATTCCATGGAACATTCCACAGGTAAACAGGTGATGCTATCATGAGTGGGTATAAAGGGGATATCAAAAGACTGTTGATATCTTATTTTCAGGTACTCTTACAAGCGATACTATAACCTCTCTGCATTTGAATGGATCTCAATGGGAATTGGGGGGTGGGACTAGATTAAGCTGTAAATTACACGGGAATAGTATGGAACCCATGGTCTTAGGTATCAAACAAGTCTAAAACCATCACTCTGCTGCCAGATATGCAGTAGATATGGATGGATCACTTTAAGGATTTCTTCTCCTGATTTATTTTTCCATAGAGTTCAATATGACAATGAGTCAAGTCAAGTCAAGTCAAGTTTATTTGTATAGCACATTTTCATACACAAGGCAACTCAAAGTGCTTTACATAAGACGTAGACATTATATAAAAAGTAAATTAAAATTTAACAATGTTAATAAAGAGTTAAAACAGTTATAATAAAACGCAATGCTGGTTGGGCCCCCCAAAACAAATACCCCAACAAACACTCCTACCACAAGCAGCCTGCTACCTGCCATCTGCTACGCACCGTACAGCCTCTCTCCCTGGGTGATAATATACCTGCCAGCTCCGCTGCAGGTGCCTGCCAGATCTGCTGCAGGACTTTTGTCCCTCCTTCGAGGTATATTTGCCCATGGGAGGGAGCAGCATACAGCCTCCACAGTTTGAATCACTCCACAGAGTGACGAACCCGTCGGTCCCTAGTCAAACTTTTAAGTTGAGTTGAGCGCCCTACTGGCCTCTTTCTACGTTTTGATTTTCATTTGCCCATGGGTGGGAGCAGCATACAGCCTCCACAGTTTGAATCACTCCGCAGAGTGATGAACCTGTCGGTCCCTAGTCAAACTTTTAAGTTGAGCGCCCTACTGGCCACTTTATAGAGGACTTTTCAAGGGCTCAACAGATAACAAGCAACAACTGAACATCAGATGGCAGTATTTATCTTTGTATATGCAGTGCAAAAAATAAAAAATATATAAATAAATAAAAATAAAACAGCTTTAAAAAGATAAATAAGCTTAAAGATAAATAATTTAGAAAAGAATAAAAGAAAAGATAAAAGTGCTTTTGTCTTATTAATGGACAGACATGATAAATAAAACAAGAAACAATAGAGTTAAAAATACCGGCTGGGCTTAATAAAAAAATACAATAAAAAGCAGTACAATGCAGCAAAATTTTAGTCAAAGGCCCGTGAGAAGAGCAAAGTTTTCAGACCAGATTTAAAAGACATAATACAAGAGGCATGTCTAAGGTCGTAGGGTAGTAGGTTCTAGCAATGGGTAGCGTAAAACTAAAGGCTGCCTCACCATTTTTTGTTTTAACCTTAGGCACAATGAGCTGATCCGAGCCCAAAGATCTAAGAGATCTGTATGCTTTATATGGCCTGAGCATTTCCAAGATGTATTTAGGTCCTAAGCCGTTGAGTGATTTATAAACTATTAGCATCACTTTGAAGTCTATTCTATAGCGGACTGGAAGCCCGATCTAAGGACTGGAGTGATGTGTGCACTTCTTTTAGTCCTTGTAAGAAGCCTGGCAGCAGCGTTTTGAATAAGTTGGAGCCGTTTAATGGACTTTTTTGAGAGACCAGTGAAGAGAGCATTACAGTAATCAACCCTACTTGAAATGAAGGCATGAATGAGGGTTTCTAGATCTTGTTTAGACATAAAGCCTCTGACTCTTGCTATATTTTTAAGATGATAAAAGGCGGATTTGGTCATAGACTTGACATGGTTATCAAAGTTGAGATCAGAGTCAATGAGTACACCTAGGATTCTGGCCTGCATGGTTGTTCGTAAACCAAGAGTGTCAAGGTGGAGAGCTATTTTTTGACTCGGTTCTTTGCTCCCGAAAACAATAATTTCTGTTTTGTCTTTGTTTAGTTGGAGAAAGTTGACACATCCAGCTGTTTACTTGCTTTAAGCATTGGTATAGAGAGTCAATAAGGTTATAGTCGTCAGGAGTAAATGACAGGTAAATTTATGTCATCCGCATAGCTGTGGTATGACATTTGGTACCTTTGAAAAATTTGACCGAGGGGGAGCATATACACTACTCACAAAAAGTTAGGGATATTTGGCTTTCGGGTGAAATTTATGGAAAATGTAAGTTCACGCTACAGTGATATTATACGTATCATGAAAGTAGGGCATTTAAGTAGAAGCATGCAATGGTGATTTCCTCATCTCAAACAATTTATTGAAACAAAAGCCAACAACAGTGGTGGGTATACCACAACAAAAATGTCAATGTCTCAATAACTTGTCATGTGCCCTTGAGCATCAATTACAGCTTGACAACGACGTCTCATGCTGTTCACAAGTCGACTTATTGTCTGCTGAGGCATGGCATCCCACTCTTCTTGAAGGGCGGCCCTCAGGTCATTGAGGTTCTGGGGTACAGAGTTACGAGCCTCTACACGGTGAGTCAGCTGATCCCATAGGTTTTCTATGGGATTCAGGTCTGGAGAAAGTGCAGGCCACTCCATTTGAGGTACCCCAGTCTCCAGCAGCCTTTCCCTAATGATGCGACCTCGATGAGCTGGAGCATTGTCGTCCATGAAGATGAAATTAGGCCTGTGTTGTTCATGCAGGGGCACAATGACTGGATTAATGATGTTATTCAGGTAGTATGGGCTTGTCACTGTACCATTCACAAAGTGTAGGGCAGTTCTGTATTGACTAGACACACCTGCCCACACTGTAACACCGCCACCACCAAAGGGTCGTCTGGTGACAACAGTGGCTGATGCATAGCGCTCTCCTTGACGTCTCCAACATCGTTGGCGGCCATCATTTCTGCTCAACGTGAATCGACTTTCATCAGAGAACAGCACTGAGGCCCACTGGTCCCTCGTCCAGCGTAAATGCTCCCTGGCCCATGCAAGACGATGACGCCTGTGCCTGGTGGTGTGGTCAGGTACCCTTGCAGGTCGTCTAGCACGCAGACCACGCTGATGTAAACGGTTTTGAATGGTCTGACGTGACACTTGGGTGCCTCTCACCTCCCTTAAATGTGCCTGGAGTTGAGTGGCATTCATCATCCGGTTCCGCAGGGCACTGTTCACAATCAAGCGGTCATCAGTGTGGGATGTGGCCAAAGGACGTCCACTTCTATGCCTTTCTGTGACTCTTCCAGTCTCTCTGTATCTCTGTTGCAACCTGCTGATGACACTCTGTGACACTCTAAGCTCAGTGGCCACTTCCCTCTGAGAACATCCTGTTTGAAGCCTCGCAATGGCGAGGTACTGTTGATCAATTGTTAGGTGTCGTCTTGGTCTCATGATGTCAAAATGTGAACAGCATGATGAAGAGGACTGTTTAAATACCAATTCTAATTGAACCAGGAAATTTATTGGTCGATTCATGGATCAAACACCTGTTGTGAATTTTGCCGTTCAGCTCCTTGTTAGAGAACAGCAAGTTGTGCAAAAAGTACTGAAACATTGAATAGTTGGACATGTGCATTCAAAAGTTTAGAGAAGGTCAAATTAATTTCACCTGTAAAGGTTATAGTGCATTTTAGGTTCATCCTGAAATTTCACCCGAAAGCCGAATATCCCTAACTTTTTGTGAGTAGTGTATAAGTTGAACGACAGAGGACCGAGGATGGAACCTTGGGGGACCCCAGAGGTCAGAGTATTCCGTTCTGACTGGTAGTTATTAATGGTTACAAAGTAATCTCTATCTTGTAGGTAAGATTTGAACCAGTGTAAAGCTGTGCCCGAGAGCCCGATCCAATGGTGTAGTCTGTCAATGAGTATTTGATGATCTATAGTATCAAAGGCTGCACTGAGATCCAACAGAACAAGAACAGAGATTTTACCTGAGTCACTATTTACGCGAATGTCATTTAAAACTTTAATGAGTGCCGTTTCTGTGCTGTGATGGGGTCTAAAACCAGACTGGAAAGTGTCAAAGAGGCAGTTTTGGTTTAAAAATTTGTTAATTTGATTAGAAACAGCCTTCTCAAGAATCTTACTAATGAAGGGAAGGTTAGAAATAGGGCGATAATTATTTAATTTGAATGGGTCTAAATTTTTCTTTTTTAAAAGAGGTTTAATGACTGCGGTTTTTAAAGATTTTGGAAAAAGTCAGGAGAAAAAATCAGGAGAAACAACCATTAAAGTGATCCATCCATATCTACTTCATATCTGGCAGCAGAGTAATGGTTTTAGGCCCGTTTGATGCCTCAGATCCTTGATGACTTACAGCCATTTAGTCAACCATGGGTTCCATACTATTCCCATTTCCAGTAAAAATGTTCCATATTGGTATGGGCGAAAGACAGATGTGTGGTTTGCTGAATAAAAATTATTTTATGAATAAACGTCACACTGTTTACTTTTTCTGATTTTTACTATGGCGTAGTAGTACAGTAGATGTCTGCTGATATGCGTCAGAACCAAACAGGCTCACGAGAAATCTACATGGAAAGCATCGAACGACGCCGCAAATCCATTATTAATCAAACCAGATCATTATTTGTTCTTAATAGAGTGTTATAGTTTCATTTTAAAAATTGTGTTGTGTAGGAATTCGGTTTGAAATCCTTACAGTTCAACTGTAATTCAGTTGCATAACTGCAATCCAACTAGGGCATAATGTAGCCTAGACTCGCATTGACATTCAGAGTTGCAAAGTCCAGCACACAGAAAGTAAAAGTCCTGCATTGTTTTTCCTCCACCCATGAACTTAGCCAGCCGATTTCACCAATTATTTCTACCTCTGGCTGAAGAATTGTGCTACCAAGCAAATCCATTGTACTGCTTTTCAGGGGCTTTGAGATTATAGACTTTTCTGCTTTTGAAGTAGGCCTACATGTACAGCTAAATACCACCACCTTCTGGTACAAATTTGTGAGGCTCATTTAATACCTCAGTCCCTTCATTTTGGGGTTTGAATTGGGGTTTATAAGAGGTCTGTGCTACACTCTCCAACTGCAACACTTCGCAAGCGAACACAGTTAAAGGCTGATTCACTCTAAAATCAAGAAGGCAAGGAAGTGATCTGTTCACATAAAACCAGGTAGTGCAGTGTGTCTGATCTACTGGAGTTACATATGACCAGGTAGTGCAGTGTGTCTGTTCTACTGGTGTTACATATGACCAGGTAGTGCAGTGTGTCTGTTCTGCTGGTGTTACATATGACCAGGTAGTGCAGTGCAGAGTGCAAGCAGACCTGCGTTGTCAATCTACCGTCGGATAGGCTTAAGTATCGTCTTTTTCATTTGGTTCAGCTGTGCGTTAGCTGATTGAACTGTTTGTAGTGTAGTCACGGTTTAGTTAATGTAAATTGCAGCATTACCGACCACTTGTTTACTTGCTTTGTGTTTCTAGGTCTAGTAAATTGCTAGTGTTTTGTGTTGCTAATCGCAAATAGATTCACCTGAGTGAATAAATAGCGTGTTTTGCATTCCTAGTTCAGAGTGCAAGCAGACCTGCGTTGTCAATCTACCGTCGGATAGGCTTAAGTATCGTCTTTTTCATTTGGTTCAGCTGTGCGTTAGCTGATTGAACTGTTTGTAGTGTAGTCACGGTTTAGTTAATGTAAATTGCAGCATTACCGACCACTTGTTTACTTGCTTTGTGTTTCTAGGTCTAGTAAATTGCTAGTGTTTTGTGTTGCTAATCGCAAATAGATTCACCTGAGTGAATTAGCCCTGCAAGCAGCTGAGTGCAATCGAGAAATTAGCCAACTCTATAAGTTAAAGTAGAGGCGCCTCATCGGTAATTTGAACAGTTTCTAATGATCTTCCCCCACCTAACCTGTCTTCTCACCCCCTACCATGTGTCTAACCCCCATTCCTCTGTGCTCCATGCCTCGCTCCTGGAGGCCCAACCACCGCAGACGCTGTCCGGCTAACCTGGTCTACCCACCGCTGTCCTCTCATAAGGAACTCTCAGTGGTGGGTGGACTATGGAACTGCCGGTCAGCTGTCCAGAAAGCTGACTTCATCACTGCATATGCCAAGGTGAAGTCCCTCCACTTCCTGGCTCTCACTGAGACCTGGATCACTCCAGATAACACAGCCACTCCAGCTGCTCTGTCTGCTGGCTACTCCTTCTCCCACACCCCCAGGGCCTCAGGCAGAGGCGGGGGTACTGGTTTGCTCATTTCCACGTCCTGGAAATTCTCTATTCCCACTGTACCCTGCCTGAATATCTCCTCCTTTGAGTTTCATGCAGTCACTGTAACTCACCCATCTGCACTTAACATTGTTGTTCTCTATCGCCCTCCAGGTCCGCTCGGCGCTTTCCTGGATGAACTGGACACTCTCCTGAGCTCCTTCCCTGAGGATGGCACCTCTGTAATCCTACTGGGAGACTTCAACCGCCAACCAGACAGTGCCCAGCTATCCAGTGTCACCTCACTCCTCCAGTCCTTTGCCCTCACTCAGTCCCCATCGCCTGCCACCCACAATGGTGGTAACCAACTGGACCTTGTACTCACCAGGAGTTGCGCCACATCTGAACTCACGGTGACCCCCCTCCACGTATCGGACCATTTCTTTATATCATTTTCTCTCTCCTGCCCACTCTCCCTCAAATCCGCTAACAACCCACCCGCTGTTATGTTCAGGAGAAATCTCCGCACCCTCTCTCACACCTCTCTCACTACTTCTGCTCTCTCTGCACTTCCTCCTCCTGCTACCTTTGCTAAAATGCCCATTGATGTCGCCACCTCTGTGTTTAACTCATGCATCTCTCAGTCTCTCAACTCACTATGTCCTCTTGTCTCCAAACCAGCCCGACTATCACCCCCTTCCCTGTGGCTGACGGATTCTCTCAGATCCAGCAGAACCATGTTACGAGCCGCTGAGAGAAAGTGGAGGAAATCCAGATCCCCAGATGACCTGGCCTCCTACCACACTCTGCTGGCAGCCTTCACAGCTGCAACTACATCAGCTAAAACTTCATTTTTCCAGTCGAAAATTGATACATGTCTATCTAACCCACGTAAACTCTTTTCCACCTTCTCCTCCCTGCTCACCCCCCCTCCACCCCCTTCACCCTCCTCCCTCTCTGCAGATGACTTCCTGACCCACTTTGAGGGGAAGGTGGCTGCGATCCGGAACTCCTTCACGCATCCGGTGACACCCCACATCCCCCATACTGAACCCATCGCTACACTGTCGTCCTTCAAGACTCTGAAGGACTCCGATGTGCTCGAGCTGGTGACGCGCCAGCGCGCAACCACCTGTCCACTAGACCCCATACCTTCAGCAGTCCTCCAGTCTATATCTGCTGAGCTCCTTCCATATCTGTCCTCCGTTATTAACACCTCCCTAATCTGTGGCCATGTACCTGCTGCCTTTAAAACTGCCCGTGTAACCCCACTCCTTAAAAAACCTAGCTTAGATCCCGCTGATGTCAGGAACTACCGTCCTGTATCTCTCTTGCCCTTCCTGTCCAAAACAATTGAACGTGCTGTCCTTAACCAACTGTCTGTTTTTCTCCACCAGAACAACCTGCTTGACCCGCATCAGTCTGGCTTCAGAACCGGCCATTCCACCGAAACTGCTCTCCTGGCTGTGACTGAGGCACTCGCCACTGCTAGAGCCTCCTCCCTCTCCTCTGTTCTGATTCTCCTTGACCTGTCTGCGGCATTCGACACGGTCAACCACAAACTCCTGATCTCCACACTCGCTGAGATGGGCATTTCTGGAACTGCCCTCTCTTGGTTTGTATCGTATCTCACTCATAGATCCTACCAAGACTCCTGGAAGGGTTCCGTCTCTGCTCCCCGTCCCCTGTCTACAGGAGTCCCGCAGGGATCTGTACTGGGTCCTCTGCTGTTCTCTATGTATACTAAGTCTCTTGGCTCAGTAATCCAAGCACATGGCTTCTCATACCATAGCTATGCTGACGATACTCAACTCTTCCTCTCTTTCCCTCCCTCTACCCCACAGGTTAAGGAGAGGATATCTGCTTGTCTGACTGACATCTCTGAGTGGATGGCTACCCATCACCTGAAGCTCAACCTTGACAAGACAGAGCTCCTCTTCATGCCGTACAAGACCTCCCCACTACATGACCTCTCCATCACCGTTGATGGGACCGTGGTGGCTGCTTCCCGCTCTGCAAGGAACCTGGGGGTGGTCCTGGACGACCGGCTGGACTTCAAAGAGCACATCAGGGCGACGGCACGGTCCTGCAGGTTCCTCCTGTACAACATCAGGAGGATTCGACCGTACCTGACCACCTACTCCACCCAGCTTCTTGTCCAGACCATGGTCACCTCACGCCTGGACTACTGCAACTCCCTGCTCGCAAGCCTACCGGCCTGCGCCATTCTGCCTCTTCAACTGATCCAGAATGCAGCTGCCCGGCTTGTGTTCAACCTCCCAAAATTTTCCCACGTAACCCCCCTGCTGAGGTCTCTCCACTGGCTGCCAGTTGCAGCCAGGATCAGGTTCAAAGTTCTGACCCTGGCCTACACTGCAGCCAATAGGACAGGCCCCGCCTATTCCGTCGAGGCCTGAAGACACACCTCTTCAGACTCCACCTTGACTGATATCCTCACCTAGGAATATCAGTTCCCTGTTCCCTGTGTTTTCCTGTCTGTTTATTATAGTTTATAATAGTATTTGGAATGGTTTATAATAGCATAGTTTATAATAGTATTTGGAATGGTTTATAATAGTATAGTTTATAATAGTATTTGGAATGAAAGTGTGGTGTTGCTGATTTGCCCACAGCTTACTGTGAACTACAGTCAACGTTCATTGCTAGGGATAGCTGCTACATCATGCAAAGGATGTGCTTTGCCTTGTCTGTTCTGTAATGATGATGATGTCTCTGTACGCACTTACTGTACGTCGCTTTGGATAAAAGCGTCTGCTAAATAAATGTAATGTAATGTAATGTGTCTGTTCTACTGGTGTTACATATGACCAGGTAGTGCAGTGTGTCTGTTCTACTGGAGTTACATATGACCAGGTAGTGCAGTGTGTCTGTTCTACTGGAGTTACATATGACCAGGTAGTGCAGTGCGTTTGTTCTGCTGGTGTTACATATGACCAGCTAGTGCAGTGTGTCTGTTCTGCTGGTGTTACATATGACCAGCTAGTGCAGTGTGTCTGTTCTGCTGGTGTTACATATGACCAGGTAGTGCAGTGTGTCTGTTCTACTGGTGTTACATATGACCAGGTAATGCAGTGCGTTTGTTCTGCTGGTGTTACATATGACCAGGTAGTGCAGTGTGTCTGTTCTACTGGTGTTACATATGACCAGGTAATGCAGTGCGTTTGTTCTGCTGGTGTTACATATGACCAGGTAGTGCAGTGGGTCTGTTCTGCTGGAGTTACATATGACCAGGTAGTGCAGTGTGTCTGTTCTGCTGGGGTTACATATGACCAGGTAGTACAGTGTGTCTGTTCTGCTGGTGTTACATATGACCAGGTAGTGAAACAGTATTCCAGAGGTATGTAGGAACTCCGGTTAAAGATACCATTGAGTTTATATTGTTGGAATAGTACATAATACATTTGATGGTGCTGCTGTCCAAGGAGACATCGTTTAGCCTAATTCTGGGCTCTAGGAAACTTCAGAATCCTTGTAGATATCAGGCTTTAGCCTGAGATAAGCCACAGAATTAATTATACCAGAATAAAGAGGGACCAGGGTGGTACTACTGGCCTTGTACCAGGGTTCATTTACTGACTGCCCTAGTCTCCTAACCAGGGTTTTTCCTGCATTGAAATGTCTTAGGTGGGCTACCCAAGTGTTTTTTCAAGCAGTCGAAGGCACCTCTGAGAAATGGTGCAAAAAACACAGATAAAATCAATTAGAAACAGTCCACGTATTTATCTAGCTGGAGTCCGGACACTGCATAAATCCCGCCTAATAACGTTAAAGCCTCAGCTTAGTGGTTAAACGGATTCTGAAGATTGACATTTCAGGCTATATATATTTTAATGATGACTAGCATGTTGCAAAGTGTAGGCACCAACTAACAAGGCTGAATACCTCTGATGAAATTTACATAGAAACTGCTCAGATCACTGTGCCTCGTCGACAGTGGCCAAGTGAAATCAATGACGATTAAGAAAATATACAGTGCATCCGGAAAGTATTCACAGCGCTGCACTTTTTCCACATTTTGTTCTGTTACAGCCTTATTCCAAAATTGATTAAATTAATTTTTTCCCTCAAAATTCTACACACAACACCCCATAATGACAATGTGAAAAAAGTTTTTTTGAGATTCAGCTGTAAATTACACTGGTACAGTATGGAACACATGGCTGGTTAAATGGCTGTAAGTTATCAAGGGTCTGAGCTATCAAACGAGCCCCAAACCATCACTCTGTTGCCAGATATGGAGTAGATGTGGATGGATCACTGCAAGGGTTATTTCTCCGGACTCATTTTCCTATAGAACTCTATGGGGAAAAAAGTCAGGAGAAACAACCCTTAAAGTGATCCATCCACATCTACTCCATATCTGGCAACAGAGTGATGGTTTTGGGCTCGTTTGATAGCTCAGACCCTTGATAACTTACATCCATTTAGCCAGCCATGTGTTCCATACTGTACCAGTGTAATTTACAGCGGAATCTAGTCTCACCCCCCAATTTCCATAGAGATCCATTCAAATGCAGAGAGGTTATAGTATTGCTTGTAACAGTACCTGAAGATAAGATATCGACAGTTTTTTTGATGTTGATGGTCACAGACTTCAGGAAGTAACAGCATGTAAAGGATATGCGACCAAATATGAATTGAAAAATATGTAAATGAAAAATTTTAGTTTATTAGGTTATAACTGTCCCCCCCCCCCCCCCACCCCCAGGATGTATGTCACTTTGAAAAGTGTAGAAGAGTGTGTGGACTCTTCCGATTTTATTCAATCTACTGTTCTGTTCGCCACTTGGTCTGAGTTTTTGGATGTGCAAATTTTTTCTGCGATCCATTGAACATTGAAAAATGTAGGCTTTAGTTCTATTTTTAATGAGCGTTATATCCTATTTGCATTGCGATTGATCTTTTTAAAATAATTTTTACATCAGTAAATACACCAGAAAACAACCAATATAAATTTTACTTATCATTTCAATTTCTATAAGGGGATGAACGCATGCACCACCATCGATAATTGAATCAAGGCGTAAACATTTAATAACTGAATCGTCTGACGAAACACGAGCGTGAGGCCTACATATTTCTAAGTGACTTAATACTTGGGGAGTTAAAACCTAATACATGCTGCTGAACCTGTGATAACATAAGGTATATTTATAACTGGTATACTGAATTATAAGAAAGACTTAAAGGCCATGAAACAGGCAATATTTTGAGGCAATGTAGATGGCCAATATTGCCTGCAAAAAGGATGGAGTTAAGCAAATGAGTGAGGAAAGCATGGTGGGCTCTTAGAAAATAAAGTATGGTGAAAAAATAGTCTACTGCTGGTTACATTTGTGGGTAAAACTGCCAAATTGCACAGCCTCAAAGTTGCCTGTGTATCATGACCTTGACTGTGAAAGCAATGCAGGGCTAGAAATTAGCAGGGGCTTGGGGCAAAAATGCCCTCGGAAATGGATAATATGCCCTCGAAAATCAGTTAAGGGGGGCAAAAAATGGGCAGTTGGTAAAATCTAGAACTAATGCTAAATGGATGTAATGAATTCAGATATTGTTTGAAACTTTGTCCATTCTAAGCCTGATATAGCCTACACCTATTCATCAGCCTATTACAGTAATGTTCTTCCCCTCAAGAAATACCCAGTGTTTCCTACTTTCTGTTCGAAAGGTTAAAATAACCTAATATTATCACTGTATGCCTGGATAATGCCTGCCTCTCTGAAAGGTTTCTGTCGGATAACTCTGCTTAACTCTGGCTCCAGTTGTGGGGGTATTTGCCTGCGTTCCCTCCCCTCCTCTGATCGCTACCGCTGTAACTCGTCATGCTCTTTTATACGGCTTATTTTCATGCATTCCAGCAGGTTCCTGGTATTGCCACAAAATCCTACACACTTTTGACACGTATCATAGTTTACTTCAATACTGTTTAGTGGAGTGAACTCCAAACAATGCTTTGCTTTCTTTCTGCTATATTAGCAGAGCAGCACTGGTGCCGTCTCGTATGACTGTCTGCTTTGCTTGTGTTTCTTAGTGATGGGGAGTCGACCCCAAAAGAGTCGACTCCTCGACTCTTGCACTCTCAAGAGTCGGGGTCGACTCCCATCCACCGTTTCAAGAAGTCAAAACGAGGCACAGTAGGCCTAAATCCAGCGACAGCAGACAACAGCATGAATTCTGAACCTGAGGTAACGTTAAGTTCATTTGTTAGCAAAGTTGAATAACGTTAAAGGCTATAGATACAGCATTTTTATGGAGACAAAAACATTTTTGTTATATAATACATCCACAGAGCTTGATGAAAGATGCAGAATAAAAGTATTGCTTTTCCCTAAAAATAGGGCAAGTGCCCCCGCCAGGAGTAATCTATGGCTGCATAGCTATGAAGACAGAGTTTGAGAAACCATGCAGTCATGAGAGGGAAAACAATCCGACCCACCTATCAAGAGCCAGCCCAGGAAGATGGGGTCACAGCTGTTGACAGGTGACAGTAAGGAAAGGATGCTACCCCACATTACTCTATGGCTAAATGCTTCTCTGGTCTTGTCTCCAGACTACAGCTTGTTATAAGCCTGATCATAGAGGTGCGTTTTTAATCTAGACTTAAATATTGAGACTGTGTCTGATTCCCTTATAAATTTTGGCAGGGTGTTCCACAGTAGTGGCGCTCTCTCGGATAAAGCTCTACCACCCGTCAAGTTTTTAGATATTCTAGGAACTGCTAAGTAGCCTGCGTCTTGAGAATGAAGTGATCTTTTCGGCTTATATGGTAAAAGCAGATTACATACGTATATACACTGGCGCAAGTCCATTTAAAGCTTTAAAGGTCAGAAGCAAAACCTTAAAGTCTATCCTAAACTTAATTGGTAGCCAATGAAGTGATGCTAGTATTGGGGTAATATGCTCATATTTCTTAGTTCTAGTTAAAATGCGAGCGGCTGTATTCTGCACAAGCTGGAGATTATTTAGCAAGGACTTTGGGCAGCCAGATAGCAGGGCATTACAGTAATCTAGCCTAGACGTAACAAAAGCATGGATCAATTTCTCTGCGTCTCCGATTATCTCAAAATACCATTAATTGGCCGACCTCTACTCCGCACAATCCCATTCAGTTGAGTAGGCTTATTCCCCTTTTCTTCTCCCAAAGAGGGGCGTGAACTGTCAAGTACCTGGATGTGCCACGATCTGTAGGCTGTCGATTTTTTTTGAACCGGAAAGAAACGCCTATGGTTTAAAAAAAAAAATTTTTTATTAACATTCAGGCATTACAGAAAAACAAGCGCACACAAACTTAACAAAGGTGCAGGGGTTTCAAATATCAAAATAAAGTACATTTTTTATGGAAAGGTTGATAGTTTGTACTGCTTTTTTCTTTTGACATTTTTCGATGGTTCTAAGATAGGTTCTCAGTTCAATAGGTTAAAAGAGGGTTTACCTTGCCATCCATTTCATTTTATGAACAAAGAATCTCCCGAACAAGATGAGTACATTAATCTTAAATCTTCCTTTACATTACAGGCATTTAGCAGACACTCTTATCCAGAGCGACTTACACAACTTTTTTTTTGCATTTTTTACATATTATCCATTTATACAGCTGGATATATACTGAAGCAATTCAGGTTAAGTACCTAGCTCAAGGGTACAATGGCAGTGTCCAACCTGGGAATCGAACCTGCAACCTTTTGGTTACAATTATACCATTATAAACCATTATACTACACTACCACCTGTTCCTTTTCTGTCATCTTCCCCTTCTCTATTAACTATCAAATTCAGATTTCAATTTTCTATTATTTCATGGATATGGGTAACTTTTAGTGTAAAGTAAGTGTGGTAAAATTACAAATTTAAAGAATTACAGTGGGAGACTTGCTTCCTATGTCCATTTTCAGAAACCACAGACACACCTTACTTGCTATTCTCACTGTTGACTGGCCTGGCCTGTCAATTAATTCACTCTCCAACTGCCACTTCTCTCAGAAGGGACACTCAGCCAGGTCTCTGTACAGCAACACCAGAGGCCACGCAACAGGACAGGCAAAGCAGGCAATTGCCTGGGGCCCCCGACGGCTGATTAGTCACATTAGTCCTACGGCAATGACAATCTAAAAATGTGGGAACCCCTTGAAACATCCGATGGGCAGTGCAGTGTGTAGCTACTCGGAAACCCCCCCGAGACGTGGCTCCATGTCTTTAGTCAGTAACATAAGCTAGCCTACTTAGCTAACGGAATGTCAGCAGGCTAACGTTCATGTAAGCACTCATTCTAGAGGGTTAAAACATTCAGGGACTGTTAACGTTAGCTACGAAGGCATTTGCTCCATAGGTCTGCTCTCATGTGCTACTGCTAGCTGGATCCATTCCATAGACTAGAAAAAAAAGTAAGTTCAAACTAAACGTGCATGCTCCTTGTAGGCTATTCATCATTGTACACATGCCATTTAGTCGTATTTTGACCAGCCAGAGTCTAGCACTGTTGACTCTAATCATTATGTGTAAAACAACTCGACTTTGTATCAAGTAAAATCATGCTTTGATTCTTGTCCGTATATGTATTATGGGTATAACTGGGTTGAAAATATGACTGTAAACCTTTTAGTTTGGTAGAAAAACGGGAAACATATGAACATTAGTTGCTGTAACTAATGGCTCCTCTCGCCTATCTAGTTCCTATATAGCCTAACGTTACTAGTTAATTTTTATGTTTATATGAGAGAGCCTATTAGTTATTCCACTAAAATGCCTAAACAGAATTTGTGAAGCTTGCGACGTAGGTAGCGAGTAGCTAGCCTATCTGGTTTTATGTTGGCTAATGCGATAGCCTGGATAATACACAGATACTATAATAGTTCAGTTAGCTTGCTACATAGGTAACTTAATTGACTCTAAAAGTTAGGATATTTTGATAAAGCTACAAAAGTGCAAGGTTTTTTTCTAATGATAGGGAGAAGCTTATATTAGAGTAATGTTGTAACTCTGAGGGAATCCCCCGTCTCAACATGATTTCCTGCTGATGAAGGGTGATCACAAGTGAAAATTGAATCAATGCATACATGAACATTTAGATGTATGCTATGGAATCTGGTTTTTAATTTCAATAAAAACCAAATTGCTGGTTAAATGTAATCTACAGGCCAGGCCTAAATGAATTCTGCTGGTATTATAAGGCAATTTGCTATAAGCTGTCAAACTAAAATGCACATTGCCGTTGTCTTTTGCAGTTAATCAGTAACCGGATACTGTAATTACTCAGTAATCCAGATTTGGGAGGGTAGCAGGATTACTCAGTGCAGTTAATCAGTAACTGGATACTTTAATTACTCAGTAATCCAGATTTAGGAGGGTAGCAGGATTACCCAGTGCAGTTAATCAGTAACTGGATACTGTAATTACTCAGTAATCCAGATTTGGGA
This sequence comes from Synaphobranchus kaupii, assembly GCA_029718625.1. Classification (NCBI taxonomy): domain Eukaryota; kingdom Metazoa; phylum Chordata; class Actinopteri; order Anguilliformes; family Synaphobranchidae; genus Synaphobranchus; species Synaphobranchus kaupii. The sequence continues at coordinate 62,591,724 of CM056385.1, read as the reverse complement.
GGGTAGCAGGATTACTCAGTGCAGTTAATCAGTAACTGGATACTGTAATTACCCAGTAATCCAGATTTGGGAGGGTAGCAGGATTACTCAGTGCAGTTAATCAGTAACTGGATACTGTAATTACCCAGTAATCCAGATTTGGGAGGGTAGCAGGATTACTCAGTGCAGTTAATCAGTAACTGGATACTGTAATTACTCAGTAATCCAGATTTGGGAGGGTAGCAGGATTACTCAGTGCAGTTAATCAGTAACTGGATACTGTAATTAACCAGTAATCCAGATTTGGGAGGGTAGCAGGATTATTCAGTGCTGTTAATCAGTAACTGGATACTGTAATTACCCAGTAATCCAGATTTGGGAGGGTAGCAGGATTACTCAGTGCAGTTAATCAGTAACTGGATACTGTAATTACCCAGTAATCCAGATTTGGGAGGGAAGCAGGATTACTCAGTGCAGTTAATCAGTAACTGGATACTGTAATTACCCAGTAATCCAGATTTGGGAGGGTAGCAGGATTACTCAGTGCTGTTAATCAGTAACTGGATACTGTAATTACCCAGTAATCCAGATTTGGGAGGGTAGCAGGATTACTCAGTGCAGTTAATCAGTAACTGGATACTGTAATTACCCAGTAATCCAGATTTGGGAGGGTAGCAGGATTACTCAGTGCAGTTAATCAGTAACTGGATACTGTAATTACCCAGTAATCCAGATTTGGGAGGGAAGCAGGATTACTCAGTGCAGTTAATCAGTAACTGGATACTGTAATTACCCAGTAATCCAGATTTGGGAGGGTAGCAGGATTACTCAGTGCTGTTAATCAGTAACTGGATACTGTAATTACATTACATTACATTATAGGCATTTAGCAGACGCTCTTATCCAGAGCGACTTACACAACTTCTTATTACATTTATCCATTTATACAGCTGGATATATACTGAAGCAATTCAGGTTAAGTACCTTGCTCAAGGGTACAACGGCAGTGTCCTACCTGGGAATCGAACCTGCAACCTTTCGGTTACAAGTCCAGTTCCTTAACCATTATACTACACTGCCGTAATTACCCAGTAATCCAGATTTGGGAGGGTAGCAGGATTACTCAGTGCAGTTAATCAGTAACTGGATACTGTAATTACCCAGTAATCCAGATTTGGGAGGGTATCAGGATTACTCAGTGCAGTTAATCAGTAACTGGATACTGTAATTACTCAGTAATCCAGATTTGGGAGGGTAGCAGGATTACTCAGTGCAGTTAATCAGTAACTGGATACTGTAATTACCCAGTAATCCAGATTTGGGAGGGTAGCAGGATTACTCAGTGCAGTTAATCAGTAACTGGATACTGTAATTACTCAGTAATCCAGATTTGGGAGGGTAGCAGGATTACTCAGTGCAGTTAATCAGTAACTGGATACTGTAATTACCCAGTAATCCAGATTTGGGAGGGTAGCAGGATTACTCAGTGCAGTTAATCAGTAACTGGATACTGTAATTACTCAGTATTCCAGATTTGGGAGGGTAGCAGGATTACTCAGTGCAGTTAATCAGTAACTGGATACTGTAATTACTCAGTAATCCAGATTTGGGAGGGTAGCAGGATTACTCAGTGCAGTTAATCAGTAACTGGAAACTGTAATTACTCAGTAATCCAGATTTGGGAGGGTAGCAGGATTACTCAGTGCAGTTAATCAGTAACTGGATACTGTAATTACTCAGTAATCCAGATTTGGGAGGGTACCAGGATTACTCAGTGCAGTTAATCAGTAACTGGATACTGTAATTACTCAGTAATCCAGATTTGGGAGGGTACCAGGATTACTCAGTGCAGTTAATCAGTAACTGGATATTGTAATTACTCAGTAATCCAGATTTGGGAGGGTAGCAGGATTACTCAGTGCAGTTAATCAGTAACTGGATACTGTAATTGCCCAGTAATCCAGCCAGAGTCTAGTACTGTTGACTCTAATCATTATGTGTAAAACAACTCGACTTTGTATCAAGTAAAATCATGCTTTGATTCTTGTTCGTATATGTATTATGGGTATAACTGGGTTGAAAATATGACTGTAAACCCTTTTTTTTCTTATGGGAACCATATTAACATTAGTTGCTGAAACTCCTGGCTCCTCTCGCCTGTCCAGTTCCTATATAGCCTAACGTTACTAGTTAATTTTTAGGTTTATATGAGATAGCCTATTAGTTATTCCCCTAAAATGCCTAAACAGAATTTGTGAAGCTTGCCGGTTATTGTTATAAATACATTTTGAAACAGAACCCATTACCCATCTGCAACATAGCTACCCAGCTAACAAAATTAGGTCCCTGGGACGTCCCCTGAACATCTCGAAATGGCATCAGGATGTCGCCTTGACGTCTTTTTGTAGGGTTTTTTTTGTAGGATATTTTGATAAAGCTACAAAAGTGCAAGGTTTTTTTCTAATGATAGGGAGAAGCTTATATGAGAGTAATGTTATAACTCAGGGAATCCCCCGTCTCAACATGATTTCCTGCTGATGAAGGGTGATCACAAGTGAAAATTGAATCAATGTGTACGTGAACATTTAGATGTATGCTGTGGAATCTGGTTTTTAATTTCAATAAAAACTACATTTCTGGGTTAATTTAATCTACAGGCCAGGCCTAAATGAATTCTGATGGTATTATAAGGCAATTTGCTATAAGCTGTCAAACTAGAATGCACATTGCCATTGTCTTTCGGCATTGTTGATGGGCATACATTTTAGTTGATAGACGATGGTATCGTAGCTACATCAGCCTGACCCTATTGCTGCATATCCAAGCAATTAAAGAAATATTCAACAACAATGCCAAATTATTTATTAAATTTAGGCCTTTTGCTGCTCTCAAAACTCATGGGGAACGGCCATTTTGTGGCTGCTTTTTAGAAAACTTTCTTCTGGGGGTGCATGCCCCTGGCCCAGACCCCCGTAGTAGCCCCCCTAAACATATATCTCTGGTGACGCCCCTGCCCTGAAGCACCACAGAAAGCAATGTGGAGCGCATTTCTCAGGCGATTACATCGCCTCCATGCATTTTCAATGAAAACGACACACCATTTACCCATTCAACCACGACTACAAAAGATACCTCCATCAAATCACCAACTTCAGATTAAGGTAACAGTTATGAATGTCGTTTTGGGAAAAAAATTCAATAAAATCAGTTTGAAGGGCCCCATGCATGTTTTTGCTTGGGGCCCCCAGAGACACTAAAATCGCCTCTGAGCAACACAGTTGTAAACTGATATTTTCCTCGGTTTGTTTAATCCGTATTGCTACTGACAAAGCCTTACATCGTCTTTTCTGTCATTTTATCCTGGTCTCTCCTTATTGCAATTTACGAAAGCTTACTTTTCTGAAATTGTCTTTTTCTGTCATCTTCCCCCTTCTCTATTAACTATCAAATTCAGAGAGCAATGGAGGTCTGAGTATCGCGAGATCGGAGGTGAGACCCAACATAGCGACCCCCTGTCACTGAAACAAAACTCTGCTAAAAGAGAAAAAGAAAACTGATTTCTCATTGACTAAGACAATCGCAAGTAAAAGCACTTTAAAACAAAATTGGTTCAACATACGTGGAACGGAATATTTATACAGTGGCAGAAATAACGGAATTGGAAGACTTCATCGACCAACATTACAACGACCAGCACACCGCAACCAGAGGGAAATCCATCCAAAAGAAAGAAGAACTCTTCTATGGACACAGATGATTTACTAACTACTGAAATAGAGGTCAGTGTTCTTTCATCAATAAAGAAAAAATTAGATCTTCTTGTCACACTCCACAACGAGATTAAAGAACTCCACACCAGTTTGGAATTCGCACACAACCACATCACTGACCTAGAAAAAACAAACAAGACGCTCCAATCCACCGTTAAATCCCTCACGGACCAAATGGAAATCGCTACGAAAGAAAACAAAACTATAAAAGAAACCATCTTGGACTCACAGTCTAGAAGTATGCGCGATAACCTTATCTTCTCTGGCATTCCGGAAAACTCTCCTGACAATCCTGAGACGTTGATAAAACAATTCAACTCAACTTAAACTACCACCGGACACTAAATAAAATATCTTTCCACCGAGTTCACCGCCAAGGATCACATTCTAAGATACCTCCATGCCCCATCATAGCAAAATTTGAACATTTTAAACAGAAAGAGATGGTTAAAAGCAAGGGGAAGGAGCTTAAAGGTACTAAACTCTGAATGAATGACCAATACCCAAGAGAAATAAATGAACGGCTGAAAGCACTATACCCCATCATGAAGGAAAAAGCGTACCTACTTGGTAGCGGACAGATTATACATTGAAGGACAGTTATTCCGCGACTCCAACATAACTCCCTGGCTTTTCTGAAATAATTACCCTGAAATAAATCAGCAGTGACAGTCACAACTAGATAACACTAATCTTAACTGGTTGATTCGGCCGAACGCTAAAAATATGGATTCAGTGCATCCCTACTTAATAGAGACACATAACAGTTCAAGCTCAGTTCCCGTTGACTGAAGACCTCTGTGTTGGTGGTCGCCCTTTTTTGGTCTAAAGTGTTAAGCTACCAGCCAGAAGCACAAATTGATGACACACCAGGGGCTCTACCTTGGCGATCTTAGTGCTTCGTTTAAGCGCATGGCGTAAAGTCCATTTAGGGCGTGTCCAAGTCCACTTTTGCTATTTTAATGGCGTGTTTTTTGGGCGCTAAGCACGGCGCAACGTCCAAATGGGCTGAACCTAGTCTCTTCATTAATTATAGGTGTGTCTTGGGCGTGACATGCAATAAACCAATCAAAATGTCATAACCCATTCCCTTTAAAAGCCTGCTTTTCCACCTTGGCGGATTGCTTATGATGGCGAAACAGACATGCTTGTGCATGTTTAGTGCGATCAAGGAATAGGCTAAATGGAGTATGATCAATATTATTCAGACTAACCATAGCCTATGAGTTCCCGGTAATTCCTGACAGGGGTGTTATTTTACAAAATATATGCGGTTAAATTTCGTTAAAAGGACCTGCAACAGCTGAGAATAAGCTATCAATGGCTTCAGTCTCACCTTAGAAAACAGCAAATTAGCCTGCTTGTTCAGTGAATTTCGTTTGATTATGCAATGAAAGTGTCAACCATCAATTCCATGAGGCTGTTCTCATGGAGTTCTCGAAGTTCAAGCTTCATCCGAAGTTCATTAGGCTACCTGCATAGTAATATTGATTAATAACATAAATACCGTTATTTTGCCTTAATGATGACACTAAATACAATAAAGCTGTCAGGTTGGCAACCCATATGTTCACACATATTTCCCCTTGTTTAATAATGTCCTGTTTATGGAAATGTGACCAACCTGTTTTACTCGTAGCGTAATGCTTTAAAACAATCCACTTTCCCAGGAAGACCGTGAAAAGTGAGATTTACAGCAGGGGAAACAGACCTGCTCATCTAAAGCGCACATGCAGATAATGGCATTAAAATTAATTGTAAATAAATTGTGTAACGTGCTGCAAATTTGTTTTCGTTCCTAATTAGATGCTTAGTTCTCTTTAAAATCGTTTTGTTCAGTTATGGAATAACAGGTGAAGTCAGCTGGGTTTTAATAAGCTGAGAGTATGGAAACCTGGTCACTGTAATTAAAAAAATATGAAGGACGAAGAATAGCTAAGGTTACAATTTAGTTAACAGGGTGACATTTATCTCCGTTTTTTAACAATAGGCTATCGAAAAAACCTTATGCACTGCGAATCCACTGTAGCCTAGGCTATTTGAAAAACAATAAATGCAATATTCACTGGACAAGGTTTTGAACTTTTTTCAGTCACAAACCATTCTATTTACTTATTTATTTATTTATTTATTTAGGCTGTATTCCTAGATAAACAGAGCTGTATTGTAATGACATCTGAAGCGCATTTTCAGAACTCAAATGTCCGTCTATTGCCGTGCGCGAGTTTACCATTGAATGACAATTCACGCATTAGGTGTAAATGACAATTCGCGCATTAGGCTTGATATAGGTGTTATCAGCTCCTTTTTTAATGGATCGCACATCGCCTGGATGTTGATGGAGTGGGCTGAAAGCAATTTAAGGCATTCCCCTTCGCTGAGGGAAAGGTAGGCTATGTGGACCTATGGACCCTTTTATTATTATGCATTTTTTGATATAGCCTACACAATAATAATATTTCACAATGTAATCTTGATATTTTAGTCAGGCTTGTGCGCACTCCTGTGTGTAACACGCCTATGTAGACGCACTTACATGCGCCGTTAAAATAACATGTAAACAACTGTGACATGACTTCAGACCAGGTTTGTGGTGGTTCTAGCGCAAGCGCTTTCTGCTGGCTCAAGATAGCAATACGCCCAAAATAATCCTGGCCACTCCTCATCTTAAGACCAACACGCCCAGTTCACTTGCAACGGGCGCAAGAATACATGGTAGTTAAACGACGTGAGCGCTAGGCGTTATAATGAACCCAGCGCCGGGTGTAAGATAGCAAAGACACTTGTGTTTGGGTTAGCGCCGCTTTGCGCCGGGTGTAAGATAGGGCCCTAAGATGTAAACCTCCAACCTCAAATCTGTTTTTGTCAAACTTGAAACCATTTCTTCCCCCCATCTCACTCAACCCATTCTCTCTCATCAAATTCATTCTCTCACACAATTGGACACACGCACACACACACATCACTCAAGCATCACAGAACGCACAACACTTCTCACACAAACATCACATAAGAATCCACAATTCCTTTTCACTTTATCTCTCCATCCTTTCCCCCTCCCATTTGTGATTCTATTTTATTTTTATGTGTGTACACACACACCAATGTTTTGTTTGGTTGTTTCTGACTCATTGTTATACGTCTCCACTTTTATCTTTATCTTTATCTGTTATCGCTATTTTGTTACTTTCGTTGAATTTTATTCATTTGATGACAAAAGGAGATTCTTTTCACAATCAAAAGCACACACAAACGCGCTTGCACGCAAGACCCACACATTCTCAATCCCATATCATATCAATCCACCCATCCCATTCCTATCAATATGGACATGCCTCTTACATCCATAGTAACTGACATCACTCACTAACCATGGCTCCAATCAAATTTGTAACTTGGAATATCCGGGGCATCAGCTCCGTGACTAAAAAAAATAAAGTGCTAAATCATTTAATTAATTTAGACCCTGACATATGCCTACTCCAGGAAACCCACTTATCATCCTCTGACCATCAAAAATTTTAATCATCTCAATTCAACCAAGTATTCTCTGCAACATACAATTCCAGACAAAGAGGCGTGTCCATATTGATTAGCAGAAAATTATCACTAATCCATAACACCACCATCACTGACCCTGATGGAAGATATATAATTATTAGCATTTCCATTAATAATACTGACTTCACTATTGCCAACCTCTACGGACCAAATACTGATGACCCTCCTTTTTCCACACATTTTTTACTACCCTAAATAACTTTTCAGATTCCAAAATTATAATAGGAGGAGATTTGAACACTGTACTAGACCCATCTATAGACAGAACAGGCTCCGCAGGCATCTCAAGGAAATGGCAATCAACTGAAATAATAAAACAGTATATGGAAGATTTTGGCCTCAGTGATAGCTGGCGTTTACACAACCTTGCAGCTAAAGAATATTCATATTTCTCATCTTTTCACCACACATTCTCTCAAATTGATTTTTTCCTGACAAGCAACTCAATCATATCAGACATTAGAAATACAATAATCAGCGACCACGCTCCTGTAACACTAGACTTAAACAACAAACAGTTTCATAGGCCACATACAAGATGGCATTTCAACACATCTTTACTCCAAGATCCTGATTTTGACAATTTCCTTAAGAGAGAGTGGGCATCCTTCATGGAAATAAATGACTCTCCAGACATCTCACCCACACTACTCTGGGAAACCGCAAAAACAGTTATAAGGGGCAAAATTATCTCATATTCATCTCATAAGAAAAAGAAAGAAAGAGAACGTGAAAAATATCTGGAAGAAAACATTAAAAGCTTAGAAAATGCATGTGCTAAAAATCCAACACAAGACAATTTCAATGAACTTAGAAAACATAATTATCAACTAAATTGTTTAATAAATAGGAAAACACAATATTTATACAAAGGCTCAGATATAACAACTTTGAATATAGTAACAAATCAGGCAAATACCTTGCAAAACAGCTACAGCAGAAAAAAGATAAATCCATTATCCCAGCCATAAAACATTCAGCAGGACAGACAACAATCACAACAAGAAATAAACCGCACATTTCAGACATTTTACAGCCGATTATATTCCACAGACATTAAATCCGACCCACTGAACATAAATTCCTTTCTAAACAGTATAATACTTCCAAAATTAACAAAAGATCATGCAGATTCATTAGACTCACCAATTACATCAGATGAATTCCATAGAGCACTTCTTCAAATGATGTATAAGGTGAACTTTCAAATTAGATTGAGGAACTGGGGCGGGACTTGATAAGCAGTCTGCTTTTTTCCCGTATCCCTTTTCGGCAGGAAATGTATTTGTTAAATGCATATTTCAGAAATGTGATGCAATGTGACTGTACACATGCCGAAATAAATAAATAAATAAATAAAGATGGTTTCTCTGCTGAATATTTTAAACATTTTTGGCAAACTATTTCACCTCTTTTTCTTAGAATGGCACACACAATTCAACTAAACTCCAAAATCCCCCCTCACATGAACACTGCTATCATTTTTGTCCTCTTAAAAGCTGATAAAGACCCCACCCTCCCCTCCAGCTACCGGCCACTATCATTAACACCGACATTAAAATCATCAGTAAAGCCTTAGCTATAAGAATAGAAACTGTCACACCACTTATTATCCACTCTGACCAAACCGGATTTATCAAAGGTAGGCACTCCTATAACAATACACGCAGGCTATTCAACTTAATACACCATGTAACCCAGAATAAAATGGACGCAGTCATCGCCTCATTAGATGCTGAAAAAGCATTTGACAAGGTAATTTGGACATTTCTATTCACTACATTGAAAACATTTGGGTTTGGAGCGACATTTATCAACTGGATAAGAACACTGTACAACTCACCTATGGCCACTGTCACAACTAATGGACTAACATCACCAAGTTTTGTATTACAAAGGGGGACCAGGCAAGGATGCCCACTCTCTCCCTCCTTATTTGCCATTTTTATCAAACCCCTTGCTGCTGCAGTACGACAAAATAATAATAGCCATAATATATATTATAATAACTCTAAATACACACCACAAAATCAGTTTATATGCCGATGATATTCTAATTTATTTACAGAATCCACAAACTTCTATACAGGAAACAATCAAAGTAATAAATGCATTCTCTAAATTATCAGACTACACTATCAATTGGTCCAAATCTACAATTCTACCACTTTGCAATAAAAGCTGGAACTTGGCAGCCCAAACACCACCCATCCCCTCAACCACTGACACTTTTAAATACCTAGGTATCAATGTTTCCTCCAAGCTGTCAGACCTGACTCATCTAAATTTCAACCCACTCCTCAAAACAGTAGAAGAGGACTTGAATAGATGGATACATTTACCAATTTCACTCATTGGCAGAATAGCAACAATCAAGATGACAGTTTTACCTAAAATAAACTACCTATTCTTAATGATCCCTACTCAACCACCCCTGACCTGGTTCAACTCTTTAGACTCAATAATAACACATTTTTACTGGAAAAACAAGAAACCAAGAATCAAACTCTCCACTCTACAGAAACATAAGAATGAAGGAGGCCTTGAAGCACCTAATTTTTGTAATTATTTACCGCTCTGACAGCTTGGTGGAAAGCCCACAAAATTACAAATTCAACACTGGCACCCTGTAAATATACCCCACTATGGAACAACCCTCACTTCCTGCACAATAAAAACCCACTAAATTTCACCTCTTGGAAACAAAAAGGCATTACTCAACTTCAGCACATCATCCATAACTTCAGGTTTATCCCATTTGGTCTGAAACGCGAGCAGCCTGTGACGCGAACAGTACAACGCTGGTCGGACCAATCAGACAAGGCCCTGCGTCACTGCTTCCGCATTACGGACTGGGAAGTCTTCCGGACTAGTAACATCAATGATTACACGGAGCACGTAATGGGCTACATTAGCAAATGTATTGACGACGTTGTACCGCGGGTGATTGTACGGACTTATCCCAATCAGAAGCCGCGGGTTAACGGAGAGGTCTGCTCGGCGCTCAGAGCGCGGACAGCAGCCTTCCACTCCAGAGACATAGGCGAGTACAAGAAAACACGGTACGAGCTTAGAAAGAAAATAAAAACGGCCAAGGGACAATACAGGGAAAAGGTGGAGTCATGTTACAGTGGCTCCAACGCCAGACACATGTGGAGAGGGCTAAAGACCATCACAGACTACAAGGGAAAGGGTTGCAGCATGGGGGAGGTGCCTGCTTCTTCTACGCTCGCTTTGAGAACCAGAACCACACCACGCAGGAGGCTATGCTAGAACAGGATAACTGCCCACTCCAAATATCTCGGGCAGACATGCATAAATCCTTTAAAAAGGTAAATACATGCAAAGCCCCTGGACTGGACAAAATCCCGGGACGTGTTCTTAAAGCATGTGCATATGACCTGGCAGAAGTCTTCACAGACATCTTCAACCTTTCCCTGCTCCAGTCTGTAGTCCCCACATGTTTCAAGGAATCCACTATCATTCCTGTCCCTAAGAAACCAAATGTGAGCTGCCTAAATGACTACCGCCCAGTAGCACTCACATCCATTATCATGAAGTGCTTTGAGAGGACAGTCAAAGCTCACATCACATCCTCCCTGCCCACCACACTAGACCCACTCCAGTTTGCCTACAGGCTAAACAGGTCCACAGACGATGCAATAGCATTCACACTTCACACTTCCCTCTCCCATCTGGACCAGAGGAACACCAACGTGCGGATGCTGTTCATCGACTACAGCTCAGCTTTTAACACCATAGTGCCGTCCAGACTCGTCATGAAGCTCCGAGACCTGCGCATCAGTTCCTCCCTGTGCAGCTGGATCCTGGACTTCCTGACGGGCAGACCACAGACGGTACGGATCGGTAATGTCACCTCCTCCACATTGACACTTAGCACCGGTTCCCCCCAGGGATGTGTGCTCAGCCCCCTGCTGTACTCATTGTACACCCACGACTGCATGGCCACTCATAGCTCCAACACCGTCATCAAGTTTGCTGACGATACCACCATCATCGGATGCATCACAGGTGGTGACGAGTCAGCCTATAGAGCAGAGGTGAGAGCATTGACATTGTGGTGTCAGGACAACAACCTCCTGCTTAACGTCAATAAGACCAAGGAGCTGGATTACAGGAGGCTGCAGGGAGAGGGGCACACCCCTATCCACATCGAGGGAACAGCAGTGGAGAGGGTCAGCTGTTTCAGATTCCTTGGCATTAACATCAGCGAGGATCTGAGCTGGTCACATCACACAGGTGTGGTCGTGAAGGCGAGACAGCGGCTCTTCTTCCTCTGGCGGTTGAGGAGGTTCGGCATGGACTCCAGGATACTCACCAACTTCTACAGGTGTACAATCGAGAGTATCCTGACTGGTAGCATCACGGCCTGGTACGGCAGCTGCACCGCCCTCGACCGCAAAGCTCTGCAGAGGGTGGTCAGTTCAGCTCAACGCATCACCAGGACTGAGCTGCCAGCCATCCAGGACCTCTACAGCCAGCGCTGCAGGAGGAAGGCTCAGCGGATCCTCTCTGAGCTCAGCCATCCCAGCTACAGACTTTTTATACTCCTACCGTCTGGCAAACGGTACAGGAGCATCCGGTCCCGAACCAGCAGGTTCAGAGACAGTTTCTAGCTGCAAGCCATCAGGCTACTGAACTGCTGACATTAACACTTGACACCCACCATACTCACTCACTCACTCACTCACTCACTCACTCACTCACTCACTCACTCACTCACTCACTCACACACACACACACACACACACACACACACACACACACACACTTTAGTATTCTGCATACCTGTTTTATTGTGTGTTTTAGTCTGTTTTCTAAATTCTGTTTTATTTAATTACTTACTATGCCCTTTCTATTTATGCCATTTCTATTATGTCTATTTATTATGCCCTTAATATTCCCTTTTATGCCCTTATTTTAGTAAATTTGAGTTGGCTCTGAGTCCCAAGACTTTCATTACTGATAATGATGTTGCATTGTTATTGAGTATATGACAATAAAATTGAAACTTGATTTGAAGATTTGGTCCAGAAATACAGCATAGGTCATGACTCATTTCTCCAATATCTGCAGTTAAAATCCCTCATTACATCAGAAATCAACATAACTCAAAATAATCTACAACCCCCAACCATAACTGAAGAAATCCTTAAAATCACAACATCTAAGAAAATTATCTCTAAATTATACAAACTACTCAATTATGCAGACCATACCACATCCCTCCCAATAAAAAAATGGGAAAATGATTTATCGTTAACACCCAACGCGGACTTTTGGACCCAAACCTGCAAAAATACATTCTCCATGACTAACAATACTAACCTACAACTCATTCAATATAAAATAAATCATAGAACACATATCACAGGCAAACAAATGCACCAAATGGGCCTCTCACAATCCGATGCATGCCCACTATGCCCACCAAACACCATCAATGATTATCTCCATGCAACCTGGCACTGCACCTGTAGTCCCATGCAATTTGCATATCAGGCATCTAGAGGGGTGGAAGATGCTATCGCAACCCTGCTGCATCTTCTGCACATTCACCTCGAGAAGCCGAAAGCGCATGCAAAGATTTTATTTGCAGATTTTTCATTGGCTTTTAACACCATAAAGCCTAGTATTTTAGCAAATATTTTAACTGAAGAATTCTCACTTGAACCTGGGCTGATCTCCTGGATTGTTGATTTTCTCAGCTGTAGAATTCAGCAGGTCAGAATAGGCATGGCACTTTCTGATAGGATAACTACCTGGATAGGCTCTCCCCAGGGATGTGTCTTATCCTCTCTTTTATTCATTTTATATACCAACTCCTGCATTAGCACTTTTTCCAACAGGCACTTTATTAAGTATGCAGATGATACGGCCCTGCTTAGCCTCCTATATGATGAGGAAGAGCAGCATGGGCCTGTCCTTGATTTCTTCATTAACTGGTGTGAGAAGTCAAACCTGCTTCTAAATACCTCAAAAACAAAGGAGATGGAAATAGATTTTAGAATAGCACAATCCCCCAACCCTACTCTTTTAAATGGGGAGCCCATACAATGTGTTACTGAGTATAAGTATCTCGGTGTTGTGCTTGACCACAAGCTTAGATGGGACGTATGGTCTGAGAAAGTAAATGCTAAGTCTCAACAAAGAATGTTCTTTTTACGTAAACTACTGTCTTTTAATGTCGGCAACAGAATGGTTTAGATGTTTTATCATGCTTTTATTGAAAGTGTGCTCTCCTTCGGCATCATCTGCTGGTTTGGCAATGCCACTGAGGCACAGAAAAAGGGCCATAACATTGTCCAGTAAACTGTCAGGAATTTCATTCCCTAGCCTAGAAAGCTTATACAAAGACAGAGTTCTAAAAATGGCACAGAGTATTGTGAGTGACTTGAGGCACCCTCTTGCCTCTTCTTTTGAATTGTTGCCATCTGGGCGGAGATATCGTGGCCCTCTGTTGAAAAAGAACAGATCTAGGCTGTCCTTCGTCCCACAAGCCATTAAAATCCTTAATCAGTGATGGCCAGGTCGCATTGCTCCAGCTGGTCTGGCACTGTCTCCCCCCCCCCTCCTCTTTCACTATCAGGCTATGATCTTGCGAAGGAGGGTTTAGGTCCATGCCCCTTGTCATGTCTGCCGATGTCTGTTTTTATCTGTGTCTGCGCTGTTGTCAGTGTATTATGTTATATCCTTTAAATGTCTTGTGATAATGCTGCAATCCATTTTCCCCACGGGGACAAATAAACGACTACTACTACTACTACTAAATGACCAAAAAATTATCCCTCCTTTTGGACTGCCAAGTTCCACCTTCCCCCTCACTGTGCCTGCTAGGTGACCTATCCGCAATCACCATTCCTAACCATTTCACCAGAACCATTCTCATTGCTTTAATCATTGCCAAGAAAACCATCTTACTAAACTAGAAAACTAAAAAGAACTGAGCATTATGCAATGGACTGACCTACTCACAGAATACATATCCATGGAAAAAATCACTGCTGTTACCAATAACCAAATGCAATATTTTGAGCAAACATGGCACCCAATCACCAATCTCCTGCTTTCTTAATCCTCACCTACAGTACATAAGCAAATAACTCTGGCACTCTTTCCCATTAACTTCCTTTCCCCCTCTCCCATACGCACGCATATATATATATATATATATATATATATATATACATACATACATATATATATATATATATACATACACACACACACACACACACACACACATTTTATTTTATTACTCTTATAAAAAAAAGTTCTTTGTTTTGTTTTTGCCTCCTTGTAAACTCTGCTATAATATCAACCGTTAATTTGCCCAATTTAGTACCAGTCAATTGTCTTGTTTCATCGCAGTTTGTTTGCTATTTGTTTTTTCACTGTTCCCTTCCCTCTTTTAGGCCACATCTTATAATTTTTTTATTGTAATTAAAAATAAAGTTGACCTCCCAAGAGGAGGGGGTGGTGGTGGGAATAAAAATAAGAAATTCTGATTTCCATTTTCTATTATTTCACAGATACAAGAGGGCAGTTATTCACTGAATTCCATTATAGATTTTTGAATTCATTTTCCTACCCCCATCCCCATCCCCCTCCCTATTTTGAAGTCCATACCATTTAATGTAAGATTGAATTTTTGCCTGAATTTGCAGTGTGATTAACTTAAATTGTCACAATTGTGGGTCTGCGACAGTGCTCACACAACCTGTTAATAGCTCTTCTGAAAACTCTTCTATAATAAGCTGTAGTCGCTTATCGAGTTCAATCAACAACTTTTCTAACAAACGTTATTGAATCTTTTAAAGGCAAACAGATTGTTTTTACACAAAAAACTAAACCAGTTAAATTAATCTTTCCAAATTAAGGCACACAGCTATTGTGCAATGTCTGGCACAAACCCAGACTTCATTTTAAAAAATGACAGGAACCCAAAATCTGTTTGGGGCACTGTAACTAGGGACTTGGGAGGAAAAAGTACAGAACCCAACAGAAGATTCCTGTATGACTGTTGGAGAAGGAACAGTCATAATATTCAAACAAAGGTGTGTGAACTTTTACAAGCAGATCGCTAGGACACGCCAAATCCCAGTATCGTTTTTGATAATCCCGACACTGCGGAAACAAAAAGTGAAAGCCCAACTCCCTCTAAGCCTACTTTTTATTGTCCCACAATTTCAACAAAATTGACTAATGACACATCTGAGAAAGGCTTTCACCATAAAATTACAGACTGTCCATTAACGACAGACAAAGCATTTGAAATGCTGACCCAGCCTGATCTTAAAATTAAAAGAATGGAGAATTGTATGTTTTTTCAAATTCTGGGAGTAAATATAAAAATGAGGACTGGTGTGCAGATCAAATTTGCTGGAAACACAATGGAACAAGACATCGTCCGAAATTCAAACCAAAAATAACTAAAATATATCATACATGTGAGTGCGAAAAGGGTAAATTTTCATGGTTTGCTCAGAAATTATACAATCCTGAAGAGACAGAGTGACTGGTCATAATTCAGTTCTTGGGTGATGAATCTGCATATACAGTATCCCCAAGCTTCATGGCAATACAAAACGATACAGTGAGAGAGAGTATGTTCGGACTTGTCCTTCGGTACTTGGTACCATAACTAAAAACCCTTCTGACCCACCAATGAAGACATATCAGTCTTTGTCCACAGAAAAGGTAGATAGTTGTCATATTCCTGTAATGCTGCCACGTGACACGGAGCAGGTCAGGAATAAAATAAAAAATGAAACAAAAAAAAAAAAATCAGCCATGATGATCTTGACAATATATATGAAATGTCAGCATACATCGATGACTTTATTTGGGAATACACCCTTGTTCCAAACTTCACATTTGTGATGGGATTACCAGAAATGGTCAAAGAATTTGAGAAGGTGATGCATGCAACAGGCACACCTCCACAATTGCTGTCATGTGGCACAACTTTTAAACTTGGCGATTTTTACATTTCTGCATTGCTCTTCCATCACACATTATTTTTAGAGGCTCCTGTGATTCCAATAGCATTTTTAATGCATCAGACAAAATCGACAGTCATTTACAGTTTCATTTAATGTCCAAATTGTGCCCTTGGTTTTCTAATCCCAATGCTGGAACCACATACTGACAGACATCAAAGTGTGGGTGTCACTTAAAGAGTGGTGGTTGCGCTCAAGACATTTACCTTTACCAGAACAACATTATTGAGCTTTTAGAATCCACTTCCCTTGGAGAATATCAACAAAGACTAGACAAATTAAAAGTCAAATGGAGTGAGTGAGCCCTTTCTAATCTATTACAATGAACATGTCCACAGCACAGTACTTACTGCTGCTGGGAGGTGGATCCTGGAAAGTCTTGGTATTTACAGCCCCACATGTGGTGTAACAACCAATATTTCAGAGAGTTTCAATGCAGTGTTAAAATGTTTGGTTGGATGGAAGGAATCATCTGAAGATGCCTTAATTCTGTCATTGTAATTTCTACTAAATTTTTATTTGAATGAGATCTTGAGAGGCAAGTGTGACCTTGGAAATGACCATATTCTGGCCACACACACACATCTCCGGCAAAATGTGGAAACAACATTTCCTCAGGATTTACTGTCTCCATCTGAAATTGTAGACTTGGTGAAAGAGGGGAAAGTGAAACCAGCAAATGTGATGCCAGGGGAAAGAAAGGAGGGACGAGCTAAATTAGCAAGGTATGAAAACAGAGTGTCTCTGGATACAATTTCCCAAAGCTTCATAATATCCAGCTTGCAAAACAAAAAACATGTTGTCCAACTGTTTCCAAAACCTCACCCTGTTCTTGTGGCTGAATGACAAAATTGTAGATTCCTTTCTATCGAGCAGGGAAGTTATTCCCCAAGAACAGGGTAAGGACTGTTCCATTTTTTCTTTCAGCTGCTTTTTAGTAACCTCTCTTAAAAATAATGGAATAAATAGAGGGATTCTTCGATTGGCAGCCAAACACAACTTATTTTTTAAGGACTTGTGGCTGATTCTTGTAAATGTTCATTCAAATCACTGGGGTTTCATCATTGTTATAATGAAATGGAAATTGATATTATATTTGGATTCGCTCCATGGAGTACACCATGAGTCAGTAAAACTTGTGCAAACATACATTGCAGAATTGTACAAAAAGTACAAAGGATTCCCATTGACTTGGGATGAATGGGCCATACATGCACCAACAGACATCCCTCAACAACAGAACGGTTATGACTGTGGTGTGTACACATGCATCTTTGCACACATTGTTGCCTCCTCTCAGCATATTCAGCTTTCATCAAAAGACTCATCTGCTATGAGAGGCTGGATCCTCCATGAAATTGTGAAACACAACAACCAATCCAGGAAGCCATTTAGTGATGTAAAATACTTCACAGATGAGCCAAGGCTGTGCAGAGCACCTAAAATTCAGACAAACTGGTCTAGAAATCTGCCAATGAACTCCAAGTCAACTATAGGTTTTTGTGGGTCCATTGTGAACAACTTGTTTGAAGGAAACTGGTCCATTTGTTATCTTGGGTCCTTGTGCCTCAAACCGAAATGTAACACAATGGTTTTTTGTGAGGGGTCCTGTCAGGATTGGTATCATTGTGAATGTAAACCACCAGGAACTTCAAAGTCATTATCTGTGCCCAAGATGTACATTATGTCATGGTTAATACAGATACGGTTGTATACTATTATTATTTTTTTTAATTCAAAATGGCAGGAAACCCAATATGGCTGATTTTATGGGTCCTTGAGGTTAATTTGTTCCCCATTAGAGGGAACATTGACCAAACTTTGTACCTGTCGGGCAAATGGGGGTGAGGTTGAGCTAACAAAATTCAAAAAAAGCACTACAGCGCCACCAGGTTATCAATTTGCACCATATTATAAACAATCTTAGAGATCAGCCATCCAAACAAAACTACAAAGTCTGATAAGCCAAGGAAAAACCAGATAAAAGTTATCTGAAGTCAATGGGGATAAAAAAGAATCATAACAATAGGGTTCAAGGGTAGGATTTCTTCGGACATGAAAGGGTGGTGGGAAAAATATACCCGTAGCCCTATAGACTTTGCCTCTAGTGGTTGAGATGTATCCGTCTCAATTACAGTATTCATGTTTGGTCTGAAATTATAAACTACAGCTTTAAGAAAACCCCGTAAATTTTGACACAGTATTTTTTAAAGGGTAGCCGTTTGCGAAAACCTCAGCTTCTCCAGTTACACTGCAGTGCCATAAAAATAGGAGGGGTGTTATCAATAGCCCAAAGCACTTACGACCCTCCTCTCGCGACAGCCACAGACCTGTAAAATGCATAAAATGCACCGTTTATACACGCTAAGAAAATCACGTTCACGTATAGAAACAATAATTTTTTTTTAAAACGTTGTACAAATGAGCATTCGCCGTTTTCCCTTGCTTACTGTACTATATACAGTACCTGATGCACTTTCGGTTTAGAAGACACCAAATCTTTTCTCCAAAATCTCTCGTATAAATATGTTTAGGAAACCAAGTACTAAACAGTATATTCAGCTACAGCTGTTTTCTGATTAACCCTAAAGAGTTTATCTTGTTACATTTCGCCAAAGTCCTGTACAGGAAACATTTCCACAGCGACCACCCGTCGCGCTTAGGGCTGAAATATGTTGTTGCTCTTCCGTAAATACACACGTGCTTTTGTAAGTTTTTTTTTAACGTATTTAAATACATTCGGAGACGTATGTTTTGGTTATTATATATATACTGTATGTGACTATTCTGAAATAAATGTATTCTGTTGCAAATTTCTGAATCATACAACCTTCTTCTTCAGTTCGAACTTAAAACCAGGGATGTGCAAGGAATATTTTTTGAGATATTGACATTTAAATAAACTAGTAGAAACCAGGTGGAAATTGCCTCTGGAGGGCCAAAGTAAATAGGGTTAAAGAAGTTAACCTGATTACAAAGCGTTTTCTGAAGTATAATATTTGGGCCAAACCTGTTTTAACACACTTCACCTTATTTGTGTGTTAAAACTTGACTGATTAATGAAATATATAAATAAATTTCTCTGATCAGAAATCGTGTTCTGAACCTCAACGTATTCACCAATATTTGAGCAGAGGTATTTTGACACACATACTTATTTTGGTAAACGCTCTAGACCTTTTTCACAGATCATTGTGCGGTCATAAGCCTTTCTCTCTTTTCCCAAATTAACAAACACGAACACGAGAGACAGCTGGACTACATGTCGCCAGTACAGCCCCACTTGACGTTATCACGTTAGATGTGATGCTGACTGCACAAAATGTTGTAATACCAATTAAACCCAAAACCCACAAAGAATTAAACATCACGCCTGTCAAACCATTCTGAGGGAAGTAACGTAAGCAGGAAAGTTTCAACATCTGCCTCCCAGTGAACATTTTAACGTTGAAAAGTCGCTGAAATGCCTTCTCGCATTCAGGTGAAAAACCGCCTAAATTGGTTTAAAGTATTTGAACCGTCACGCACTTTTACACTTGCGTACGTGCCCGAAAGATATACAGTGGGGAAAGTATTCGGGCAGTGACACATTTTTTTGTTGTTTTTGGCTCTGTATTCCAGAACATTGTATTTGAAATGGAACAGTGACTCTGAGGTTAAAGTGCAGACTTTCAGCTCTAATTTGAGGATTCTTACACCCATATTGGGTGAACCGGTGTAGCAATTGTAGCCCTTTTTATACACAGCCCGCCCCCCCCCCCCCCCCCCCCCCCCCATTTTAGGGGACAAAAAACAATTAGACAAATTATAAACTTAAATTCATATTTAATATTTGGTTGCATATCCTAAATTAAAGGGATAGTTTGGAATTTTGGACATAATGTCTCAATTATGATTTACCCATGATGTAGTTGATTGATGGAAACCATTTTCAGATAATTCCATGCTGTCCCTTCATACACACATTGCTAATGCTAGCGCAACTCTAAGGAAACTAGTAGCATCCACTACCAAACACAAGTAAACACTCCACAGTGCACCCAAAGCAAATAAAATACGACGACAGTCTATCGGGGTTATTTTCAGTGATTATACCATCATTTTTCAATTGTTTGCCAAAAACAATATCGCGCGTGTGAAAGAATCAGACTCGTAGTATTGTTAGCTAACGTTCAGGTAAGATGGTATTTCGGTGTGTATTTCAAGGTTGTTCAAGTGATGCAAAAAAAAAAAAGGGCACCACAAATTTTCACCGATTTCCAGTGGAAGATCAACAAAGAAAACAGCTGTGGCTTCTTGCTGCTCGCATGGATGTCACCAATTGAGACTCTAAAAAAGTTTGTAGTGACCATTTCACGGAGGATGACTATGTGAAAATCAAAAAAGGACGGGCGGGACACCCTCTACTGAAGGAGACTGCTGTGCCATCACCTGTTTTTCTAACTGACGAGCAGGTAACTAATAAATGATTGAACGCGTGATCTATCTATTCAGCTAGCTAGCTAGTTGCCACGATTGGGAAGTCATGGAAGTGGTCAAACTTTTCCTGCAAATTGGTAGCCAGTGAGCTTGCTTGTATATGCTGTGTTATTCTGTAGCATGTTTGTGTTTAGCTGACTTGTTGTCTACCAATTATGTAACTTTACGGCAAAACGGATTGTGTCGGCAACTGTGGAGTACAGCAGATAGCCTACAGGCAGATACCCTGGCTAATCTACAGCTAGCTCCGCTGCCGTACTTCCACTGAGAATTTAGGTGAGCACAAAGTAAAGGATTCAACGATAGTTTGACTTGAAAAATTATGTTATAATCACTAAAAATAACCCCGATAGACTGTCGTCGTATTTTATTTGCTTTGGGTGCACTGTGGAATGTTTAAGTGCGTTTGGTAGTGGATGCTACCTTAGAGTTGCGCTAGCATTAGCAATGTGTGTATGGCCAAAAGAAGGGACAGCATGGAATTATCTGAAAATGGTTTCCATCAATCAACTACATCATGGGTAAGTCGTAATTGAGACATTATGTCCAAAATTCCGAACTATCCCTTTAAGTGTGTGAATTTAATGATTAAATGAAATGAAATAAGTATTTTGGATATTTGATCCAAATTGATTGAGTTTTTTAAATTCGTTTTTAAATAATCGGGATATTTAATAAGCTTTTTCATCATAACATGTCAGTGCCCCCGAAATGTGAAAAAATGTAATCTTTAAAGGGTAACAAAACACGCTGGTTTAGCTAGACCCTGCCCCCTTTTGAAATTCGAAAAATGGCGAAATCTGGGCATGATAAGGTAAAAACATAGGGGCTGAGCTCCAGGTATCAAACCACGCCCCAGATAATTTTTTTTCACTAGTACCCAAAAGCCCATTCTGCTCTGGACAGCACTCACGGCGGCTGCTTTGTTCCACTCTCTCTCGCTACCTCACTCACTTAACCAATAAGATACGAGACGCAGTACTATATCGTCAATATAGTCACAGTTAAAGGGTGTTGTTAGGCCCAACGTGAAGCGGAGGGCCGGCAACCCTTTAACTGTGATTATATTGACGATATTGTACAGCATCGAGTTACCTTATTGCTTTTATAAAATGGTTGCCAGCTATATTGTAAATAATATATAAGGACAAGGCACACTTTCAATAAAACAATTTTTAATTAACTTAATTAATTTCAGCAGCAGATAAAATAGTCCCCAGTGTAGCTGTTACCATGCCACACAAAAACAAACAAAGCTAGGAATGGAATGCTAGCTAGCAAATGGACTAATAGCTAGCGTTATGTGCTAATAACATAACATAATAATAATAATAATATAATAGTTATAACGTTAGCTAAAACAGTTATCTATATATAGCCTATACAGATGTGAAGTAACGTTAACTTGCTTTCACACAACCAGTCGGTAGGCTATGTTTCTCATGTTAACTTACAGCACGCTAATTACTAAGCCTAGCTAGCTAAATTCCTACTAAATTCGTATTTCCAAACTGAATAAATACTGCACCTCTAACCACAAAAATAGTTTTCTAAATTAAAGTTGCTGTAATGTGCAGAATACAAACTTTTTTATCTGCAGATTTAATGTTTGAACCGGTTTCATGAATCAGCTGTAAGCCTAAACTGTTGCTATCGTTACTAGCATAAAAGAGGACTAATCCATGGCTCTTCAGTGAGAATGTCACTCCACCGTTAATTTGGTTTCCAGTGGATTTGGTTTCCAGTAGCTTTCCCATTTATGTCCACTCATGAACATGATTTCTCTAGCCTCCAGCCCAGCATCAGAAAGTTATTGCTGCGGATGTGCGGAGTGATATTAATTTAAACGTCCAGGTAAACAGGTGTATTATTGCATCATAGGGGTACTATATCGCAAATAGAGACACAGCTTTGAACACCTCTCAACCAATCATAATGCGTGGTCAGAATTACCCGTTTTATAATCACACACAAACAATCACACTATCTCCAGCTACTGCCGAGCACCAAGAAGCTAGCCGCTGCCGAGGCAGAAGCAATGGTGGGAAATGTGGCATGCATAGCCTCGAATGGGCTTATAATGATGCGGCCAGTAAACAACAAAATCACACGCTGTACAAATAGTTACCCATGCCATTTATTTTTTAATAAACTATATATTTATTTTTAAAAAGAAACTAGCTAGCTACTTGCTAAGCTAGACTGAAAAACGAACTATCAAAAAACAAAGGACTATCAAGCTAATTATAAAAAATATACCAAAGATAGGTTACTATAAACTTACTAGAATATTCAAAAAAGCTAAACAGTAAGCTAGCTATATATATCACTCACTCGCTCTCTCTCTCCTATCTCCTCTCCCCGTCCACAGCATGCAGATCAACCGCTGAGATTCGCTTTTATAGCTGGGACTTAGCCTGCCCTCGCTCCAAAACTTCAGGGTGTAACGGTAACAGGGTTCTATTTCATCACCGAGGGAGAAATACGTCAGTGAGGATGTTTCTGGCCAATCACAAAATGGACGTGCAGTACCTAACTTTTTACCACTAGAGACACTTTTGAGCCAGATTCTTAAAGTTTATGCTTTTTTGCGCAGACTGCAGTAATTTCTCAAGATTTGGACCAGGATCAATCAGTAATACTTAGAAAAAACCAAATGTATCAGTTCTCATCTAAAATTAGTGGTTTTTGCGCTTCGTTACGCTTTAATGGAATTAAAGTAAGATCTCAGCCACTTATCAAGATCCCTGTTGGGAACAAATACAGTTATGAATTAATACTGACAAACTACCTGCTCTGATCCTCTTAGCCATGAAACATTTACAAAATTGAGAAAAAAAAAAAAAAAGCAAAAACAAGGACAGTGTTATGATAATCTATGCCGAAAACTGGTGTCTATCAAAGCATAAAATTGGAATAGAAGGGGTGTAGGTGTTAAAATAGTCGCGATGACTAAGCTAGACCGGCCGCACTTAGGCATCACCTAAGCCTCTTTTTGAGTGGGAAAAACCCTGTAACATAGTAACACAAACGTTTAATTAATAACCAAACTCGTCTCAAACCAATAATAGAGTCTTCCTGCAGACATCCACCGTTAAGCCCATAGAGCGTATATAGAACTGGAGTATGGAAGCATATCCGCGCCAAAATTCAAATGAAAATGCAAATCGCCGATTGCATTTCGTTTACATTCGATGTGCGCAAAAACCATGACATAATTCAAATGAAAATGCAAAAGGTCACTTTGCATTTTCATTTTCAAGTTAATGTACGCACTTTTTCTGACAATTTTGAAAATGTTAATGCAAATCCATTATACATTTCATTTTTCATCGCTCTCTACGACACAACCCTGCCATAATTTAAATGAAAATGAAAAACCGCATTTGAATTAGCAATTTCTTATTGTAATCGCATGATCCATGACAAAAAGGAAATGATAATTCAATTCGCATTTAACATTACATGTTCATGCTTTTGCGGCACAAGAGTGACATAATTCAAATGCAATCCGTTTGCATTTTCATTTCCGAAAAGACCCTGCCAAAAATCCATTTCGAAATGGCAAACTGTCAAAGCTGCCCATCAAGGCGGGGCCTCGAAGAAAGGGGCGTTACAGGGGACTGTTCAAACCACTGAACATAATGGTTGTCTGTGATTTCGGTCGTCAGGCAGTTACCAGGCTAGATAGCGACATTTCCTTGTTCTCTGTGTTTGGGGATTATAGGCGAAATGATCGGAATTAAAAAGGAAACGAGGTAGCCTAAAAGTTACGACTAGCCATAGCCAGCCCAATGTTAACTAAATTAATTTCACAATTTAGCCTGCTTTCGTTAATCTGGTGTGGAAACTAGCCGATAGCCTAATGTTACGGGTTTCCCGTGGCAAAAACCAGGCTGGCTCTGGCTATTCATGACAGGCTATGCCTGAAAAAATGTGCTACCCTTTTCACCGTGGGCATTTCCATCACGATTTCTATTAATTATTGTTTTCTTTTAGATAGCCTTACCCTTAGGCTATGTGCAGAGCAAAGGTAACGTAGTCCACAGAAAGCCTGAGACAGCGATCTGTAACGTTACGTGACACAGCTTGAGCCTGCTACAGCCTAGCTACCAAAAACGGTGGATTTTGTATGGTGTAGCGTATGGAATCTAGGCTAATTAAATAAAAATATAAAATTGTGTAATTAGGCCTATTCCGCATAGGCTGTTGTGTAGTATGGACTGTCATTCATGTCTTTACCCAGCAGATGGCAATAAAAGACTGAATGACAGCTTCTTTTTTTATTTGGTGAAAAAACCACGTTCGTATATAGTTATGTGGTGAAAACACTGGGGAAACGACCCCGGCGGGCACAACCAAAGATTTTAGATATATGACACAACCGATTTTGATCTCCCTACTCACAAAGCCATACTTCAGGCACAGCCTGCCATGAATAGCCGGCTGGTTTTTGCCACGGAAACCCGTAACATTAGGCTATCGGCTAGTTTCCACACCAGATTAACGAAAGCAGGCTAAATTGTGAAATTAATTTAGTTAACATTGGGCTGGCTATGGCTAGTCGTAACTTTTAGGCTACCTCGTTTCCTTTTTAATTCCGATCATTTCGCCTATAATCCCCAAACACAGAGAACAAGGAAATGTCGCTATCTAGCCTGGTAACTGCCTGACGACCGAAATCACAGACAACCATTATGTTCAGTGGTTTGAACAGTCCCCTGTAACGCCCCTTTCTTCGAGGTCCCGCCTTGATGGGCAGCTTTGACAGTTTGCCATTTCGAAATGGATTTTTGGCAGGGTCTTTTCGGAAATGAAAATGCAAACGGATTGCATTTGAATTATGTCACTCTTGTGCCGCAAAAGCATGAACATGTAATGTTAAATGCGAATTGAATTATCATTTCCTTTTTGTCATGGATCATGCGATTACAATAAGAAATTGCTAATTCAAATGCGGTTTTTCATTTTCATTTAAATTATGGCAGGGTTGTGTCGTAGAGAGCGATGAAAATGAAATGTATAATGGATTTGCATTAACATTTTCAAATTGTCAGAAAAAGTGCGTACATTAACTTGAAAATGAAAATGCAAAGTGACCTTTTGCATTTTCATTTGAATTATGTCATGGTTTTTGCGCACATCGAATGTAAACGAAATGCAATCGGCGATTTGCATTTTCATTTGAATTTTGGCGCGGATATGCTTCCATACTGGAGAGGCGGGAGGAGCCAGGAGTTGCAGCAACCAATATGGCGTCCAGTGCACCGCACCTCTCAGTTTCCCATAGGCTATAATGGAGAAACTCGTGCCTTTTTATATCAAACTAAGCGGTTTACAGTAATATTTTCAACCCAGTTATACCCGTAATACATATAAGAATACGAATCAATGCGTGATTTTACTTGACGCGACTCGATAACGAAGTTGTAGCCTCCGTTGTTTCCGTTGTTTTACTCTCCGCGAGTCAACACTCGACTCTCTGGTTGGTCGTACTGAACACGTGATGATGAAGAGCCTACAAAGACCATCTACCAACATGAAAAAGTTGAACGAAATGTAATTACGATACACCGTAAAGTAGTTGGTGCGAGCAGTGTGCCCATGGAGTTCAGTGATTCAGTGAGATATTTTTTCAGTTAATCAGTTCAGTCAATGTTTTTTGTCTGAGGCCGCTGCAATAAAGTTTATACATACATATTTTGAGGGCAGTGTATTGTTTGAAATATGATTTACAATATGTTTTTCGTATACTTGTCAGTTGGTTTAGAATGAGGTAGCAGATATAATAACGGTTGTAAACCTCAAAATCGATCCCACTCTGTTCGCTATTTCTGTTCGCTAACATGAACGTTAGTTGGATTTTTTTTAAAACGCGGCAAATGAATCCCCTATCTCCCTCCACATATTTCCTTTTGAGAATAGTAGAAGAGTAGCTAAGAAGTCAAATCTATAATACTGGTTGCCTTTTTTTACTCGTTGCTTTTGCAAATGCAAATGTCTAGTAATGCATAATGAGATAGAAAATAGCCTTTTCTAGTAGGCTATATAATGAGTCCCTATTTGATAAATAAATAATTTTGTATTTTGAAAAAGAAAAATATAGCTTATTTGTTTTACATTCATATGTACAACAATTAAATTTTTCCAGACTCTGTTCTATTTTTAAACAACATATATTTTTTATTCGAAACTTATCTGTCCATTAAAATATTGTTTTGCATTAATAGGTGTTAAACTCTTATCTTTTATTTAATATTTCATAAATAACAAGTTATTTGTTCCGGAACGTTCTTTATAAATACAAAATATTGTTATACTGAATTAATGTGGTGTTGCAAAGTAAGTAGGCTATATGTATTTTTGTTGTTAGTTTAGGGCAGTATGAGCTTAAGGTATGCTGCTAGGAGAAACTGATTTCTTGAGCAACTGAAACTCTTTGCCTATATATTTTCTTTCTTTTTAAAAATCATAATCATTTCTAGCTCATTGATTTGTAAATGAAATAGGCCTAAATGAAGCCTTTCCCTTTCCTTTTTTGATATTTTACTTCCTGTTTCTTTTTGCCTGTAACACGCATTAACATAGTCACACAATCATTTAAATTAATTCATATTAGATATTCAAGTGTATTAATGATTAAATAGTTTTGATAGGGTCCTTTTTCCTAATCTGTGTGTAAATAAGGTCAAATAAATTAATATGTCTGACAAATTACGTTTTTGCGTCTTAGGAGGGACTACTGTGCTCTGTCCTATGTCGTCAACCTTGTTTGTCAGCCCTGTTATAACAGAATTAACTGGGTTGACAATAACAGGGTTGAGTGCCCTAAAACTTATAGCTTGCCATGTGGTGAAATAAATGGAAAGATAATTGCATTCATATCAGATTTTTATTACATTTTAACAGATATAATTTTACAAAACCCATGTTCTTTTCTGCATGAATTAAGCGTAACAGGGGTGATGAGTTGTGCTTGTCCCCTTATGCCAAAAACCTCTTCTTGCACGCTGTCTTATCTATTTGAAGAAATAATGTCAATTTCTCAAGGTTGTAACACTCAAGGCGTGATGCCATAATTTCCTGCAGTTTTTCCCATCATTATAACAGGGTTGACTGGAATTTGGGGACATTTAAATTATAAAATTTTTTTTAAGTAAAATCTTTTTTATATTGAAAGTTGTAAATCAAAGTTTTGATTAAGCTCAGGGACATGCTTGACTTGTGACTTTACAAAATGTTTTTAATATCTAAAAAAGACAATAGGATGACAAATATTGAGTGCTATATGAAAGAACAACATACAGAAGTTGAATGAATTATTATTTTCATGTATTTGTGTACCATTTCAGTTTTATTAATCAAAATGTCCAACAGACAAAAGATGTCCTCCAATGCTGAAATGACCCAAAGGTTAATAATAAAATATTAAGAAAAAGAATATCAGATTAGACCATTTTCCAGAGTATATAGTCATTGTACGTAATTGTATTAATTTCTGAGGATCCACAAAGTAAAAGGGTGAGAGAGAATCTTTCAACTTAGGAGTAATGCTTTATTTGAAGAATATTGCCAAGAAATGAGGAGTCTCATATCTTTGCTGATACAGCACAAATGTGAACAAAAACTTAAAAGATGTGTAGGCTACAACATATATTCCACAGGTCAGTGACAGCTCAAGAACTGTAAATCTTTGAACTGATCATTTCTCTTGCGTCAATTTAGTTTATTTTTAGTTATTTTAAGGAGAATATTCCTGTTGTTTGGACATATATATATATATATATATATATATATATATATATATATATATATATATATATCTAAATACATATAGCTAGGCTACTGGACAGTGGCAAGCAAAATTAAGTGACAGCACAATATCATAGCAGCTTGATTACGTTTACTGTCAAGGGAATCGGTTGTGTTCACAAGTCTTACACAGTTCAGTAAACATGGAAGTGCGAACTACTTTACGACTTGCTACTTGTAGGCTATTCATCAATTGTTCGCGTCCCCACTAATCAGCGAATCAGAGTCATATGTTGAGTCATATTTTGACCAACCAGAGTCTCGTGTTGACTCGCGGGGAGTAAAACAACGGAAACAACGGAGGCTATAACTTCGTTATCGAGTCGCGTCAAGTAAAATCACGCATTGATTCGTATTCTTATATGTATTACGGGTATAACTGGGTTGAAAATATGACTGTAAACCGCTTAGTTTGATATAAAAAGGCACGAGTTTCTCCATTATAGCCTATGGGGAAACTGAGAGGTGCGGTGCACTGGACGCCATATTGGTTTCTGCAACTTTGGCGATAGAAGCAAGCGGTTACGTCCATTCCATGTCATTGAGTTCAGTGGTTAAGCCCCACGTCCACCGCCAGGCCCCCCGGGGCCTGAACTTGGACCTGGAAGTTGCGTCATGTGCCCTGGCGTCACTTCCGACCACATGCATGGACCTTTTCGTTACTTCCCCATTCTGTTTGCGAACAACAAATGAGCCGGACACATCACCTTTTGTCGATGCAAATTTGTTCTGTTCGTAATAAGTGGATTTCAACGAGCCGACAACTCCCACCAAGGTAAATGATGCCAATGTTATGTTGAAACCAATAACGTTAACGTTAAGCAGCAGACAACTTAATACTAGGAGTTGGCTAGCTAGCTCACGTTAGCAAATTAACACTAATGTGACCAACTTGTATGTTGTTTTTTCCATTGCTGTTTATTTGTGGCGCAGCAAACGTTTGCAATCATGATAAGTCATGAATCATAATGTTTGTGGAACGTAACTAGCTAACTTAAGCTAACGTTAAGTAGTAACTAGCTTTCTAGCCATTAGTGTTTGTCTAATGGCAGTTAAGTAACGACATACTTTATATATTGTTTGTTTTACAAACAGTTTTATGTGTGTTGCTAATGTAACGTTAACGTTATGTATGTAACAGATAGCCAACATGTAAATGTTATGGGCAATCATTATTTGTACGAACGTGTTAAGTTATTGTACTTATTCTGTTTTTTTTTAGATGCATCATTCCATTCTACCGGGAAATTCAAATTTACAACTTGACAGATGCACAACCTGCTGCAAATTGTATCACTGTCCACTTTAACAAAAGAATAACTGATCCCTTCTCTGGTCTGGCTTCCCTGTAATAATGTACACGTGTTATATTTAGTGTATATTACTGGAGTGTAACGATTGAAGAATAAATTTCCCATTGTGGGATCAATAAAGTACTACTACATCCTCAGTGCTTTCAACACGATTCAACCACACCTACTAGCAGTCACTGCAAGTCTACACTACAGCTTCATCGACATTATTGATGTATCCAACTATGGAGTCGTCACAGTTCCAAACTTAATTTACAAACTCAGTAGTGATCTAAGGGTTTATATGCATATTATGAACCTTGCTAGATTTTTAAAAATGTTATTTTGAGGTATAATAGGCATCTCAATACAAGCCAGCAGACTGTTCCCAATGTTGAACTCTTTGTCCATACCATTAAACACTGCAACACTAAATACAAATGATTGTCCAGCACTGTACAATTTCTGGCAGAAGGCATGTTTTAAGCATTGCAGAACCATGGACAGATTCCATGACCTTATGCAAGGTTTATTTGTGCTGAGGTGTATGTGTGATATAGGAATAGGGAATAGGGCTAACATTTTCTTCATCACTTTATATGATAGTCTACCAGGGAACTTTAAAAGTACAAATAACCCAAAATGATGGAATGACAGAACAACAGATTAGGCAGCCATAGACTTTAGTAACCACACAAATTAATATTTTTTTTTTTTTTTTGGAACATCAAATAGTCTAATAAGAAAATAACAAAGGGAAAAAAGGGCAACCAATAAGAACTTACACGACACACTGAACACCCATGCAATCTAAAACTATATATTTATGTACACTATATAACACGAGTAGTCCTTACTCTACCTCCTCAGGCTGGGAAGAAGACAGAAAATTATGTAACGCCTGTGGTCCACAATTTCAATTAAGAATCGCTCCATACCCTGCTGGTTACTGAAAATAAAAACAAATGGTCCCACAATCTCGTCGTGCTCTGCTTCCCCAACCACGTCAGCGAGCCGGGTGTATGCAATGAGGGCCTCGGCCACCTCGCTCTCCTCCATTCCCAGGACATGGGGCAGCTGGAAAACTCTTTTGGACTGTCTTGCATGAAAGTGTCCACTAACTTACAAATGAACCATAATGCATCTTGTTGACAGTACGAATATCTTACACCATCTAATTGTTTAAATGGTGAAGAATTGCTTCGTATTTCTCAATGACACTTCTGGTCGTTGCCGGTACTTGCAATTACGTTCGAGAAATAAGAGGGTCTTGAATCGGTTCTGTGATGAAAGACAGTAGGTATAACTTCTTTATTAGCATGATGTTTATGTCTCTAATATGTTGGGGCATACAGATTCTACTTTAAACTGAAACATGTTGCTAAACACACTGTGAAATTACTAAAATCTAACAATTGTTTAAACAAACATACCTTTGAAAGTCAGTGCATGTTTTAGATGGAAATATACATGAGACTTTAATCATTACATTACATTACAATCATTTGGCAGACGCTTTTATCCAAAGATTAAGTTTTGTGGGTTTGAAGGTCAGGCAAAGGTTTGAAGGTCAGGCAAAGTGGACAGTGATATAAATTGCAGCAGGTTGTGCATCTGTCAAGTTCTAAATTTGAATTGCCCTGGAGAATGGAATGATGCATCTGTAAAAAAAAAACATAATAAGTACAATAACATTTAAAATGGCTCTATTTAATACAGTAAAATAACTTAATATGTTCGTACAAATAATGATTGCCAATAATAACATTACATGTTGGCTATATCTGTACTTATATTTTTAATTTCATGAGTTGATTCTGATTGTGGCTATAAAAGCATGAACTGGCTCACTCCCAGTCACGTTTATATTCTTTATAGATAGCTTTGGAGAGCCAAGGTTGCCATTGCTCTACAATAGCTTGGGGGACTATTTACTGACCAGGCCAAAAGGATCCATTTATCACCCCCCACACACAAAAAAACAAGTGTAGCGAGTAAGCTAACGTTAAAAGACCGACTTGAGAACAGAGAGCTGGCATCTAACTACAGTAGGCGGCTAACGTTACATACATAACGTTAACGTTACATTAGCAACACACATAAAACTGATATTAAATTTAGTGCTAATGTTTGTAAAACAAACAATATATAAAGTATGTCGTTACTTAACTGCCATTAGACAAACATTAATGGCTAGAAAGCTAGCTACTACTTAACGTTAGCTTACGTTAGCTAGTTACGTTACACAAACATTATGATTCATGACTTATCACGATTGCAAACGTTTGCTGCGCTACAAATAAACATAGCAATGGAAAAAACAACATACAAGTTAGTAACATTAGTGCTAATTTGCTAACGTGAGCTAGCTAACCAACTCCTAGTATTAAGTTGTTGTCTGCTGCTTAACGTTAACGTCATTGGTTCCAACAGTACATTGGCATCATTTACCTTGTCGGCAGATGTCGGCTCGTTGAAATCCACTTATTAGAAAAAATAACAAACTTGCTTGGACAAATGAAGACACGTCCGGCTCGTTTAGTGTGTTCCGCAAACAGAATGGGGAAGTAACGAAAAGGTCCATGCACGTGGCCGGAAGTGACGCCAGGGCACATGACGCAACTTCCAGGTCCATGCTCAGGCCCCGAGGGGCCTGGCGGTGGACGTGGGGCTTAACGGTGGATGTCTGCAGGAAGACTCTTCTCCAAACCAAACCCAGCAGTATTTTATAACTATCATAACACTGAACAGAAAAGATATAACACTTGCATTTTAGCTGTTTAGCATACATGAGCGTTTGGTCTTGTGTTGTTTGTCTTGCTTCTCAGCCAAGCCTGGGTCGTTTCTTTGATCATAGTCTTGAATTTCTGTTCTTGCTTCGTTTGCCATTGATTTTGCCTAGTTTGCTGTATTCTCTTTCATTAATACTGTAGCTTCAAAATAGCCTCTCTTCATTTCATTATGTTTGTGAGTTGAATATTGTAACAAAGATTTATCCATCAGATTAGTCTGATCTCTGATTGGTCATAATTGGTAAGTTTAATGATAATTTTTAAATGAAATCAAATAAAATAGACTACACGTTGGATAAGTCAGTTTGAGCATTTGATTCTATGTGTTTTCTGTATTAATTAAATGCACAATCTGTTAAAACAGCTTGACTCAGAAATCTTGCACAACAAAACTTGCACAACAGTTTTGTTGCACATTATACACAAAAAATAGAAAGTGTTATGAAAATATGCTGTCAATCATCTACATTATTAATGACATAATACTCACACGGCCTTCTTGCAGTTCCTGACTACTGGTACCAGTCTCTGATAACCTGCTGCTGATGTGTTGTAGGTCTTCAAGTCAAACTCATCCAGGATCTCCTCTGACATCAGTAACACAAAGGCCAGAGCTGAACATTGGTGTGGTTCCAGCTCTTCATCAGAAAGTTTCCCTGATCTCAGGGATTTCTGTATTTCCTCCACTAGAGAGTTGTCATTCAGTTCAATGAGACAGTGGAACAGACTGATGGTCCTCTCTGCTGAAGATTCCTCTCTGATCTTCTTCTTAATGTACTCGACTGTTTTCTCAATGCTCTCTGATCTGCTTTCTGTCTGTGTCTGTGGGTCTGGTACAGGCAATCTGCTTCCTGTCTGTGGCTGTGGGTCTGGTACAGGCAATCTGCTTCCTGTCTGTGGCTGTGGGTCAGGTACAGATGATCTGCTTCCTTTCCCTTTAAATAAACTTTTCATGAAAGTTCCAATCGATTTTTTTTTGCGTGTTCCTTTATCAGATCTGCTTCCTGTCTGTGTATGTGGGTCTGGTAGAGGAGATCTGCTTCCTGACTGTGGCTGTAGGTCTGGTACAGGTGACCTGCTTCCTGTCTGTGTATGTGGGTCTGGTAGAGGAGATCTGTTTCCTGACTGTGGCTGTAGGTCTGGTACAGGTGACCTGCTTCCTGTCTGTGGCTGTGGGTCTGGTACAGGTGATCTGCTTCCTGTGTGTGTCATTAGTCCTTCTAAGAGAGTCTGAATGGAGTCCAGCGAGAGGCCGAGAAGGAATCGGAGGAAAAGGTCCAGGTGTCCATTCTTACTCATTAAGGCCTGATCCACTGCACTCCTGTGTAACTCAGACAGCTGCACTCTGTCACTGTGAGGTTTTGATTTTTCTGCTCTGAGTACATTTCTGTTCTCATTTACACATGAATGAAACACAAACAAGGCAGCCAGATACTCCTGAATGCTCAGATGCACAAAGCAGTAGACCATCTCCTTATCCACCTCACACTCCACCTCTTTAAAGATCTCTGTGCACAACCCAGAGTACAGTGAAGCTACACTGACATCAATGCCACTCTCTCTCAGGTCCTCTTCATAGAATATCAGATTGCCCTTTTCTAGCTGTAGAAAAGCCAGCTTCCCCAGTTTCAGGATGATTTCTGTATCTGACTCTGTTATTTTCTTTGAGTCTGTCTCATTGATGCGATGATACTTCCGATTCTTCAGATTCGTCTGAATGAGCAGGAAGCGTGTGTACATTTCAGTCAGAGTTTTGGGTAGATCTACACTCTTTACTTTAGCCAACATTGTCTTCAGAACAGCAACAGAAATCCAGCAGAAGACTGGTATGTGACACATGATGTAGAGACTCCTGCATACCTTTATGTGTGAGATCATTCTGGTGGCCAGGTGCTGATCTTTGATTTTCTTCTTAAAGTACTCCTCCTTCTGTGGGTCATTGAACCCTCGTACCTCTGTCACTCGGTCGATGCACGTCTGTGGAATCTGACTGGCTGCTGCTGGTCGGGAGGTGATCCAGAGGAGAGCAGAGGGAAGCAGTTCCCCCAGAATGAGGTTGGTCAGCAGCACATCCACTGATGATGACTCTGTTATATCACAGCACATCTCATTGGTTTGGAAATTTAGAGGAAGTCGACACTCATCCAGACCATCAAAGATAAACACAACTTTGACTTCATGACTTTCAACACTTTTGATCTCTTTCAGTTTTGGAAAGTAGTGCTGCAGAAGTCGCATCAGACTGAATTCTTTCTCCTTCTTCAGATTCAGATCTCGGAAAGGAAGAGTGAAGATGAAATCAATGTCCTGATTGGTTTTTCCTTCTGCCCAGTCCAGAATGAACTTTTGCACAGAAACGGTTTTCCCAATGCCAGCAATGCCCATTGTAAGCACAGTTCTGGGTTTCAATTGTCCAGGTAAAGGCTTGAAGATGTCATTGCAGAGGATTGAATTCTCCGGTGTGGTTTGTCTCTTGGATGCTGTCTCAATCTGTCTGACCTCATGTTCATTATTGACCCCTCCACTTCCCCCCTCTGTGATGTAGAGCTCTGTATAGATATCATTCAGGGGGATTCGGTGGCCCTGCTTTGCTAAACCTTCACGTATGCTTGCAAACTTCTCCTTCAGATCGTCTTTCAGTGTCTGCTGGGCTGTTTTTATGGATTCATCTGGTTTTGTAGAAAAAAGATTTAGGGAAGATTTCCTTCACTGTATGAACTATAGCAGAGAGTGTGTCAGATGCATTAAGGCCAACCAATCAAATTCAGCTGGCCTCCACTTTTATCACAGTTCATGTGAACTAAGTGCCTCCACTTTTATCACAGTTCATGTGAACTAAGTGCCTCCACTTTTATCACAGTTCATGGGCACTAAGTGCCTCCACTTTTATCACAGTTCATGTGCACTAAGTGCCTCCACTTTTATCACAGTTCATGTGAACTAAGTGCCTCCACTTTTATCACAGTTCATGTGAACTAAGTGCCTCCACTTTTATCACAGTTCATGTGCACTAAGTGCCTCCACTTTTATCACAGTTCATGGGCACTAAGTGCCTCCACTTTTATCACAGTTCATGTGCACTAAGTGCCTCCACTTTTATCACAGTTCATGTGCACTAAGTGCAGGTGTGTCAGGTTAGCAGAGGTGGAAATCCAGGGGACATAAAGTAGAAGTCCTACCATGTGTTTCTTCCACCCATAGACTCAGCCAGCTGATTTCACTAATTAGTCCTACCTTCTTCGCTGAATAATTATGTTAGGTCCAGGTGATTGGAGCAAAATACTGGGGAGAACTTTTACTTCTATGTTCCCTGGATTTCCACCTCTGCAGGTTAGTAAATATGAACATATGAACAGGCGCTATGTTGCACATGATGACGGCTATTTATTTATCTCCTGAAACAGCTTCTTAAATATGGCCCTTACTGTCAAGCTTAATTTATTACTTCTTTGTAAATGTCATCTATTATTATATTAAAAGCTTAATTAATTTTATATCTTGGCTCATGCAACTCTGGCAAATTAACATTTGCCTGCGACAATACATTTATTATGTATTTAAAGCTGTAATATGTAATTTTTTCATATTAAAATTGCCATATTTAACACCTTTTCACACTGGCATTTTTGTAGCAATGTCCATTCAATGTATTTGCCTTCTGTGTTTGCTCCTCTATGTGCTATTTTCTATTGGTGCCGTCAGGTGCGACAATCCTGCCAAGTATTCAAATGTGATGATGCACGCACAGGAAGGTCAAATGCGTTAGAGCAAGCAGCTAAAATTTTTGATTGTCTCTAGGCAGTATTCTTTCTCCAAAATACACTACTGCTGGATATTATCTTCTAAGAAAATTAAACACTCAGGGGTCGATTCATAAGATACCAAATAAGGGGTGTTATTTTGTGGGTGCAGCCAAAGTATTTGCTCGCATTATCATTTCACACTTTGCAGGTGATCAACTAAAGAGTCATTATGTAAATTACTCCAGCCGTAAACACCCATATTTAAATGAGATGCGTGTTTGGAATGGTTTCTGCCGGAAGTTTCAGATGTTTGTCAGGACTGAAATGATCATATCTACGCTTACTAGCACTAAGCCTACTCGCGCTGTAAGTGTCACATAAAATCACATTTCCATTTGATAATGGGTTTTATTTTTATAAAGTTTTGATTTGCTTGTTATACACTCTTTGTTACAATAGAGTATTGCTTGTTTGTTTCAAATACTAGTTACTCTTGTATTCTGTAACACAATTTGCTTCATGATTTAAAAAGATATTCTTACTGTTCATGATGTAGCCTTTGTACGCTATCCACAAATTCTCTTCTTGTGTATTTTGAGCATTAGCTCGAATGGGCCAGTTAATTAGCCCCCATTGTGACACAATCATTCAGAACGTTCAGTTATGGATATTCCAAACACACCCGTACGTGTCTTGCTCCAATGACAGTTGTCATTTTATCGATTCCGTGTCTTTTAATACCTGCTTTCCATTTGTACTAAAATGCACCCGCAAATACCTTTGTCAAACTTCCTTTCAGGATTAGTAAATCACTTTACACATGCTAAAGTAATCTACTTGCATGACCACCTCCCACTCTTTAACAGACTAACCCACAAAAATGAGAAATTTACGTATATTTCAATTTTAGCACAAGCAATCCACTTTACACCTCATTAGTTGATCACCTCGGACGATTTTTGTTGCAGGTGGTAACAGTTTTACACGTGTTTTTGTAAACGCAAACCTTTAGTAAATCGACCCCTCAATGTGCTCCTAATGCTGCACCCCCAAACAAACCAATGAACCCCTCAATGTGCTCCTAGTGCTACACCCCCAAGCAAACCAATGAACCCCTCAATGTGCTCCTAGTGCTACACCCCCAAGCAAACCAATGAACCCCTCAATGTGCTCCTAGTGCTACACCCCCAAGCAAACCAATGAACCACTCAATGTGCTCCTAGTGCTACACCCCCCAAGCAAACCAATGAACCCCTCAATGTGCTCCTAGTGCTACACCCCCCAAGCAAACCAATGAACCCCTCAATGTGCTCCTAGTGCTACACCCCCAAGCAAACCAATGAACCACTCAATGTGCTCCTAGAGCTACACCCCCAAGCAAACCAATGAACCACTCAATGTGCTACTAGTGCTACACCCCCAAGCAAACCAATGAACCCCTCAATGTGCTCCTAGTACTACACCCCCAAGCAAACCAATGAACCCCTCAATGTGCTCCTAGTGCTACACCCCCAAGCAAACCAATGAACCACTCAATGTGCTCCAAGTGCTACACCCCCCAAGCAAACCAATGAACCACTCAATGTGCTCATAATGCTGCACCCCCAAGCAAACCAATGAACCCCTCAATGTGCCCCTAGAGCTACACCCCCAAGCAAACCAATGAACCCCTCAATGTGCTCATAATGCTGCACCCCCAAGCAAACCAATGAACCCCTCAATGTGCCCCTAGAGCTACACCCCCAAGCAAACCAATGAACCCCTCAATGTGCCCCTAGAGCTACACCCCTAAGCAAACCAATGAACCCCTCAATGTGCTACTAGTGCTACACCCCCAAGCAAACCAATGAACCCCTCAATGTGCTCATAATGCTGCACCCCCAAGCAAACCAATTAACCCCTCAATGTGCCCCTAGAGCTACACCCCCAAGCAAACCAATGAACCCCTCAATGTGCCCCTAGAGCTACACCCCTAAGCAAACCAATGAACCCCTCAATGTGCTACTAGTGCTACACCCCCAAGCAAACCAATGAACCCCTCAATGTGCTCATAATGCTGCACCCCCAAGCAAACCAATTAACCCCTCAATGGGCTCCTAGTGCTACACCCCCAAGCAAACCAATGAACCCCTCAATGTGCTCCTAGTGCTACACCCCCAAGCAAACCAATGAACCCCTCAATGTGCTCCTAGTGCCACACCCCCCAAGCAAACCAATGAACCCCTCAATGTGCTCCTAGTGCTACACCCCCAAGCAAACCAATGAACCCCTCAATGTGCTCCTAGTGCTACACCCCCCAAGCAAACCAATGAACCCCTCAATGTGCTCCTAGTGCTACACCCCCAAGCAAACCAATGAACCACTCAATGTGCTCCTAGAGCTACACCCCCAAGCAAACCAATGAACCACTCAATGTGCTACTAGTGCTACACCCCCAAGCAAACCAATGAACCCCTCAATGTGCTCCTAGTACTACACCCCCAAGCAAACCAATGAACCCCTCAATGTGCTCCTAGTGCTGCACCCCCAAGCAAACCAATGAACCCCTCAATGTGCTCCTAGTGCTACACCCCCAAGCAAACCAATGAACCACTCAATGTGCTCCAAGTGCTACACCCCCCAAGCAAACCAATGAACCACTCAATGTGCTCATAATGCTGCACCCCCAAGCAAACCAATGAACCCCTCAATGTGCCCCTAGAGCTACACCCCCAAGCAAACCAATGAACCCCTCAATGTGCTCATAATGCTGCACCCCCAAGCAAACTAATGAACCCCTCAATGTGCCCCTAGAGCTACACCCCCAAGCAAACCAATGAACCCCTCAATGTGCTCCTAGTGCTACACCCCCAAGCAAACCAATGAACCGTGGCGGTTTGGGCGTGTAGCTTTGTTGCGAAGGGAACTCTGGTATTTGGAGTGTGAACAGAAACCAGTCACCAAAGATCCACCCAAAAAATTAGAAATAACATATTACAGCTTTAATATCAATTTGTTTGAATTAATTTGTTATTTGAGAAAAACACTTCCCATGGATCTTGCATTACACCTTGAAAATTGCTAGTCTGCATGTACACTGAGATATATTCTAAGTGGGCTCAGTCCAAAATCGTGTATGCGCCTTATATAATATCAATCACAATAAAACAATTCCATTGTTGGAATGGAATAATGTGGATTATGGAGGGACAGAATTATGTGAAGTGCATTGATCACAAAGAATGACAAGGTGGCTCTCTGTGGTCCTCTCCTACTGGAAGTGAAAGCAGATCTGGGTCAAATATTTACGTGAAATACTTTAACCTGTTAGATACCAGTAAAATTCCTGCAAATTACAAACCATTTTACCATATTCAGAACCAATTATCTTCTGATATTGTACGTTTTGGTTAGTCAGGTATTTCACTGAATATTTTCAGAAATCTGCAGGTGTTTCAAATTGTCTCAGAATCCAAAGACCGTGTGCATTTGACCCAAATCTGAGGTCTGATGTAAAAATTTGAAGGGGTTTCCTTTTTTCTTAAAGGGATATTTCACTTTGGTATAACATAAGCAATTTTGTGGAGCTTAACACATTGTATTTGAATAGCGTGAATACTAGCACCATCAGCTGTCTCTGCTGACCGTTAAAGGGGCAGTTCACTCAAAAATGTATTTTTGATATGTTTCTACATACCCCAAGTGCTATCTATCCATCCAGGGGGTTTCACTGAGAACTCGCTAGTTCTGTAGATATCCACTGCAACTCACCTTGAAATCAGCCCAATAATGGACCTCAACAGAACAAAGTTTGTGGTGATCAAAGCGCCAAAAATATACACCGAAGTACGCCGACTGTGTATATCTGCACAAAGTCTGAACCATTTAGTGGGACATTATCTGAACAATATTCTGGACTGTTGCTGTTGAAATGAAACAAATTGTTTTTGTCTAATATATGACAGGTACATTTAAATATGACTTATTTGGACTTTATTGTTTTGTTTATTTTTTTCTTTTTTTTCTTATTTATTCTTATTTTTTTGATTTTATTTTTCATTCTCTCTTCTCGGACTGTTTTGTTACAAAGCAAGTTCAGCTATTGCTGTTGTGATAATAAATAATCTGTTTTAAACAAATGTATAATGTGAACTTTCAAATTAGATTGAGGAACTGGGGCGGGACTTGATAAGCAGTCTGCTTTTTTCCCGTATCCCTTTTCGGCAGGAAATGTATTTGTTAAATGCATATTTCAGAAATGTGATGCACATGCCGAAATAAATAAATAAATAAATAAAGTCTGAACCAAAGCACGCCAGTTTTCTAGGGCGTACTGTGTTGATATAAATCCCAGAATACTGTTAAGACTTTGCGCAGATATACACAGGTGGTGTATTTTGGTAGAAAGTCGTTTATTTTTATTTTTTAAAAGCGTGCACAACAAAGTCCGCGGATGTTTGTGAGTAACTGTGTCATTATATTTGGAAAGAGACGGTGCTGTAGATATTTTTCAAATGTATAATTTTTTGGCGCTTTGACCGCCACAAACTTTGTTCCATTATACTGGGGTGATGTCAAGGTGAGTTGCAGCATATATCTGCAGAACTAGTGAGTTCTCAGTGAAACCTGGATGGACAGATAGCACTTTGGGTATGTAGAAACATATCTAAAATAAATTTTTGGGTGAACTGGCCGTTTAACAGCATCGCCGTTACTCCCAGTTGTCAGGCTCCCAGTTCACTCCCATTCATTTTCTGGACCTCGCCTAAATTACTCGTCTTAAAGCACAAACTACTAGTAGTTTACTACGGCAATAACGCCAAAAGTTATTGTTTGTTTTGATATCTGATGTATTTCCAAGGTTATATTGTCTTACAAAAGAAAAAGAATATCTGGCAAAAAGTTTTGTTATTTTTACTACGTGATGTAACCTTGCGCACGGAGCTCCACTGTATTTGGGAGATATTGTGTTGTGTGGAATGTAGGGCTCAGAGACCAGTGAAATGCTTATCCCAGTTCTATAAGATGAATGGGACATACCTCCACAGGACAGATACTGTATATCTGTAGACCTGCTCCAAGAAAGGACCTGTAACTTTTCAAATTAAGTATTCTTATAACAATTCTTTTTACATTGTATAAACAGAAACATTGATGCATCTTACTATTTTTAGGGTTGCTCTCCCATCTCTGAACGAGGTCATTTCTGCCAATTTTCCTTAAGATCTCCAGTGTGAGCTTCACCATCTTGTTACCATAGGAACTCTTCATCAATATGACAACACCGGTCACATTTTGGTCTTCCAGTTGACCCCATGGAATGGGTTTACATACTTCCAGTACATCGTCGTTCAAAAAAAATTTTAACTTTTCAAATTCTTCTTTTGTCAGTTCCTCCAGAATCTCCAAGATCTGGCCCGCCATCAGAGACACCTAAGTGCAGGGCAGAAGGTAGTTGGTAAATCAGGAGCTAATATTTCTGGATATTTACACTTGCAGGAATGCATGTTAAATGGAGTCTTGATCTCATGGTCTTAAACACATAAACGTGGTCTTTGTCTGGATGTTGGTCTTACGCAAGTTGTTGCTCTTTCTGTTCTTAGAATTTTACTGGTGGTATATCTTTGCTTTCTAAATATAACATTCTTCAACCCTCATATTATGTTTATATTTTATGATGCCTTT
This sequence comes from Synaphobranchus kaupii, assembly GCA_029718625.1. NCBI lineage: Eukaryota > Metazoa > Chordata > Actinopteri > Anguilliformes > Synaphobranchidae > Synaphobranchus > Synaphobranchus kaupii. Next base: position 62,549,609 of record CM056385.1, on the reverse strand, counting down.
TATGTTTGGAGTCAAATTGACCCCTAACCATATATGGATATTGCGAATTCCATTTAAAGGTGCATACAAAGTCAAATCAGCCCAGAAAAAGCAAAAGAAAGAATTATTCCCACACTGAAATCAAAGTTTTATTAGCAGATATTCAGTCAAGGAAAAAAAATATTTAGTGTTGTCCGTTCTGGTGTCATATGAACTGGTAAAGTAAAAAGGCCTGGCTGGAGATAACGTGCTGTCAATGCAGGATCTCCCGTCACACGAACTGTTAAAGTTCAAGCCTTTCGGCATCGGACGAGCGCATTGCTTCCATCTGCCAAGCACTAGGCTACGGTCTTCCTCTCAGCCTGGAACTAAATAAAATCTTATTCAGTTCTTCATCTTGTTCGTGTTCTGTGCTTGTGATATGTAGTTTTAAATCCCCTAACCCCTAGTGATGGTAAACGGCAATTTGACAAATATATTCTTACCGTAAGTGTAGGGACAACGGACTACATTTCCATTCATTTCACAGGAAACCCAAAAGACATTTAAAACACGGCCACAGCCAATCATGTCTCTTGGAAATACGAGACACTAAGGGTCATAAAACTAAAACAGATAAGACTGAACGCATTCCAGTCTGTCCCCCCGAATCCTATTCACTTCTCTTCCATCTCCTCTCGATAGTGCTGCACAAGAGGCAGCACTCCATTTTTGTCTCCCCGTTTGCTAGCTACACAGCTACAAAGGTGGATCTCCATTGCACCAGCAACACCGCGGCAGCAGCAAAGGCCGCGGAGAGAGACGCAAACGGGTTAGCTGGCCCACGGCATCTAACCATAGAACTGAATAAACGCAACTCCGACCGAGGTGTGTTCCAGCCACGGACAAAGACGCAGGCGATAACCAGACGACGTCGGACAAAGACGCAAACCAGGAAAAAGACAAAGGAGACGCCCTGACCATCCCTCACGGACAAGCCAGCTGTAATCAACTCACCGCGGACTTCAGTAAGACTGATCAAACATCCCAGGCTTAGCTTAGGATTTTAGTCTGAACTGTTTATCGGTAATTTGATTGTATCTCGCCTTTGTGTGATAATAGCTGTATAAACGTGTTGCGCTGGTTAGCAAGCTAGCCGGCTGGCCTACCGTTTCATTGCTAATGTGGTACCACTAACTAACCCGAGCAGGCCTCACTGGTTTGCCCCTCTATCCTAACACTGACTAACATTCGTGTGATATGATCTAATTTTAGTTTACTGTAGATGGTTAACAGTATTTCCGTGAACTTATTTATCAATAACCACCATCGTGCTGCGACAGTTAGCTTACTCCACGTGATTCCTTTGTTCCCTGAACGCACATGTGGCATAGGCCTACACACCGACACACCGACACACACACACACACACACACACACACACACACAAATGCTACAATACGCACTGTTGGGTAAGTGAGGATTAGGTAAAAGGTGTATTTTCTGAATCCAGCGGTTCCAACAGTCAATACCCTTGTTAAAACTCTGGGCAGCTGGGTTGATCGTCGCTCGTAGGCATCCAATCCATCACTGCTCTCCGAACACTTCTGACGTCGGAAAGGGGCACTTGCACTTTCCCTGGATGACGTGTGTGTGCGAAGTTTGCAGGTGTGGCTCGGGGGTGGAGAGACAAGGGTGGGGGAAACTGTTGTTCTAACTTGGCTGCTTTCATCTTGCTTTGGAGTGCAAGACAACACTCTGGCGGAGACTTTGAGGGCCAGAGGAGTCGTAAAACGGTCGGGGGTTGCCTTCCTGCTCCGGGAAAGTGCAAGTGCCCCTTTCCGACGTCAGAAGTGTTCGGAGAGCAGTGATGGATTGGATGCCTACGAGCGACGATCAACCCAGCTGCCCAGAGAGGGAACCAAAGCCAAAACTGGCATAGACCCCTGGACAGAGATGAGACGGGCGTGGTTAAGGGGCATCCACGTGCGGAAGAAGCAAGATGACAGGATTCCTCCTGTCATCCCGGTTTGCTGAACGCTGTGGCCCTCCGCAGCCAAAGGACTGCCAGTAACCACACTGGGGTTCTAGGAGGTAAAACCCCCACCCCCCCCCCCCACCTTCACCACCCCCCCACATCCCTACCACCACCTTTTAACATAAGACAATGCCCATGTTTTTAAGTCCCTTTTCGAAAGTGTAGGTGCCCCCTCCAATGCTGTTCATGGGCACTTGTGGACAAGTCTGCCCTATTCAGGTGATTATTTGGACTGGCAATCTTGTGGATGGTAAATCCTGTCCGTAAGGTTCCCCTGAATGGACTAAGTGCTTATAACATGCAGTGTTCCCCTCTTCACATGTTGCTGTGAGTGATAAGGCCTAAACCCTCAAGTCCCACAGTCTTCTCCTGCCACTCCCCGAAGGACCCCCAGAGGCACAAGTGCAACCGGACCCATACTCTACCGCGGGAAGCTAGCCTAAGCGACTGCCGTCAGCAGTCCACCCAACTGGACCCGAGCTCAAGGAGCCAAAACGGATTCCGACAGGAAAGAGGTGCTTCCCCGCCCGTCAGTAGAGAGGTCTTGACCGCACTTTTCCGCCTGTGGATCGTCCAGCTGCCTGTCACAGGAGACAGAGCCCCCCGCACGCTGTGCAGAATTGGTAGAGACACTGTGGAATTAGGCGGCCTTTCACTCACACAGTTACAACATTAAGGGGAATAAGCACTGCATGTTATCCAAGGAAGTCCAGGGAGCCTCTTCCCTTGCCAGTCCAGATACCCTGACTCTGGAGAAGGAATTGACTGAACCAAGGTGCCATGACAGCAGTGACAAAAAAAAAAAAAAAATGTCTGCACCACACCGGATCATCACAATGGGACTAGTAAACTGGACATGGACTAATTGTTTTAAAGATGGTTAATGAACCATTAGGACAGTTGTTTTCATGCAGCTATCATTGTACAATGATATTTATAATGTCCAAATGTGTGGTTGTTCTGATGATGGAACGATAGGCTCTTAGCAGCTGCATGCACCTATCGTTCCAAGAGAGGGAATGACGGGATGTTGCCTAATGTCCTGTGCTCTTTCTCTCTCCCTCTCTCTGTCTCTCTCTCTCGGCCTCTCTCTCTCGGCCTCTCTCTGCCCCCCCCCCCCCATCCCTACCACCACCTTTTAACCTAATACCATGCCCATGTTGTGTTTAAGTCCCTTTTATAGAGTGTAGGTGCCCCGCCAAATACTGTTCATAGACACTTCTGGACAAGTCAGCCCTATTCATGTGATTATTTAGACTGGCAATCCCGTGGAAGGTAAACCCTGGGTATTAACAAGGGTATTGACTGTTGGAACCGCTGGATTCAGAAAATACACATTTTACCTAAAAAGTGAAACTTTCATAGATTATAGATTCATTACACACAAAGTGAAATATTTCTAGCCTTTATTTGTTTCATTTTTCATAATTTTGGCTTACAGCTCCAGAAAACCCCCAAAACAGAAAAACTAGAAATACGGGGACAGTCATTTGACCGCTATTGGAATTTTAAACTTTAATATCTCCGAGCAGGAGAGTCGCACGGCGGCCTCCTTTCATGACTTTTCCTAAAAATGTCATATAAACCTGGTCATGTTTTAAAATTTCAAAAATTACTTTCTGGAAAAGAAATATAAAAACACCTAGAAAGACGGCAAAAGAATATTTAATATACATATTAGAAAAATAGTTTGTGTTGTTCGAAGCGTCCACGTTCGCGTATTTGCGTGAGGACTGTTTCGGTCCTAAACTAAAATAAGAGTTTACCTGAAAGCCTGCCATGTCAATCAAATGAGCAGGAACCGCCCATTCATGACAGTTACACCATTTTGGCTGTTTCTGGCTTTAAAAATGGCGGCGGGATGTCAACAGTGTAACATTCAAAACATTAATAAAAAAACACTTTGTGAACGACTTATGAGGTAGGAAATACATTCAACATGTTTATTATACCACAAGGACACATACAATGTTTTTTGGGGAGAAAATTTGAATGTAAACAAAGAACGAGTTGTTTACAATGAAACTACATAGTATACCTTTAAGACGCTCATGAAAACAATTAGTTGACATAGCTCCGTGTCCTCTACATACCAAGGCTGAGTGCAGAGAAACCCACCTGCAAACAATTTAGTGCAATTAGCCTACGCAACTGCCGTCCATGTTCGAGCAAACAACATTCACTGCCCTCGCATTCTCCATTTTGTGTGTCAGAAGTAAACGTGAGTACAGTTATTTATTACTAATGCAGCGGTTATGTTGAACTTCCAACAAGTTGAAAGAAGTAATCGTTAAGACGCTTATGAAAACAATTAGATGACCTAATACACCCAATTCACGCGAGACGCCATCTTGGAATTATACGAAACGAAAACGAGGCTGAGGTGGGAAAATACAGGAAGTGTTTGAGCGTAGCAGTATTTCAGGCTATTGTAGCCTACTGTACATTGACTAGTTGCCCAGTTTTTTGTTGTTAATGAGACACTTGCCGTGTACTTTAAACAGCCAAACAAGAGCAAGACTGTAAACGTAATGCAGACAAATATATTTATTTAGTCATATAAATTTTCCTTTTCAAAATGGTTTCGGTAATGGGGGAGTATAACACTAGTTTTTAATGCTAGCTCGTGGTGATTCATTAACTTGTAGCCAGAATAGCTGCATACCCAGCTGGTAAACAGCGCGAACATAATAAAAATACAGACACGATTGTTTACAATGTAATGATAACTTTATTATGGGGTTGAAAGTTCAATTCAATTCAAGTTATTCAATGCTGAAATCAATATCGTTGCTTTCCACTGACCCTTCTTCTGGCATACGAACACTAGCATAAAGGATAATTCATATGAACTGGTTATACCGGCTAAATGTTGCTGATGTGTGGTTATATTTGAATATTTCAGTAACTGCTACGTTGGTTAACCAGCTACCTGAATCACGTAAGGGGTCTCATTTTTTCGCATTGAACGAAATTATCTCACAACACATTTCTCACTTCTGTAATGGACTGTAAAACCATTGCATTGGATGATCTAGCATTAGCACACAAAGTAGCAAGCAATACGAACACAACACAATCACAAGCCAGGTAGAGACAGAACGAGCCGTTTGCCCCGTCTTGCACTTCGCTTTGACATGTCTGCCAGGAGATAGCTAGCGTTCCCGACCCCAGGTTTCCCCCGGGCACGGAGTTCCATAGTCTGATTTATTAATTTGAGATTTTAATATTTGACTGTAAGCTATGTGTTGATAGACAAGCAGGGGCTACAAGGCAAAAAGACAACTAACATTAGCCTCACACAAAATGCGCAGCTGAATAAAGCTACCGAAAATATCACTGGTCACTTCTGAAGCAAGTTGGAGAGTGAGTAGGGTGGATTCAGGTTGAGTGGGACACTTAAAAGCTTGTGGCTACTTTACAGTGTCAGTTTTGCAAGCCAATCACAACAATTGTTATTGTGTTATTGCTCAACATCTACTTCACATTAAATAAAGGTTTTTATTGGTGTGTCATCATAGTCGTGGGCGTGTTGTTAATTTTCAAACTGCCTGGCACAAGAAAGTTAATTGTAAGCATGCTGACAAATTAAATATAGTTTTAGAATGATAAGGCTGACATTCTGTCAATTATTATGTAAAAATCTAGCTTATAGTCTTAAAATGAATCACTTTTGGCAAAGTATTAACATATAATTAAAATTAGTATATATCACTATCAGATTTCATGAAAATCAAATTTACAGTTCTGTCCCGCATAACCTGACAGTGTTAGATAAAGTGGGACAGTGGGTTTCAGGTAAAGTGGGACACTACTTGTAAATAAAAAAAACAGCAAAGAGAAAACATTTTATGAATAAAGATGCAAAAAAAAAAGAATACACTATTATTAATTTGTTATTAAGGTGAATAGATAGCAAGTAAAGGGAAAGAGAAGAGGGAAGTGATGGGAATAAACAAAGTAAAGAAAGGTGAGCAGCACACAGGTAGCAAGGGAGGAAGACTTAATCTGTGGAGGGAGGAAGAAATGAGAGGAGCAATAGAAGAGTATCAAGAGCAAGTGGAGACAGGCCTGAGTCCTAAACTTATATTTTTGCCAAGGGCTTCGAACATCCAAAAATCCACACTCCTTGATTGGGGGAAAGGGTGAGAGATATACATTTCAGAAACTGTTGCCATCTTTCACTTACATTTAGCCTAGTAAAGTCACCCCCATCCCTTTTATTATATGTAACAACATTATGATTATTACTCTTCCATAGGAAAGTGACAGGGATGTTTCTCATGAATAGAGATGCAATTCCCCATGACATTTTCACTCCAAGCCTGACCACAGAGGGAGAAGGGTTTATATGAATAAACAGTGGTTTTTATCACTTGCACAATAATGCGTTTTAATGATAAAATAGGCTAATGTCCCACTTTGTCTACAAAAGTGTCCCACTCAACCTGAATGTTACACTTCAGTAAAGATGGGTGTCAGATGGTGTTTAGAGATATATAGCATTTATTTAGAAACAAATTATAATGTTATTTCACCATAAGAATGTTGATAAGGCCTTATTTAATTATTTTAAAAATCATTTGAGTAGGTATTAACTCACTGTAATAGTTTATAGAACGATTTGCCAAAAAGTGTCCCACTTTACCACAAACTACCCTAGCCTATGTGGTTTCTTTCTCAAGATTAAGTGAAGTCTCGTAATGGTGCCCAAAAAGGCTGCAGAAAAACAGTGAGTAGTCTACGTGGTTTATTTCTCAAGATGAAAAGACTTGTAGTAACGTTAGGCTAGTGGTGCCCAAAAATGCCGCAAAGACGTTATCAAAACAAGCTAAAATACCAAAAAATTACGTAATTATTCTGACCAGTAAGATCCTGCGAAGCTGCCACGTCTAATGACGATTCGAAACGCAATAACAGTGCGGCTAGTCTAGCTAACGTTACCTCTGCTGCGGTAGCTTGCAGCCTCCCGACAGATTCGGGCTGTCAGAGTTTCCTACAGTTAATCTATTTCCGTAACACACTGAGGCTGTAATTTAAGGAGAATAAAATGCTCAGATCAGGCTGAACTGCTTCAAAGCACCTGTCCCTTCTTCCACCTGTCACGGCATTTAAGCTATTTTTAACAATTCCTGTGACTGTGGCTGCAGAGACCATTTTCAAAATTGAAACTTATCAAGAACTAGCCTACCCTAGAAGCAGGGCGATGCAGCCACTAGGCTACTACTATCTTAGTTTAATTAGTAATACTAGTAACATTAGGCTAGTAGCCTACTTTATAGCAGGACAGGAGGACATGACTAGAGGAATCTCAAGTTGGAGTAACGTTAGGCTGATTTAATTTATTTACCTTGAACCCATACGTGTCAACCTCGAGATGCACTTATTTTCACGCCTACAAAACTGTATAAATTAACCAAAAACCTGATAGAACAGTATGCATCTTTTAAAATCACTAGCCACCACAGTTATTTGTCTGATTCAAGTTTATTTAAAATATTCCTGTATTTAACTTTTCACATAATAATGACTGTGTAAATTCAGTTAGAACAGTTAAACAGTCACAGAGACACCCCACATGATTTACCACACACACACAACCCAGTGCAGGAGAGATACATATCACAATTTCCTAAATTCGAGTCGTGTTGCATGAGCTTGTGGCACTTTTTTGCAGTTTTCCTATCTTACTAGCCTACATACAGCTTTGATAGCCTAGACGCTACCTACTGCTACCTACTGATAGGCTACTACTACTCTTATCGATCCTGTACGTTAACGGTACTCTTATCGGTTATTTTTGTTATTTTTTATGTTGCGATAATGGAAATGTAAAATAAACAATATTCACTGCAAAAGAAGACACCATTCTTCCCTGCGCTATGACTTTTTGAGCAGAGAGAATGGGAGAAGTTACACATATAAGTATATCGATACCTAGTTAACGTTAGGTCCCTCTAATTTCCACAGCGCAGGAAATATTACGGACTGGGAAAATGTTAAATAAAAATATGAATAGACATGCAGGGATTACAGTTCTCCGTCGCTAGGATGGATTTCCCTCGTTTCCAAATCAGAGCCCTATGTACTGCATCCTGTTTACGGTGTACTAGCATACTGTATACGGCTTACTGCATACTGTTTAGTGACATGCAGTATGCAAACAATATATCCACACTATGTCGTGTCTTTTTTCTTCTTAGAATCATTCTCTCAGAGACAGGAGCTTGCCATTTTTGAACGACTTTATTAGTGATTAACAAAGCCGGGTGAGTTCATGAAGTCACCCGGCTTTGTTAATCACTAATAAAGTCGTTCAAAAATGGCAAGCTCCTGTCTCTGAGAGAATGATTCTAAGAAGAAAAAAGACACAACATAGCTTTGGCGTAGTCGGCAGGATTGGAAAAACAGAGGCTGGAAAATCGGAACCGTCTGCTGCTGTGGGCCGGGAGCCGGATGAGTCACACAAGCCACGGTGGCCACCAATAAGGTAAAAGCGAATGTTCTTCGTACTAGTTTAATGGGTTGTGTGACTTGTTCCGGGTGCCGCCCCGGCAGTGGACTGTTGAGTAAGTCTCTCCAAATTAAGAACCAAAAAAGTAAATAACTGAGACTGAGCTTGTGATTTTTGAAAAGAATGCATGTGTAATGTGTGTGATTGGGCCTCGAGGGAACTTGTACAAATGCAAAAATCTCTTTAGTGGAGTCACGTGAAAGTCCTGCAGTAAAAGCCTCAGCGGAGCGGAAAGGTGCCCGCAGAGAGCCGGGAAGTCAGGCAAATAAAATCCTGTATAATAACGGATTTCTCTGTATGTTGTATAGACAATAGAAAAAAGAGCCTAATTAACAGACAATAGTCGTGTATAATTATAGGTTTTCTATATGTTGAAAGGCTAGTAGAGAAAAGACCGAATTAACAGGTCACTCAAGAAGTGAGTGTTGGAACGAATGAAGTAAGATTGAGTGACAGAGTGAAAGTCTCTGTCACAGGTGGAGAGGGGGTGAGAAGCGCTCCTGTAAAATCTCCATTTTTAAAAGTATGAACGAGAGTGTGTTTGAGTCCTGCACGGTGTAATTTGATTGGGCGTTGTTTGAGAGACATTCAACAATCGAGCCGCTGATTGGGCTCTCTAGTACGAGAAGCTGTGTGTGTATGGCTGTTTGATTCTGGTTTGCCTGCGTTAAGTGTGTTCTTGTTTGTATGGGAGTTTGAAGTATATAGAGTAAGTGAGTGTGGGAGAGAAATCTGCCAGAAGGACAGATTGGTGTAATAGGGTTATAAACCGTATAACTAGACGGAATAATAGTGGAATAGTAGTCAATAATAAAGTGTAATTAAGTGACTCACAAAATAGAAAAATATTTAACCAGCTTTTTAAAGGTACCTTTTAATTCTGTGTGATAATAAATGTATAAATATATGTGAAAGATTCAGCTTTTTACTATGAAGCAATAGGGAAGATACGATAAGAGATATAATCCCCTTGAGAGTTGGGGGTTAGTTTTGAAGTTGGCTTGGCTGTGTTGTGCATTATCTCACTGATTATTGTTGTACCAATCCTTTTATTATTCCCATAACGCGATCATTGTTGTGTTTTGAGACGTTTGTTGGAAAATATAGGGTTGTGGAAATCGATCAGTTGTGATATAACATATGCAAAGTATATGATTTGGTATATTGTGGTTGGAATTTAGTTGACATTGCAGAAAATACTTGTATTATTGTGCAAATAAGTGCGACGGTTTGACTAAATACCCACAAAATAGGAGGAAACAGGAGATCTAGAATTATAGAAAATTAAATTTTAGTAAAATAGGTAAATAAACGGATTGAACTAAAAAAGAGTCAGTTATTAAAGTATAAAACGGTATTTGGCATTGTAATAACCAATATTTAATTGCTGTTTTCTATAGAAAAATTAAAATTACACAAAACATAAAAATAAATAAAAGGGTGACTAAAACGGGAGGTTGTGTATAAACTGCAGCAATGAATAAAACGGCAGTAGAAGTGTTGAGTGCCAAAAACCCATTAAATAAAGAGGAAATATAGAAAATCTCCCAGAAATGGGAGAAGCGAACTAAAAATATGAATATAAATTGGCCGAAGGAAGGGACTTTCGATTTAAATCTGTGCAAAGAAATGGAAATATTAATAAAAAATTATAAAGTTAAGCAAAAGGGAAAAAAGAGACAGGAAAAAAGAGAGAGAGAGAAAGAAATAATAAAACTGTTTAAAAAAGAAGGAGAGGAATACTTAAAAAATCTGAGGAGAGCGAGAAAAATCTCGGCAAAGCAAAGTATAAATGTGATTGGAACACCTCCGCCATACGGGCAATATCCAGTAGTCTCAGGAATCGTGCAGTTAGAGGGAAAGTTTGATGTAGGAGAGGAGGGGGAGAAACTCTGGAGAACTCCTGGGGCCAGCATAGGAGAAAAAGGCAGGAGAGCAGACCCCAGGGATTCTCTGGGGGATTCCTCTCAGAGCAGACAGAAAGGATTAAGTAAGTTAAATTGTTACAGGGATTTGCAGGTAGCAATGGAAGAGTTACAGGGAAAGGATGCATGCAGTACCTCCAGAGAGAGCGCGCGCTCTCTGGAGGGAGAGAAGTGTGATCTTCCCCTGTCCTATGTTGAACAGGACAAAATACCTGATTTGGGTAGTTGGAGTGAGGAAGTGATTGAGGAAGGTAAAGCAAATAGGACGATAAGTGAAAAGGAGTTGAGATAGATGGAAAATAAAGAAACCAGCTAAATATAGCCAGTGCCCCATCCTGATAAAAGGAACGACAGGGCATTACGTGCCGTGGGGATCACAAGATATGCTGGGCTTAGTAGAGCGCCTCCCAGACATACATGAGGGGGCAGGAAAGTGGATAAGGGCTCTAGAGGAGGAGACAATGGGGAAATTATTGGCGGTGGGGGACCTTAAGGCTCTGTTGGCGAGGTTGCTAGGGATGGCTCGGATGGAGGAAGTGCTGATGAAAAGTGGGCTACAGGCAGCGGTAAATACCCCGTACCTTGACGGTGCCAGCTTTGATCAATTCCGTCCCGCGATGTGGCGAACTTTGAGAGAGGATTACCCTACCAAGATTGACCCTAAATCACTTAAAGGGGAAGAGGTGGGAGACACTGTAAATCCAGCCAACTATCTGCATAGACAGTTAAAACGCTGGACGTTGGAAACAGGGCGGAATCCTGAGGGAGATGAACTGATGACAACCCTCTTCCGGACTTCCATAGTGGAAGCAATGCCCACGCCGGTGAGAAGCAGGCTGGAGGATGTAGTTGGGCTAAACTCTAAAACGCACAGAGAGTTTTGTGATTATGTGCAACATGCAGTAGAAAAATATCGTAAAGAGGAACAGAAACTTAAAGACCAAGAGGAAGAGATACAGCGGAAGCTGACACAGCTACAGCTGGGAGAATTGACAAAAAAGCAGTGGTAAAAGCCGAAATGCCAGAACCCAGCCCGGAAGCCGTAGTCTCTTCCGGAGGGCCATCGCGGCTGCCTAACCCTCAGGGCCAAGAGCAACCCACTGTACCAATAATAAATGTGTATGCACAGCCCCAAAAGTGGAAGAATAGAACACCAAATAATAGACAAAATTAAAATTAAATACGGAGAGGGCCTGGGGGTCCGCAGAGACCCCAAGGGCCACCCGGAATATGCTGGGGATGTAATCAGCTAGGCCATAATAAGCGTGATTGTCCCACAAATCCTTGGCCGCTGAAACAGCAGCCGGGAAATGATAATAGTAAAACAGATAACTTAGTGATTTATTTTTTACAAGACAAATCTTTCACTAAAATACTATGTATAACAGTAACAACGGGAGTTCCTGATGCGCCAGCAGATGCAGGGAAGTGAAATACAAACTAAGGAAAGAAGTAAAAGATAATGCTGGACAAGATGTTGGAATTTGGGACTGGTTTGATTTAAAGTTGGGAAATTGGGGGGCCATGTTCACTAGAGCAGGAATTGCAAGGATTGATGTTCTGTTGTGTGATACCTCTGCTGAGATCTTTCCTGGTACAGGCAACGGTTAAGCAGATGAATCCAGTTAAGAGGTACCACGCGAATGGTGAAGGAGTGGTCCTCCAGGTTGTCAACATGAGGCATGAACTGGGTGATGATGAAGGCTGGCCTGATCTGAATCCAGTACCAGACTGGATCCCACAGGAGCCACACCCAGATACCTCATCTGAGGACAGCAAGGACAGTGAGAAAGAGGTGATATAAAATAAATAGACGAGACTGTATGAGGAGCAGAAGAGGACAGCAGGTTAACCCGGCTAGCATCCGAGACGGCTAGTTGGTCCACCTACTACGAGGGAGCTCCTCAAGATAGCCAGAAGACTGATTTTTTAATATGTAATTACACTACACAAAGTATAATCGAAAATTGTATTTTTGTGTATCATTTTATGTTTTTATTGTTTATTGTATAATCACAGTATTATTTGTTTTTTATTATTTTAAAAGTAACTACATAATGCAAGGCTGCCTATGATACATGCACAGGCTTACATACATACTGAATAAAAATGTGGCTGGAGTGGTGAGTCTTTTACTCCTCCCTCGTCAAGAGTGGGGGGAGAGTTTTGGCTCTAAAACTCCCTGGAATGGATGACGACGAGAAGCACAAGTTGATAAGAAAAAGGGGTTTATTTAACCCGATAAGATTTGGGAAGGTTGCTTTTCCTCATTGTTCATTTTCAGATCTAAATTATTCTGTTGGGACTAAGTAAGTCCCAATGGGGGGATTATATAGAATAATTTCTGTTAAAATAGTGTGGTACTCTGTAATGAGTATATATAATATATATATAGGGAATTGGTGTATAAGCAGGTTTATATGAATGTGTGTCTGAAGGAGAGAACGTGGACCTGTGGGATTAAAGGTCAAGAGAGTGTCTTGGTGGCCAGTTGGAGATAAAACTGAGAAAACAACATGTAATGATGTGTGTGACAGAAGGTCAGGGAAATTCCTTAAGTAAGCAGTTAGTCATAGGACTAAGACAATACTCAGAAAATAACAACCAGAGGTGCACATCAATATGCTATAGAAATTTGTACTATTGATAAACTAAAAAAGTTAAAGTCAGGCATATATTAAGGAGGTCTCAATGTATGCAGTAGGCGATTGGACATTCTAGAATAGGAGGGCCTATACATGTTCTAACTGTATAAAACCTGTGGAAAAAGGCTGAAAGGGTGTGACTTCATGAACTCACCCAGCTTTGTTAATCACTAATAAAGTCGTTCAAAAATGGCAAGCTCCTGTCTCTGAGAGAATGATTCTAAGAAGAAAAAAGACACGACAACTATTATCAGAGAAAACCCGGAAAAAAGTATATCATCCAGGGATATTCAGAACTCAATTTTCAGTCACATACTTAACACGCTTTTATATAAATATACTCAACTGGCATACTTAATAGTGTGCTGATTCGGACACGGCCTAGATCTGCGGGGGAAAGCAGGGGAGGAGGAAGATGGTTCAGAGATTGCGGAAGCTTGGACGAAATAGCCTAGACCTCAAAACTGATCTACAAATCACCATCATTCCCCATCAAATAAAAACAAATAAAAGGTGTGCAATTGTATTTGTGTTAATAAAATTATATGTATTGCATCGTAATGGTTTAGTTTGTCCGCTTACGAAACGATGCACGTTGGTGCCTTCCCTATTCCAAACGGTTTTTGTATGACATTAAATTGTACCAATTTTAATTTTACAAAATGTAAAAACATATTCATCAACAAAACAACAGTTTCTACGGATCAGTTTACACCTTATGAGACATCGTGATGGAAATAGCCACTGTGAAAATTTTACGTTAGCCTATTTTGCAAGTATAGGAATGTCCATGTTGGACTGATATAATGAACTATGGTGAACTATTGTGTCTACGTTATAGATTAATGTTGAAGGCTTCCTAGGCTAACGTTACCTTGTTGAAATCACCTCACAGCCTTACCACAAATGCAAATTCAGATAAATGAGCCGTGAATAGTTACTAAAATGTTTAATAGTCATCTCGTTAACTAGCGTTATTAACAAAGTTTGATTAACGTCGCCGTTATGTTGTTCGAAGCTGTACGTTTACAAAACAGGCTTAGCCAACAAGCTAGCCTATATGATAGGCCGTCATACGCATCGTCGAGAGGGGTGTAAATTTAGGTTGACAGACATGTCAATTTAATTCAATTTATCCCTAATTTAGCCAATTTTACCCGGATATAGCCTGGCTACATCCTAGGACTAACGTTACGATGGTCGTTTTTCATCAAGCGTCAGTGGGGCAATGTTAGTATAAAGCTGGAGGATTGCGTCTGTTGAGTTAGCAGCGGGTGGGTCTGCGAGCGGAGCCCTCAGCCCAGTGCACCAGCGAACACTACTCTGGCCAACTCGTCCGCTGACCCGCTATCCTCTTGCTATCTGGGCGGTTTTTCACGACACGAGACGGCATTTCATCAACTTTTCAACATGTTCACTGGGTCAGGTTACTTGTGTAATGCAACTTGAGATGTGAAGTATGTCCTCAGAAATATTACACATTTGAAAACCATTTCATTATTATGCACAAGATAGCTGTTAGCTAACCAGCTACAGTCAGCTACCGCGCTGTATGCTCCTTGCAAGCTGACCACCATAGTTCAGTGGAGATGAGATTTCATTTGAGGCAAAAATGCGAATAGGCCTCCTCACGTGATTGTACTGTGACGTAACTAGGATTACCACATGACCATGTTCCAAATCTCATCGGTTCTTAACCAATCAGAGTTCAGGGCGCCTACTCAACACTCACTGATGAGTTTTTTTTAAATCATGCCTCTTTTTTTTTCTGTGTAGCTTAAAAAAATTTGGACCCATGAAAAATGTTAAATGTGATTGCCTGCTTCTATTGATTACCATATTGTGAACTTTTGATACCTAGCTTGCGCTGGGGCGACTCTGTTGACTTTCACAACGCTCCATTGGAAATACATGGCAGAGCTCATCGGTAATACTATTTCCGGGCCATGGCAGCCATCTTGCGGCGGTGCCATTGCGGAAGAACCAATTTGAATAGGGCTGAATAGGACCACGTGACCACGTTGCCTTTCTAGTTCTTATACAGTTCTGTGGTCTGCTCCATGGAGCCGAAGTGACGTTGTCGGGAGAAGGGTCAACCGGATCTGCACTTCATTGTCCAAGTTGCTAATGTTTTATAATATAACATTTAATTTTCATCCTCGATTGTACTGTGTCATTTATTCGCATTGAATGTGTGGTATTCGTCACATAATTAACGTTCATTCAGTTATATTCAAGTTATATTCAGCTAACATCAACTAATTTGATTAGCTAGATAGCATACCAGCTGAGCTCGGTAGCCAAGCTTGACGCACTGCATCACCACCACACATGGACCAACAGGGTAACGCTATTGCCATCAACTATATCGACGGTCAATTAATCACATGTTATTTTGTTAGACTACTTTTATTATAAATGTCCCTAGCGCCGCTAGAAAGGTAGCAAGCTGTCCCCAAACCACCACCGTCTTTTTGGCTAACCGCTAATTAACTCTACTGTGACAGAGCAGTCTGTCACAGTTTTCCGCAGCATGAAACCCCGTTCTGAAAACTGTTCCAGATAAAGTTGGCATTGTAGGTGTAAGGGTAATTTTCTGTTTTGAACTTTAGGTGCACAAAATCTAATCAGAGTCAGTTTCGGGTTCCTGACTATCTTCTGGATAATTCTCCTCACTCTCGGGATGAATATGTAGACGATTTTCTACTATTGCTTTTTCCCGTTGCTCTTGCCAATCGCCTCTAGTTAGAACTACAACTGAAAACCCGTCTCAACCTGCGCGCTCACGGTTAACAAATGACACCACATTACCCTCGGTAAATTTACCTTGGAGCTCTGTATTATCATTTTTATGTCTCAGGTCCTATTTATTTATTTATTTATTCGTACTAATATTAATCACTCTTTTCGCTGGGGACTTAGTCCCAGAGTGGTAGGCTCTTAAGCCTCTTTGTTTGAATCACTCCCAGAGTGATGGACCCGTCGGTCCCCTAGTCAAACCTGGTACCTGTTCTCTAAGTTTTTTACTGTTTGCCACGGCCTCACCTGGTGGTGTTCTTTTTCCTAAGATTGCGTATTGGTCATCCCAGACAGATCTCGTCTCCTCGCCATTCCGGTCGCCGCCTTCCTTCCTCCGGGTGACTGCTTACAGTTTCACCTTTGTGTTGGAGGTGGGTTGCAGTCTCGGGGTCCCAGACTCCCGGCAGTGCACTGTCTATGCCTTTCCCACCTGAGACTGACCTGTGCGGGGGAAAAACCAAGTTAGCAATCCCATCCTTGTCGCCAAAAACTGTTAGGGAAATCTGCTTTCAATTCCCTTCCTACACCACCGTGAGCATCGTCTGATGAAACAGATCCACAGCAAAACACTATTTTGATTTAGAATAAGACTTCCGTTTATTTGCAAATAAACCAGAATGAGAGCTCCTTACCAGTGCTCTGATGAAACATACATACAGTTGAGAATTTATACACAATCTTGGTATCTCTCCTCCAGGGCGGATTCTTTGCATAAATTACAAGGACATGCAGCTGACAACCTAGGCTTAACAGTATTTAGTCTCAAGATAAACTCTGACCTTGCCATAAGATAAAAATGTCCAAGCAAACTTCTACTAGCAATAACAGACATTAATCTCAGGCTGTCTGTTTCCAAAAGAGACAGAGAAAGATATTTGGTCTGAATCCATATGTATTATAGAGCATATTTCTTAAGCACTTAATTCTGCATACATTTTCTTATTGGTAATAAGGATTATATTAAAAGTTAATTTTAATCACGTGATTGTCTTCATGTTAACACACACACATTGTCAATCAGTAAATTACCTTACATAGCTGAGTGGGTTCACACGCTATCTAAAGCATAGTAGCCTACATTACATGGTAGCTGGCATTAATTTTCATCTGCATCCTGTAACCTAATCACAAACATTGCAAACATTTACAAACGCGGACTTTGTACTCTTTTCCGATAAATTATTGTTTTTTTTTAAACATCCCTGTATTGAGTCAGTACAAACATACCGCTAACACTTTGGCTCAATTCCCTGCACATTTTCTTATTTTTTGGGACTGAAAAAAAAATTATCCAGCCGTAGAAATGCCCGGTTAGGGTTCTATTTCGTTCCTCCAACCATTAGGGTCGTCATTTATGGATGGCCTTCCCAGGCCAGCTGCATCGAGACTTATTCCAGAATTCGTTTTTTTTTTAAAATTGAGAATGCAATACAGAAAACAGTCAATCATTATACAAAAAACAAATACCAACAACAAAGATAGACGAGAGAAACAACAGTACAAGTATTTAAGCACATTATAAATAATAAAAAATAATAAAAATTGAAAAAAATATATAAATAAAAACCCTACAATTTGTATAAACACCATAATTTACATGTTTTTATAGCTTTGCTGTTAAAGGAAAGCCTCAAAGAATTGATATACTGTTCCACATATTTACTGAATACATGAAAAAATGGTTCTCTATCAAACTTCGCTCGGTATCTCACAATAGGAGGCGCCTTCAGGCGTTCCGACCATGGAAGCTCCAATACTACCACGTCTGTCTCCTGACAGACCAATCACGTAGTGATTAGGGAGGGGCTTCCCCGTCCCTTATAACCGTGTGTCTCACCCGGGAATTACATTCTCGCTTTCTTCCTCGTGAAGATCATAGCTCCTTCAGCGCACCGGTGGGAATCCATTTAACAGTTCATAGCACGCTCCGTCAAGGTTAGCGACACCGAACGTGGACCCGTCTCCGGTCTGTGCTGTATTCTTCGTCAAGAAATTGATTTACACAGGCAGCTAGCCCGCTCTAGGTTAGCCGAGCTCACGCTCTAACCAGTCAGTGGTCGGCCTGTCAGCTAGCCGGTTAGCTATTCGTGTAGTGCGAACCAGCTTTCCACTAAATTAGCTATTTTCGACCGTAAAGGTTTCCAACGTTACTAGCCGTCACAGCGGTAACAACTCGGCGTAAAGCCATGGCATCCGGTGGTCCCCTGCCGGGAAGCGCCGGTGTGGGCGACAAGAGGAGCGAGCCAGCTACCGGTCGTCCCTGCCTGGCCTCTTGTGGCGCTAGCATCTCGAGTAGAGACCAGCACCCTCTCTGCATTGCATGCATGGGAGTGAGCCACGCACAGGAGTCCTTGGCTAACCTGGAATCCTGCGTACACTGCATTAAAATGCCGGTACAAATTCTGAAAAGACGTTGGCGCGTATCGGCCGCCCCCAAGGAAAACCCCGGACTTGACAGCACCGTAGCTAGCGCTACGGTTAACGTCAAGCCCAGCAGGAGCTGGGGAGACATGGTCGATTTCCTGCTGGACTCCCCCCTGCCCAATAATCTCCTCGAGCATTACGAGGACGAGGAAGGGGAGGGGGAGGGGACGGAGGACGACGCCAGTGCCGAGGTCCTCGGCGACGAGGTGGACGACGATGAGGAGGAGGATGCTATCCTCATCCAGCCGTCCAGGCCTAGCAGCGCTCTAAGCGGCAGCACCCCGCCCTCCGTCAAGGAGGCGGACATACATGAGGCGTGTAAGCGAGCCGCCGCCAAGCTAGGGCTCGAATTGGCCATTGGCGCCCCGTTCTCTTCACAGATGAGAGCAGGTTCACACTGAGCACATGTGACAGACGTGAAAGAGTCTGGAGACGCCGTGGCCACCGTTATGCTGCCTGCAACATCATCCAGCATGACCGGTTTGGCGGTTGGTCAGTGATGGTCTGGGGAGGCATATCCTTGGAGGGTCGCACAAACCTCCACGTGCTAGCCAACGGTACCCTGACTGCTGTTAGGTACCGGGATGAAATCCTCAGACCCATTGTCAGACCTTACGCTGGTGCAGTGGGCCCTGGGTTCTTCCTGGTGCAGGACAATGCCCGGCCTCATGTGGCCAGAGCTCAATTTTTCACTCTCATTTTCGGTGTGATTTTAAATCCAGCCCTCAATGGGTTAATGATTTTGGTTTCCATTGACCGTTCTTACGTCAATTTGTCCTCGACGAATTACACAATGTAATCAATAAAGATTTTGAACTTCAATATTTCGTTCATCGAGATCCGCGATGTGTGATTTAAGTGTTCCCTTAATTTCTTTGAACAGTATATATATATACAGTCAAGCCGGAAAGTCTCCCCACCCCTTTCACCTTCTCCACGTTTTATTACGTTACACCATCATTCGTAAATGGAAGAAGTTTGGAACCACCAAGAATCTTCCTAGACCTGGCCGCCCAGCCAAACTGAGCAATCGGGGAAGACGGGCCTTGGCCAGGGAGGTGAGCAGGATCCCAAGGGTCACTCTGACAGAGCTCCAGCGTATCCTTGTGGAGATGGGAGAACCTTTCAGAAGATCAACCATCCAGGCAGCACTCCACCAATCAGGCCTTTATGGTAGAGTGGCCAAACGGAAGCCCCTCCTTAGTAAAAGGCACATCACAGCCCGCTTGGAGTTTGCCAAAAAGGCACCTAGAGGACTCTCAAACCATGAGAATCAAGATTCTTTGGTCTGATGAAACCAAAATGTAACTTTTTGGCCTGAATACCAAGCGTCACATCTGGAGGAAACCAGGCACCGCTCATCACCTGGCTAATACCATCCATACAGTGAAGCATGGCGGTGGCAGCATCATGATGTGGGGATGTTTTTCAGCAGCGGGAACGGGGCGACTAGTCCTGATAGAGGGAAAGATGAATGCAGCTAAGTACACCGAGATCCTTGAAGAAAACCTGCTCCAGAGCGCTCTGGACCTCAGACTGGGGCGAAGGTTTACCTTCCAACATGACAACGACCCGAAGCACACAGCCAAGAGAACAAAGGAGTGGCTTCGGAGAAAGTCTGTGCATGTCCTTGAGTGGCCCAGCCAGAGCCCAGACCTGAATCCAATTGAACATCTGTGGAAAGAGCTGAAAATGGCTGTGTACCGACGCTCCCCATCCAACCTGACGGAGCTTGCAAGGATATGCCAAGAGGAATGGGCAAAAATGTCCAGAAACAAGTGTGCCAAGCTCGTAGCTTCTTTCCCAAGACGCCTTGAAGCTGTAATCACTGCCAAAGGTGCAGCAACCAAGTATTAGGCTAAGGGTGTGTACAGATATGTAACCCCTAAATAACCTATTTTTGTCAGTAAAATAAAATTGCATATTTTCTAAAAATCTGTTTTCACTTCGTCATTATTGGCTATTGTGTGTAGATGTTTGAGGCAAAAAATGAACTCAATCTATTGTAGTATAAGTCTGTAACGTAATAAAACGTGGAGAAGGTGAAAGGAGTGTGCAGACTTTCCGGCTTGACTATATATATATATATATATATATATATATATGAAATACCAGGTACTGTTATACATCTGAAATTATTTGGATACTGCACCGTTTTGAAATAATCACACTCCAAACGTTATGAAACAATACAATAATATTGGCATTACATAATATTACTGTAGCGTTTTCAAATAATCTCACTCCAAACTTTCTATGTAATCCAATGTAAATTTACTGAAAAAGGTTATTTTTTAAATAAGATTTTCTTGCCAATTTTATAACATCTCAAACTTTGGACACTTGAGTATGAGAGAAGAGGTCCTCCACTACATCTGACCCGAGTTGGGTGAAATATTACTGTAGCATTTTCAAATAATCCCACTCCAAACTTTTACATTGGATTACATATAAAGTTTGAAGTGGGATTATTTGAAAATGCTACAGTAATATTTCACCCAACTCGGGTCAGATGTAGTGGAGGACCTCTTCTCTAATACCCACATGTCAAAAGTTTGAGACGTTCTAAAATTGGCAAGAAATTCCTATTTAAATAATCACCCTTTTCAGTACATTGGTGGACATAGGAAGTTTGAAGAGGGATTATTTGAAAATGCTACAGTAATATTTCACCCAACTCGGGTCAGATGTAGTGGAGGACCTCTTCTCTAATACCCACATGTCAAAAGTTAGAGACGTTCTAAAATTGGCAAGAAATTCCTATTTAAATAATCACCCTTTTCAGTACATTGGTGGACATAGGAAGTTTGAAGAGGGATTATTTGAAAACACTACAGTAATATTTCACCCAACTGGAGTCAGAGGTAGGTGTCATACCCAAGTGTCAAAGGTTTCGTACATTTAAATTTTTTGTAATATGCCAATATTATTGTATTGTTTCATAACATTTGTGCGATTATTTCAAAACGGTGCAGTATCCAAATAATTTCAGATGTATAACAGTACCTGGTATTTTCTATATATAACTAGGCTATCAAAATGTTGAGCCAATTCGATTTAGCGGAGAAAAAAGCGGAAGGATGACTGTGAAAGCATACAATCGCTTTTCGCGACTGATTTAAGGTGGACCGGCCATTTCGAATCGGGAGCCAACTTCAGCGTGGTGAAAACAACCGAGTTCTGACTTGGTATAAATAAAGTTAAATTAACCTAATAACAGTAGCCGACCGTAGGAAAACACATTCAAACGGTTCAGCACTAATATCCGTTGATTTTATTTTAGTGACTCTATTTTCTTAATTGAACTGATGTAGCCTATACCTGCTTTAATGAAGAAACGGAGCGAACATTTTGTCAAACACTAGCCTACAGCCTATTGAACTGACATTGATTTGCAGTAAAATCAGACGCGAATCCAGCGTATTCTCGTCCGATTTCACTGCAAAACCCAATGTCTGTTCCAAAGACTACTGTTTGACAACATGTTCAGTCTGTTTTTCTGTTCCTAGCAGCAGGTGTCAAAATGTAGCCTAGCCTACTCTTTTAATCAAACGACGTGGCCTCTTCCTTCCGTCATGTACGTTTTCTGTTTTACTGAATTGGGCCAGATTCCCATTCCTCCCCAAACCCCTTCACCTTTATCTTCTATTCTCTCCATCACACTCCACAGCAGGCTACTTACTCCGTTCTTTCATTCAGGTTTAGTCTTTTTACTCCCTCTTCTTTCACCTCCGTCTTTTCCGTTGAGTTTGAAATACGATCTTCAGCGAAAGAGGAAACGCAACACATTTGCAGATGAGAGCTCAGAGCCAAGTGTGACACTTGAGGGGAGGGGGAAGTTCAAAATAGAAACATTTTATGTGGTCATTGATAAGATATTGGCATGCGCTTACAAGCGTTTGACCAGTGTCTTTGGAGTTCTGTTTATGTCAGATCAGGGGCCATGTATAAACAGTGCTGAGCAGAAAAATGCCCTCAGAGAGCTGCGTAAGCGAGTTTCCACACAATTCAGATGTATAAAATAAGAAAACCTGCATACCTCTGCATACACTGGACACCATTCTTACGCAATGTTTGGAGTCAGTGTGATATGGCGACACCGTGACCGAAAGGCAGAGGGATAAAATGCAAAACAGCATTCTTTTACGCAGTATTTTACATACATGTGGCCCCAGGTGTCTAACAGTGATGTCATAATGGAAAAGGTAAATGCACTCTCCGCTGCATATCCATCAGACCTGGACATGAACTTTGTCAACGAACTCATCCAATTCAAGTCTTTCATGTCTGACTCTGAGGGTGAGAAGTGCCCAACTAAATTGCTTGAGATGTTGCAGGCACTTAATCTGCAGTCAGTGTTTCCCAATGTTTTCGTGGCATTTGGGATTTTTCTAACTTTGCCGGTGACAAACTGGCAGGGTGAGCGGACATTTTCCCTTTTAGGCAGAATAAAAAATGAGCTGTGGAGTAGCATGTGCCAAACACGTCTCAGCTCATTGTCACTTATGTCAATAGAGTCAGACAGCTAGATTCTGATGATCTAGTGGATGATTTTGTGAGGAAGAAGGCAAGAAAGACACCAATATAGGAAAGCGGGGGGGCCTTCAAAAGACATGTGCCCAGGGGCCTCACAGGACTATGATCCAGCCCTGCATTTGGTAGGATAGTTGCTCATAACCACAGAACTACAGCTCTAAAAATCACCACAATCAATCCATATCTGAACCAGTCTCAACAAAAACAGGATGTTGTGAGCTTCACAAAGCTGGTATTTATGGCAGGGCCGCCATTCGGAAATCGTTTGTATCAAAGTTTAATGCACAAAAACGCATAACATGGTGTAAGGAACACAAAACCTGGACCCCTGAGCAATTGAGAAAAGTGATTTGGTCTGATGAGTCATCTTTTACTATTTTTAATACATCTGGACGGGTTTATGTTTGGAGAAAGCCTAAGGAGGCATTCAATCCACAATGTCTTTTGCCAAATGTTAAATATGGTGGTGGTTCTGTAATGGTATGGGCAGCAATTTCATGGGACTCATTGGGTCCAATGATTGCTCTCCATGGACGTGTAAGTTCAACTCTGTAGTTCATTAAAGCCTCATATATAGCCAAAAGTAATGAGTATAAATCCAAGGAAGTTTTGCTGATGTTATACAATACCATTGTCAGACAACACAGAGTACTGTGTGCAATTCTGGGCACTGTATTACAAAAAATATATAATCATTTTAGAAAATGTACAGGTATAAAAACATCAAACAGAGAAAAGGGGATGAATAAATAAAAACAGATAAAAAATGTGAAATATTTAGACCTCTGATTTCCACAGTGAAAACGTTCCATGTTGGTATGAGTGATTTGCTGAATAAAAAATATTTTATGAGGGAACATCACACCGTTTACTTTTTCTGATTTTTAGTATGGTGTAGTAGTACAGTAGTCAGCACCATACAGGCTCGTGAGAAATCTCCATGGAAAGCATCCAACGACACCGCAAATCCATTATTATTCAAACCAGATCATTATTTGTTCTTAATAGAGTTTTATAGTTTCATTTAAAAAACAATTGTATCATGTATTCCTCGTTTGGAAGTAGTAATTCGGTTTGGAATCCTTACAGTTCAATGTATGCTGTAATTCAGTTGCATAACTGCAATCCAACTAAGGCATAATGTAGCCTAGACTCGCATTGACATTCAGAGTTGTAAAGTCCAGGGGTCAGAAAGTCCTGCATTGTTTTCCCTCCACCCATGAACTTAGTCAGCTGATTTCACCAATTAGTTCTACCAAGCAAATCCATTGTGCTGCTTTTCAGTGGCCTTGAGATTACAGCCTTTTCTGCTTTTGAAGTAGGCCTTCAAGTACAGCTAAATGCCGCCACCTTGTGGTACAAAAAAAATATTTATTCACACCATTTCGAGTTGAACTGAAAATATACAATTGTATTACCTTTTAGACAACCTTTTCGTGTCTCAATTCGAATAACAGACTACAAGAACAGTGAAAGCTCCACGCGTGAATTAACAAACGACCACCGACTTTAACATAGTAGAAATCAATTTAAGGTCATTTGTCTTAGTTATGGCTCTCACCTAAAATGGGGGACAAAAAAAAAAAAAACGAACAATAACATGCCACGTTCTGTACATTGTGCCCATATTCTACATTTGATCACAAATCCAAACCGCTTAATTATAGAGCAAAAATAAAATAGACTTCACTGTCCACACAAGGCCCATACAAATATTAGATATGTCCAACAAAACTCATTCTATCCATTAATCTCAATTAAGGAGACAGGCCTATAGGCTTCTATAGGCCATGATTGCAGTGTGGGGAACTATTCTTTCCAGGCACATTTGAGGCCTCGCGCCTACGACCGTATCACAACGTGTTTTCCCACGGTCGGCTACTTTTATTCATTTAACTTTATTTATACCAGGTCAGAACTCGGTTATTTTCCTGATATTAAGTCTGATTACTTAATATCTGATGTCTAGGCCTATTTGGCACCTGCTTTTGATACCTGCTTTACTGAAGAAACAGAGCGAACATTTTGTCAAACACTAGCCTACAGCCTATTGAACCGACATTGATTTGCAGTAAAATCAGACGCGAATCCAGCGTATTCTCGTCCGATTTCACTGCAAAACAAATGTCTGTTCCAAAGCCTACTGTTTGACAAAATGTTCAGTCTGTTTTTCTGTTCCTAGCAGCAGGTGTCAAAATGTAGCCTAGCCTAGCCTACTCTTTTAACCTGAATCGCTTCAATCGCTTCAAAAAAAAATGCTGAAAAGTTGTGTAAGTCGCTCTGGATAAGAGCGTCTGCTAAATGCCTGTAATGTAATGTAATGTAATGCAATAGCGTTACCCTGTTCGTCCATGTGTGGTGGTGATGCAGTGCGTCTAGCTTGGCTACCGAGCTCAGCTGGTATGCTATCTAGCTAATCAAATTAGCTGATGTTAGCTGAATATAAAATGAAGATAACAATGAACGTTAATTATGTGATGAATACCACACATTCAATGTGAATAAATGACACAGTAAAATCGAGGATGAAAATTAAATGTTCTATTATGAAACATTAGCAACTTAAGGAAGTTTACCGCAAGTTCGTTTTGCAAAATGGTGGGTTTGGTCAGGTCATGGGCTTTATAGTTCTGTGGCTTATCCACCCCGAACTGTCAATCATACTGTGCCCGGGCCATATCCGGTTGACCCTGCTCCAAGCCAAGGTCACTTCGGCGCAGTTTGTACAAACGGGCGGCGAAAAAGACTTCCGAGCTTCAATTCAGTTTTTACGAGGCCGTGGAAAGGCAATGGGTGACGTCACAGTCGCTTTGTCCATATTTTTATACAGTCTATGGTCCAGAACTGTAACTTAATGCAGCCTAGCGATATCGGACGCCAGAAGTCGGATTGAAATCGTGTGTGCTAATAGGCTACATGGTGCTACTGCATTCTAATGCCCTCATTATCTAACGTTACAAAAACCAGGTTTATCGGGAACATCCTCTCAAACCCGACCAGGTATGCTCGCAATTTTATATTGTTAGCAGCCTTACCAGGTATAGCCTACCTTCAAACACGGACGAGTCCCCACGTTTGCAAGTGAATCAACATGTGTAGCCTACTAGCTAGCATGCTAGTTAACTTTTCTAAGCCATATTGATTAAATAAACTTGCCAAAACAATTAAACTGACAAGTTGTCCCTTAATTATACATTTGACAAACACTTTGTGAACATTTAAAATAGTGGTGTATGAAGCTAAAGGTGCTAACGACCACGTTTCCTCATCACCTGGAATCAACTACAGTGATGTGCAGTTTGCGAACGAATCTGTATTTTTGAACTACTTTATGCTGAGTCTTCTGAGTCGACTCGATAGTTCGAGGGAATCACAATCGGTTATGTATCGGCATCTAATACCTCATTCAAAAGTGGCCCAAATGAGAATTGGAAATGTCAGATTCAATGTGATTTTCGCTGTTCACACTTCCATAAAAAAATCAGATCTGTGTCACATTTGAGGAAAAAATTGGGCCACTTTTTACCTGCAGTGTGAAGGTAGCCATAGAGAGTTATTCCTCTACAACGTCTTACTTTGGTATCTTTAACTAACTTGCCTGCATTATGCCAAGGAGTCAGAGATGTATCGTTCCTCGGTGTAACGCCACCGGCTCTGTTAGCTTTCATAATCTGCCGAGAGACGGAATGTATCAATAAATTAGGTAATGCAAAGCAGTCTATTGTGTGTGAGTTTAGCCCCGTTTGGTCCAGAGAACTGGTAACTTAGCTAGCTAGTTATCGCTATCATTTATGAATAAGGTTAGCTAATAAATGATAACAATTCCCTCCGGACCAAGTGGAGCTGGGCGCTACAACCAGCCATGTTCAATATACTAACGTTACTGTGTGACTGGGTTTTGCTGTGTATTTGAATGTAATAGTAATGTTACTTTAGGAAGACAAACAAGCTAACTTAGCTAGGTAACGTTAGCTCTACCATTCGGTTACATCCCCAGTCCTCTCCTCGAAGACGTCGCTCAACCAATACAGCCGGGGCGGCGGCTGCTGCTGCCAGTGACTCGAATGAATACGGCTGTATTGCCCGAGCAACATCTTCGCGAGGAAGAGTCTTCCACCACGAAGGAATCCTTTCAAACTCCTCCACCTCAAAACTCCCTGCAGTACTGCTGTCACTCTTGTCGCTCGCCATTTTGTTGTTTGTTTAGTTGTGAGGAGAGAGCGGGAAGGGGGAGTTCAGTGGGGCTGAGTTCAGTGGGCCTGAGTCAGTTCACCAAGACACACCCTTTCACTCCTTGACCGTATGAATATTCATAATATGACTACGTAGCACCATCGTCATATGACCACACCTACTCACGAGTTCCAGTTCAAATTGAAGCGGTAAAAAAGGCCTTAGAAAAGGCTCTGCAGTATCTCTTTAAAGCCGGAGCGTAGTTGCAATAGAGTACTCAATTGAGTACGTCAGTCGTGGGCGGAGTCTGGTTTCGGAAGTAAATTCCCTATGGAAAATAGAATGGGCTTCGGAGACTACCGACTATTTCTTGAAATCTGATTCATAGAATGAGCCGAAACGTTCCTGGATTAGCCTGTGTGGTACAAGCATGTAGACCATATATCGCATGTTCCAATTTTTATTTTTTAAAGTAATGCATTAATGATTGTAGTTCGACTTGTTGTCCACTTTAACGGACTGCATATCCAGTACTGCAACGCACGGGTGGTTCTCGACCAATAAGATATCATCATCTCGTCTGTCTGCTCTGTGGCAGATGGGAGTAGGCTCGTGCTGCTCAAGACAAGCTAACGTTAGCTTGCTAAGTAGAGAAGCCCGCCCGACAAGGTCAGAAACTATGCTACGGTTAACCACATGAAGCAATTCTAGCTTTAAGTCCTTCAAGCTAGCTAGCTAACGTTAGAAAAAAGTGTTTAAAAACGGAGCTGTGTGCTACTGCTGGCTAACGTTATATGAAAACGTCTTGAGATAAGGCTGCTCGTTCGGAGGGAATTATGGGACGTGTAGTTTTTAAACAATGCCAGCTCTGGGATGTTCACAAAAAAAATACTAAAACGTAAAATATACTCGAAGCTGGTCCAGAAAAACGACATAGTTTGCGAACGGGCGTTATATTGAACAATCCGGGAAATTGACGGTAAGACATAATAAGTAGAAATGGTTGAAAAGTAAGCTTTAGTTAATGTCTACGCTCTAAATGAATGGGGAATTTACTTCCGAAACCAGCGTGACGTAGTCACTTGAGTACTCTATGTTTTGACGTTTAATATCTCTGCCGTCCAATCACTGATTTTCTTTTTGAAAAATGCTAGCTAGAGATGACAAAATAGAGTACTCAAGTGAGTACGTCAGTCGTGTAGTGATGGGCAAAACAGTTCACTTCAGTGACTCGAATCACTAGAATCAGTTCATTAAACAGATTCGTTCAAAAGATTCGTTCACCGAATCGTTCAGTGCTTGGGCGGAGCTCCGACTGTGTACTGCGTAGTCCGACTCACTCAGTGAACTGAAACGGCCGAACGGTTCATGCGGAAGTGCTGTCGCTTTGACAAACGCGCCAAACTCCGTTTACAAATCTTGATATTTTAAAAGTTTCCTCGTTGAATATCAATATTGGAGGTGAACGCTGGTTTTCAATGACTTTTAAGTCTTAACTTGCTGGGCCTGATTCTGGCAGTTTGAGCCGCTGATTATCACTCAGGATCACGTCACGTTAACTCACTGTGTCTAGTAGCCTTCAGTGAACGAATCACGACACGTTCGCTTGCAGAAGTCCACTCTGCACGCTCGCTGCCTCGCTCAGCGCCCGCCCGCCCGTGAATGATTCGTTAAGCACAGCAGAACTGGTTCGCAGGGGACGAATCACGTTCGCTCGCGGCAGTCCCCCCCCCTCCCTGCACGCTCACTGCTGATCAGATCCGTTCGAGAGCTCAAATGAACTGAGAAATGAACGGATCTTTTCAGTAAGTGATTCAGTTCAGTTCGTTCACCCAAAAGATTCGGTCTTTTGAACGAATAGTTCGCGAACGACACAACACTAATGACTTGACGTTCATTCATTATTAGCTGACGTTAGCTAAGTAACACGTTAGTTAGTGCTAATCTGGCTAACGTTGTACGATATCGATATCTAATTTAAATAATTATTTATTAACTAGCTAGCTAATTTACAATGACAACGTGGCTGTTTAATCAATAAGCAGATTGAAGAGTCACGTTGTCATTGTAAGTCATTACACAATTTGCTAGCTTTATTAACCAACTTAAAAGGTTAGCTAGGTATCATTGCTTTCTAGCTATTAATTGAGTATCGATCGGCCAAATATCGATCAATTGCTATCTTACAAACGCAAACTTAATAGCTCCCTCTCTCTCCTTCCCTCTAGTTCAGGGGTGGGCAATTCCAGTCCTGGAGGGCCGATGTGTATGCAGGTTTTTGTTCCCACCAATTACCCCAGCTAAATGAGCTAATTGGCTGTTTACACCAAAACTGGTAGATTGAATAGATCACATTAAAATGTTTCATATAGGGACACAAGAAGTCTTCGGCTGTCATTCATGCGCTTATTAAGAATTGTAGCTAAAATGTCAGATGACGTAAATATTAGGGCTAATTAGGTAATTAAGGCCAAAAGTTGGCATGAAAACCAGAAATGGATACGGCCCTCGTTGCCCACCTCTGCTCTAGCTCTATCCTCCCCCCTTACCCTCTCCATCTCTCTCCCCCTCTTTATATCCCTGCCTCCTCTCTTTCCCTCCTGTTCTTTCTTCTCCTCCTCCCTCCCTTTCTTCATCTGTCCATCTCCTCCCGCAATCTTTACCCCCCTCTCTATCCTTCCCTCGATTCCTACCTTTCATCCTCTCTCCTAGGTTGAATCTCAATATAAGCCATCGAGGACTGAACCCTTGTGGACTTCAATGGCTGTATTCTCTGGCATCTGAAAAACACGAAGCTGTAGCAGTTATGATTGTACTATCGCTCTGAGCGATTGCTCGTAGTATCTACTGATGAGTCGGAAAAACGGACGAGTCCCCTGCATAACCAAACTGTACACCTTAGAGTGCTTACCTTTTAACGTGATGTATGCGGTGCATGAAAAATATCAACATACTAATAACTAATTCTAATTCCTCTATCTGTTTTTCTCGCATCTTTTTCTACCGGCTTTTCTCTCCCCCCCTCTTTAGCCCCATTGAAGTCCTGCATTCTGCATTATTTAAGATGACTGGTAAGTGACCACCCCATGTGTCAGTCTACTGTGCATTACTTCTGAACAAGTTTTTATTCATTCTTGGTTATTCTTTTCAATTTGTTAGCCTATGTGACAAGGCTAAGTTTTCAGTGCATACTCTGGCGCTTGACGAGAGCACTGAAATGATACTGCTCAGCTTTTTGTCATGAGTATCAATGACCGTTTCGAAGTGACGAAGAATAGTTGCTTAGTTTAAATCTGATGCATGGCCGTACCTCGGCCAAGGAAATATACTAGCTGAGTAATGTTATACACTGAAAACTTCTGCCTTCTTCACTTGATAAATCGTTAATCTGCTCTCCCACTGTGGTTGCTGATAGGGAACTAAAGCCTCTCTGGACAGACAACAGCGACCTGCAGCATAGCCTACAATGTGACAGAAATGGCCCCTCAGTAATGGCCCTTTTCCTGCTTTGGCTATCAATAGGGTTGTGACGATCACATCACCCCAGATAATCAAAATGACGGAATCTTTTTGTTTCCAAAAAGGCAGCACAAATAGAAAACGATACTTTATTTCTATAACTACTACAGAATAAATAACATTTATTTAAAACTTCAAACCATTAGGTGGTCATTACAGCGGTTTTTAAGACTACAATTCCCAGAGATTCAAAATCTTGTCAGCAAATGCTCCACAAGCTATAACCAGTGTCTCTGCTGACCGAGAGCTGTTATCGTGAACTCTACAGTATGAGGGGGGGAACTGAACTAGAACAGGGTCTAATTGGACATAAAGATCGGTTTTCGGGGCACGGAGGAGAGGAGGTGGTAGAGGAATGGAGTGCATTTTTTGGGTATTGGGTCACACACTCACACTCACTCGTTTTGTTGTTTTATATAATTCTCTGTTTCTGATGCTCCTTTTTTGAAAGTTTGAGTAGTTGGGGGATATTGTAAGTTAAATTGGTGTTGAAGAAATGTGGATGTACTTTGGTAGTTGTCATTAATAAAGGGTTTCAAAGCTCCAGCTCCACCTCCAACTCCAACTCCAGCTCCAACTCCAGCAGACATCACAATTGAGGAGGCCCCTGGTAAGAGCGTACTCTTCATTATCCTGAGGCCAGCAGTGATGAAGGCGCAGATTTGTCTCGTCCCACCGCAAATCTCTTGCCAAGCTGTTGACTTCAATTCTTGCTATGTGGGTTTGCTGTTAAAAAATAACAAGAAACAAAAATGTAAATGCAAATGGAAGAAAATGGAAATGCAAAAAAAAAGGAAGATGCAAAAGCAAAAATGCAAACTCCCCGAAACACTATGTATCTTATAATATTTTTATATTCATAAGTTTCATCTGTCCTTCGTGCATGTACTATATTAACTTGTTTTAAATAAATATTGTTGAATGTTTGAAATTTGTAATTCTGGCCATTTTGGGTTTGCTGTTAAAAAAGATTGAGACAACAATACAAACTCCTCCTGGCTACAATCCCCGAAACACTACTTTCCATATATTACCTTATTAATATAATCTTCGTCATATCTATTATTAACTTTTAGCCAAAATAATAAGTTTCTTTTATCTTTAAATTATATTTGAATCCTTATTATGATCTTCATCATGGGGTATATTCTGCCTTGAGATATGCGCACATAAATGCCTGTTTTCCCAGAATTGTGGTGCTAGTTACAATCTATTACATAGCGTGAATACTTCTTCTTTCCCCATAGAGTTCTATAGGAAAATGAGTCCGGAGAAATAACCCTTGCAGTGATCCATCCACATCTACTCCATATCTGGGAACAGAGTGATGGTTTGGGGCTCATTTGATAGCTCAGACCCTTGATAACTTACAGCCATTTAGCCAGCCATGTGTTCCATACTGTACCAGTGTAATTTACAGCTGAATCTAGTCTCACCCCCCAATTTCCATAGAGATCCATTCAAATGCAGAGAGGTTATAGTATCGCTTGTAACAGTACCTGAAAATAATATATCGACAGTTTTTTGATGTTGATGGTCACAGACTTCAGGAAGTAACAGCATGTAAAGGATATGCGACCAAATATGAAATATGATACTTTAAAAATACGTTAAAGCAAAGGGTATGAATACTTATGTAAATGAGAAATTTTAGTTTTTTATTTTTAATAAATTTGCAAAAATCTCAAAAAAAACTTTTTTCACATTGTCATTATGGGG
This sequence comes from Synaphobranchus kaupii, assembly GCA_029718625.1. Taxonomy (NCBI): domain Eukaryota; kingdom Metazoa; phylum Chordata; class Actinopteri; order Anguilliformes; family Synaphobranchidae; genus Synaphobranchus; species Synaphobranchus kaupii. The sequence goes on along the minus strand of CM056385.1, from coordinate 62,517,359 downwards.
TGTTGTGTGTAGAATTTTGAGGGAAAAAATGAATTTAATCAATTTTGGAATAAGGCTGTAACAGAACAAAATGTGGAAAAAGTGAAGCGCTGTGAATACTTTCCGGATGCACTGTATCTAGCAAATACAGTTGCCAATACACTCCTTTTTCTTTTTACAGACCATGCCTATCACTCCTCAGTGAATGTGAGTCTTGGCCTATATTTCAAAATGTTTCCTTGGGTATATCATCCTCATTCATGTAATCTAATTTAAATATTTTATTATGTGCTTCAGGATGGAATTCAGCTCTGTCAGATACCATTTGACACGGAGAAATCTGTGCTCTGCAGTGGTAGTGACTGCACATACATATCGGCCAAAAATGGCCGCCCATTTTGCCACCTATGTAGCAGTCACTACCACTGCTTGCATATTAAAAGATTGGAGGAGGTAGCTGATTCGACCTCAATGGACGAATGGCTTGAACGTCTTGAGACTTCAAGACAGGGAAACATTGAGGAGCCAATTCCCCGGTGTATATCTACCCAAAAAATTCCATTCCGGGTTCCATCTGAATTGAAAGTAAGGATACTAAAAATGTCTGTTACAATTGCCACATTGATACTTATACACTTAATAAGTATTAGAATTTTGATTGCTAGCCCAGCACATTCTAATTTTGACCAAAAATAGGTGTTTCAATAGGGGATTGCACTGTTTCGGTAGTGACAATAGTATTTTGTTTGCAAAATGGTATATTACCTTTACTTTTTTTGCTTAAACCTTACTGACAATATGACTTCTGATGGAAATATAATTAAGAAATACATTTTATAATCAAATAAAGACATAAAAATTGTCCAAACGTTACCATTTGTTTTGGTAGTGAACATTTTAGCTAATTTTGAGCATAATTAAGAAATGCTAATCTGCACAGGGCTTGCCAACATAGTTTTGAACAGTTTTACACTCAGGAATATCATTTCTATGACTGGAGTAACTATTTATCTGCCAATTAACAGAATGACATCAATTGATGCATATGGAAAATGTGCAGCTTATTACTCTGAGGAGGGGTATGGTTAAAAAAAAATGCATCCACTGTGTTTACATTCATTCTGATTATAGGGAATTTACTTGAAAATAATGGACAGCAGTGCTGTGGCACAGCTCTTCCCAGTGAGGAACAGGGCATGTCAGTGTGGGGCATCATTTGCCGAACAACCCGTCGCTTCAGCCCAAGTGCGGTTGTACAGCAAGTCTCAAACAAGATCTTGCCAAAGTAAGAACTTTCATACATTCACTGGTTCATGCAGTTTGTTATGAAGTTGGTGTGAGTTGTATTTCTTGGTACCACTTTACATAAAGTTTCTCCTTTATAAAACCTGTTTTAGGGATCTTAATTTGAAGTATTTACCAATTATATAATGAAATATAAATATTACCTTTATTTCAGCACATCATTATGCATGCTCAAATCCAGCCTGCCTGGGAAGGCTGGAATTCGATGGGCTTGATAAATGTCTCATTAACATGGGCACTTATCTGGTGCACCATGATATCATGAAAGACTATATGTTCCATTTCTTGTACTCCGGGTAAGAATGTAATTATACAGAGTTATAACTATATTCCCTTTGAATAACTTTCCAAAAACATTTACATACAAATTTTATGGTTTGTCATAGACATTAAATGATAACTTTCTGTGCATTACTTTCTAGATAAGTAAGCAATCATCTTACTGTTTAAGTAGGAACTATGAAAGCAACCACTTCATATTTTCTGAGTAGGACATCGATGTACAATTTCCACAATTCGTGGATGGAAATTTTGACGGATTGTGGAACTTTGGACACCTTGCCGTACAAGAGATTTCGCTGGGCCTGGCATGCCTACCTGAACCTGCTGGATATACCTGCTGCTGAGGGCTTTTACTGTCCTAAGTGCAGGGACAATCCCAGGTTTGTCAGAAACTGTATTCACGTTGGAGGGTCAACTACAGCCCTTATAGCTGTAATATGTTGGTATGATTATAATTATTAAAGCTAACGTAACATTTCCTACAAAATATTTAGTTTTATCTTTCGTCTTATTGTTTGTTTGTTAGTTTGTATGATCTTGATAAGCATAGTGACAGTCTAATGATAAATAATAACATATGACAACAATAATTGTGCTACATATTGACCACAGGTCCATAGTAATGGATGGGACAACGTTGGGATACCACCAACGTTACAGTGCAAAGCACAGCACTGAAGTGGCCCAGCAGCAGGATGGTCCATCTCACAGAGGAAGATAAGTTTATATGACTTAATACAGTGGTTCTCAAACTCGGTCCTGGGGGCCCCCTTGTCAGAAATAGCTATGCATGCCATGTGGAATAAACGTCCCATGTTCACTTAAACTTATTAACACAATGCAGGTTTGGCTCGTTATCATTTGCTTTGTCAATACAAGATCTCGGCCAAAAATGAATGCAACTCTGGACGGAAATAAATGTTGTGACATTGCATAAGGTTGTCCAAACAATGCCACGCCTAATGCGCGCTGTAATCAAAGCTAAAGGCGGTCCAACGAAATGTTACAGTGTGCAACTTTTTTTTTGGCCAGGCAGTGTATATATATATATATAATTTGAAAAAATCTTCCTTTGTCTCCCACAAACAGAAGATATTTTTTATTTTCTTTATACTAGGTACATAGACCGCCTCCTAATTAGAAACAGAGGACTCCGGAGCCTTCTCCAACGTTACACAGACGGTGTAACAACCCAGGAGTACATTGAAATGAAAAGGTTGGCAGAGGAGCATGCCCCATTTCTGTGCTCAACACTGGAGCACTTTGAGAGGGAAGGGTGTACCACTAGGGCAGATGCAGCCTACCAACCACTGCTGCGTGAAATATCAAAGGCCTCACCAGCATGCGCCCTGGTACACCCATGTGTGGAGATGGACAACATCGTGGAGTGTCTTGTCAGTGCTGAGAATGTCACCCATCAGTCTGACAAGATGCTCTCCCTCTCCACACAATTCCCTCTCATGTGGAAGCTGGTGAAGACCCTGGGCCATTTCCCTCAGCCTCTCCAGCCTTTACTCATGGAACTACTACGTGTAGCAAAGGCTGCATTTGACGTTCCAGAGCAGGTTGAGGGAGATGGAGAAATGAGGGAGGATTCTTCATTCTTCTTTCCCATGCTGCCAGTGCGGCGTGACCGGGGTAGATATGAAATGGACCAGAAAGCCGAGCAGAGTTCCTGCAAAAAATATGCCCCCAGGCACCATGCCCTCATCCCTGGTCTGTTCACCATGTTTTGCTCCCATGGTATGCAATCTAAAGTATCAATATATAGCAACAGAATGTCATTCTGGAATTAATAAAATCTCACAGATTACCCTTGATTGTTCTGGTTTTCCAAGTTTTACTTTCTCTATTTTAGGTGTGTGTTATGGGTATGCACTCATGTTTTACTTTCTCTATTTTAGGTGTGTGTTATGGGTATGCACTCATGTTTTACTTTCTCTATTTTAGGTGTGTGTTATGGGTATGCACTCATGGAGCCAGCAGAGTCTGTAAATCTGCCGTTTACCATCTTAAGGACACGATTTCAGACAGGTAAAATCTATGCATCGAGACTTTATCAAAGTCATGCATTTCACTGATTAATGTGGATAAACATGCATTTAATACATATTATATCAAATATTTAAAATAAAAATTGTATTTCTTGATCTTCTTATTTGTTTTAGGCCCTGAGATGGTCTTTTACGACAATTGCTGCAGACTCCATGCCTATTGCCTCAACAGGGACCCTGTGTTTTTTAAAAACACATGGTTTCTAATTGACAGGCTGCACTGGAAGAACCACACTGGTAAGAACTAGCCATCTACAAAAAGTATTATTTGTAGTTTGTCTATTACTTCTCCTGTCTGACCACAAATATTATTTTCCTGGACAATTGGACAAATCTTAAAGGGATAGTTCGGAATTTTGTACATAATGTCTCAATTACGACTTACCCATGATGTAGTTGATTGATGGAAACCATTTTCAGCTAATTCCATGCTGTCCCTTCTTTTGGACATACACACGTTGCTAATGCTAGCGCAACTCTAAGGTAACTACAAACTCACTTTAACACTCCACAGTGCACCTAAAGCAAATAAAATACGACGACAGTCTATCTGGGTTATTTTGAGTGTTTATACCATCATTTTTGAAGTCAAGCTATCATTGAATCCTTTACTTTGTGCTGACCTAATTCTCTGTGGAAGTACAGCGGCGGAGCAAACGTGGCCATTGCAACTTGTTGCTCTTCTTTGTTGTTGTAGTCGACCAGTGCCGGCACTACATTCGTAGGTAACGTAAAGTATCGCTCCCCACAAGGGTGCGTGCTTTCGCCACTTTTATTTATTCTCTACACAAACATGTGTCAGAGCACATATGACAACAGGTCCATCTTAAAGTATGCAGACGATACGGTCATAGTTAGCCTGCTACAGGATTATGAAATTGGCCACGGTCCAGTCATCGATGACTTCGCCAAATGGCGTGAGGAATCTTATCTTCAATTAAACATATCTAAAACTAAAGATATGCAAATTGATTTTAGGAAAAAGGCCCGCGCACATGAAGTCACATCTATTAAGAGCCAAACTGTTGAGTGTGTACAATCATACAAATATCTTGGGACAATTATTGATTCACAATTGAATTTTGAAATGAATTGTGAAGCTGTGTGCAAAAAGGGGCACCAGCGTTTATATTGTTTGAGAAAATTGTCCCGGTTCCATATTGACAAAAACATGATGACCCTATTTTATCGTGCTTTTATTGAATCCATAATATCTTTTTCTTTGGTGTCATGGTTTGGTAATCTTTCTTTGAAGAACAGAAACTCATTGAACCAGATTGTGAAATGGTCTAGTAAACTGATCGGAGGGGAGCAACAGCTTAATTTAGAGTTTCTATACATCAGGCAGCTACAGCGAATATCCAGCTCAATCATAATGATGAGTTCCACCCTCTATACAGCGAATTTCGGCTTCTCCCTTCTGGGTGTAGATTTGCAGTCCCAAAGTGCGGAACTAAGCGCTATAGAAATAGCTTTGTTCCAGCAGCCATCATTGAGTGGAACAAGTCAGAGCGTCGATAAGCTTTCTACTGTCCGATGTGTCTATTCTGTGTAGTTGTATTACCAATCCACTGGAGGATTGGAACCCCTGAGCACTTTTTGCACTCTGTACTTTTCATGCTTGTTTGTATTTTATGTGTTATTTTAAGTATTGTTTAAGACTGTGATTCTCTCTGCAAACAAATTTACCTACGGGTACAAATAAAGTAACTTCAACTTGAACTTGGATGTATGCTAGATATGTATTCTGGATGTATGCTAGATATGTATTCTGAATGTATGCTAGATATGTATTCTGGATGTATGCTGCAGACTAGAACAAATGATTCTAGTCTGCAGATGTGCCAGATTGAATATGTTCAGGAAAGTGAGCACTTTACTATTGCCAAAAGGAATATCATGAAAATGTAGGGGACTTTCTGGTGTTTTCAAAGAGCCAGAAGCAAAAGAGTATGGGTGAGGGGGCTCTACTTCCTCACAAAGGTCAGCTCAACCCATACGTAACAGAGAAGTTAGGCAGGGTGGGCATCTCCAACATCCCCAGAAGGTGAGTATAACTGTACTCTGTGGTGGTTGAGAAAAATTAGCAGCAGCTGCTCATAGTGTTGCTGTTTAACCCTTTATGGTGTAAGATCACAAATATATACTTAGAATGTTCTTCACGGAACATTGCAATGCTGATATAACAATCACTACTGGTAATTGACAGCAATGGAGTTCTAGAACAGACTAAGAATTTTTGGTGCTTTTCATAACCATATTTTTTACGGTACAGAATTTATATGATCCAGCAATGTTAGAATGGAAATTAATTTAAATTGCAAGCCTGAACTGAACTGAATTGAAATTGGTTAATACCTACAGGAGACTGCAGCCGCTACATGCTATTCATACAGCTATTGTTTCAGTAGGGCTGGACTTCACATAAATATATTCGTCTGAATTTTTCACCTCTGATGCTGCCTGTTCTTGTAGAGTTATTTATATTCTCAGTGACATCCAGTGTTTGTTTAAGGGGCCATAGACTAGCACCCCATCCTGTGTAAATTTGTTAGCGCACAGTTTAGCACCCCTATCCTGTATAGGTTTTTTTAGCGCACAGTGTAGCACCCCTATCCTGTATTAATTTGTTAGCTCACAGATTAGCACCCCAATCCTGTGTAAATTTTGTAGTGCACAGATTAGCCTGTATAAATTTGTTAACACACAGATTTGTACCCCTATCCTGTAGGCTATAAGTTTGTTAGCGCCCAGACTTGCACCCCTATCCTGTGTAAATGTATTAGCGCACAGACTAGCACCCCCATCCTTTCAAATGCATGCTGCCAGCCTGCTGCTTGGCTACACTAAGTCTGATCAATCGGAAAAGCTGCCATTTTGTGATGGGGGAGGGGATTCCCCACAAACTGAAACTTCCATTCCATGGACCGCATTATAGCCAATCATGCGCTTCCTGAACAGCCAGCCATTCATTTAATATGGACCTTCATAAGTCAATGTTTAAGGATGATTGTGGCTATGGCCACTCCCAGAGTACATATTTAAGAAAGACGGCAAAGAATGTCTCCATAAACCAGCAGTTAATCCAAGTCACTTTGTGTTGCATGTATGTGACTCATGTATAAGTTATTTTATTATCTGTCTGTCAGTGTGAGCAACTGTGGTTTTCCGACCTGTATTGATGCTGGCCTTTTTTTTTTCCACAGGAAATGGGTGGGTGATCTTCAGCAGATATACACTCTGGGCCTGACTTCCTGAGACCTTTAGAGACCCACACAAAACTAATGACTAAAATAAATACTATTGGTTTGTGTGTGTGTGTTACAAGAGGACCTCCTTCACTGCTGTCAAACACAGCTAATATGAAACACAGCTCTTCCCTAAAAAATACTTTTTGTGTGTCTAATGTTGGCATTTAGGTGGAAACAAAACAGAGAAGAAGGAAGCTGGCAGGAGATAGCTCCCTCTAAGAAGTTGTTTTTCTTTGGTTGGAATCATCAAACCAAAACAACACAAAACAAACTAAACTTGGCCAGTGAACACCAGGCCAACAAGAACTCTTCAAGGCAGTCAACCCCAAACAATATTAGCTAACAAGCAGCATTTGAGGCCTGTAGTAACCAGAGCACCCAATGTGCTCCAAACGGAGTCTCTGCCAAAAACTGGATGGGGCACTCAAAAATGGGCCTTATTATACCTTCTCCCCAGTCACCTGACTGCCCACAAAATGGCCTCTTCTCAGTCACCTGACTGCCCACAAAATGGCCTCTTCTCAGTCACCTGACTGCCCACAAAATGGCCTCTTCTCATGCCTTCAAAATGGGGGACTGCACCATCTCACCAGCCAGCAATAGGGAAAGATAGGACAGAAAGGGAAGATAGAAATGTGTGCTGATGCATATGCACGTCCCTCCTACCAGTGTGCTAAAAGGCTTTGCACATGCTGAAGATCTTCAGGACCTATGTGTACAATGGACAGGAAAATGCGATGAGCCACTGAGCTGCAGATTTTATCAGTGAGATGGGCTGTGTCTAAAACGGGAAAAATGCTGCATTTGAAGGCAGGAAGGCATCGAGGCGTGTCTCATTCGAAAGTTTGCATAAAATACTGCCTTCTAAGGTGCTTTATCTCATGACAGCATCTCATGTATCCTTCTCCGGTTATGATATCCCATAAGTCTTTGCGATAACTCCATAATTTGTTGTAGTTATATATCTAACAATCCATTTTAATGATTTAATACACTGGAATAGTGTATCTGATGTTTCTAAGCCCCTGTGAGCTTTCCAGTAACTAGCCAGCTAACTTGCTAGCAAGCTAACATAGCGTAATGAACAACTGCAAACACTGATCTCACGTGACATTGTCCTGCCTTCGATGTGTGTCCCAAAAATGTTTTGAGGTATCTTCAGAGGGAGCAAGGCAGTAAGGCAATGAGGCAGCTGCCTTCGTTTGAGACACAGCCATGGTGTATTTAGTATATGTGATGCAGAAGTCCCTGACAAGCTGTTTAAACCTGATTACTCAAACATGAATCCTGCAGAACTCCTTTTTTGTTTTTTTAGAAAATCTTTATTTACACTCCATCATTATAACAACACAATAAGTAAGTAAGTAACAAATAAGTAAAATGCTAAAAAAAAAGTTGTGTAAGTCGCTATGGATAAGAGCGTCTGCTAAATGCCTGTAATGTAAAAACAATACATTCATCAACACAAAAACCAGCCCACTTCTCCAAACCCCCCTAATGTCCCATCGCCCAAGTCCATATTTACGCCAACACACAAATCTTGCCCACCCGAAAAACCCAGAAACCACATTAACACAATACACCACAAGAGACACAACAGTCTCTCTGGACCCAGGGCAGCCCTGTCCACTGAAACATCCAGTCTGATAGATTCATCCTGGGACACAGTGACCCCAATCGCCCCCTTCAATCTTTATTCACTTAAAGTAAAGCTTTAATTTCACACATCTAAGGGTTACATTTTGATTGCCCCCTGGAGTCTAAATAAGACTGCAATGGTGTGAGGTTCTCTCAACATGTCCTGTCTTGGTCAGCTTTTAAGCACCTGTATGACAATTATACATTCAGATCCTCACTCTGAGTGTATTATTAGATGAAAGGGAATTACCGCGTCATGTTGAGTCAAACGAACCCAACTTGTAACGTTCTGTTCCCATCCTGTCCGTTTTCCGTATTTTGCCCTTTCCCTCCGTGTCATGTTTGACTTCCTTTGTCCGTGTTTTTCCCCTTGCTGCAGACTGGGCGTGTTCCCTCCGTTTGTTTCACTCCATTTCCCCACTCCTGCCTCAGCCTATCTCCTTCCTCCATTTCGGCATGCATTCCTCACACACCGCTCTGTTCAATCACCCACGCATGCATTTGCACGTTTTCTTGATTGTTACCAATTACACTCCCTATTTAACCCACCTGCTGGCTGCTATCCAGCGCCAGTTCGTTAACGTTGTTTCGTTTGTATCCTGGTCTTGTATTCCATTGTCTAGTTTTCTTACAACAGTTTGGTTCTGTCTCTGTGCTTAAGGCACACTGCCAACTGCTGTTTGTTTAGTCTGTCCTGTCTTGATGCGGTCCTACCTGCCGCGCCTTACCTGCCTTGTTAACCACTATTCTGTTGTTTTCTGCCAGTCTGCAGTTGTTCGCTATTCCCTGATTGTGTTGCGGTACCCCCGCTTCCCACCTGACGTGGCGCCCGCAGCGGGGTGTTCTGCTCCTCCATTCTGCAGCTGTTCCTGTGTGCGGCCGTGGCAACCGCCAGTGTTACGGTTCCGGTTGCATCTACTGCTGTTTGCCCTGCTGCCTCAACCGGGCCAACCCGAGGTCCGCTGCACTGTCCTGCCCTGCCGTATCTGCCGCAACCCCTTCCTCTGCATCAACTACCCGGTTACCTGTGACTAGTAACACCCCGGTTTCCCCTTCTCTAAATTTCATGCATTACCATAACCGGTTGTCTGTACTTTATGTCCTCCCTCGCTTCAGGAGACAAGTTCGAAGCATATTTATTGGATGCCTAGCGCTCCCCCTATCTGTCCCGTCTGTCCAGATCCGCCAAGTCCAGTTCCGGTTTGGAACAAATTCCTGAGCGACCCGCGAAGTCCAGTTCCGGCTTGGAACGACTCCCGGGTGATCCGTCTGGTCCAGTCCCGGTGTAGGATACTCCTGTGAGACCCACACAGTCCAGTTCCGGTTTGGAACATTCCAGTGTTCCAGTTCCAGTTTGACCCGATCCAGTTCCTGTCCAGTCCAGTTCCGGTTTGGAACATCCAGTGTTCCTGTACCAAGTCCAGTTCCGGTTTGGAACAATGCAGTGTTCCAGTTAGGCCAGTTCCGGTGTGTTCCAATCCAGTTCCAGTACAAGTCCAGTTCCGGTCTGGAACATCCTGTGTTCCAGTACAAGTCCAGTTCCGGTTTGGAACATCCTGTGTTCCAGTACAAGTCCAGTTCCGGTCTGAAACATCCTGTGTTCCAGTACAAGTCCAGTTCCGGTCTGGAACATCCTGTGTTCCAGTACAAGTCCAGTTCCGGTCTGGAACATCCTGTGTTCCAGTACAAGTCCAGTTCCGGTCTGGAACATCCTGTGTTCCAGTACAAGTCCAGTTCCGGTCTGGAACATCCTGTGTTCCAGTACAAGTCCAGTTCCGGTCTGGAACATCCTGTGTTCCAGTACAAGTCCAGTTCCGGTTCGGAACATCCTGTGTTCCAGTACAAGTCCAGTTCCGGCTTGGAGCAAAGTGTAGTCCCGGAGATTCCCCGGACTTTATTATTTTCTGTGTACAGCTTGGGACTGCCCCAAGCTATAATAAACTACCTTTTTCTGTAATTCTGCCTCCTTGTCGTTGCTCTTGGGTCCAGCCCGTATTCAGGTTCATGACACAACTTTAATTAACATTGAATGAGTGTTTTGGGTACGCAATCCTTTTTCTTCATGCAGTGTACTCTATTTTTGTATATTTAGTATACTCTTGGCTGCCATGTATGTACCCACAACTTACTTGAAATAAAAAAGAATGTTAACAAAAAAAAAAGAAGGGTTATGTTTTTAAGTTACAGCAGACTAGAAACTAAAGCAGCGATGGATTAGGAAGGTAGTGGGTTTACTGATCACACAAGCAGGAAATTTAAAAAAAAACGCACCAGCTGTACTATGTATAAACTGCCAGGGTCTTTTTTTTTACCATTGAAGTGCTAGTGCTAAACCTCATCTTGAATCATGGAGGCAATTTATCCTATTTCCTGTTTATCTGTTTGGTGAGGGTTGGGGACAGGCCTCAGGGTGGCTGGGTGGGGAGGAGGGGTCTGTTGGGTGAGGGGTGGGGACAGGCCTCAGGGTGACAGGCTGGGGAGGAGTGGTCTGTTGGGTGAGGGCTGGGGACAGGCCTCAGGGTGGCTGGGTGGGGAGGAGTGGCCTGTTAGGTGAGGGGTGGGGACAGGCCTCAGGGTTGCTGGGTGATGAGGAGTGGTCTGTTGGGTGAGGGGTGGGGACAGGCCTCAGGGTGACAGGCTGAGGAGGAGTGGTCTGTTAGGTGAGGGGTGGGGACAGGCCTCAGGGTGGCTGGGTGGGGAGGAGTGGTTTGTTGGGTGAGGATTGGGGACAGGCCTCAGGGTGACAGGCTGGGGAGGAGTGGTCTGTTGGGTGAGGGCTGGGGACAGGCCTCAGGGTGGCTGGGTGGGGAGGAGGGGTCTGTTGGGTGAGGGGTGGGGACAGGCCTCAGGGTGGCTGGGTGGGGAGGAGGGGTCTGTTGGGTGAGGGTTGGGGACAGGCCTCAGGGTGACAGGCTGGGGAGGAGTGGTCTGTTGGGTGAGGGCTGGGGACAGGCCTCAGGGTGGCTGGGTGGGGAGGAGTGGTTTGTTGGGTGAGGGTTGGGGACAGGCCTCAGGGTGACGGGCTGGGGAGGAGTGGTCTGTTAGGTGAGGGTTGAGGACAGGCCTCAGGGTGGCTGGGTGGGGAGGAGTGGTTTGTTGGGTGAGGGTTGGGGACAGGCCTCAGGGTGACAGGCTGGGGAGGAGTGGTCTGTTAGGTGAGGGGTGGGGACAGGCCTCAGGGTGGCTGGGTGGGGAGGAGTGGTCTGTTGGGTGAGGGTTGAGGACAGGCCTCAGGGTGGCAGGCTGAGGAGGAGTGGTCTGTTAGGTGAGGGGTGGGGACAGGCCTCAGGGTGGCTGGGTGGGGAGGAGTGGTTTGTTGGGTGAGGGTTGGGGACAGGCCTCAGGGTGGCTGGGTGGGGAGGAGTGGTCTGTTGGGTGAGGGTTAGGGACAGGCCTCAGGGTGGCTGGGTGGGGAGGAGTGGTTTGTTGGGTGAGGGCTGGGGACAGGCCTCAGGGTGGCTGGGTGGGGAGGAGGGGTCTGTTGGGTGAGAGGTGGGGACAGGCCTCAGGGTGGCAGGCCGAGGAGGAGTGGTCTGTTAGGTGAGGGGTGGGGACAGGCCTCAGGGTGGCTGGGTGGGGAGGAGTGGTTTGTTGGGTGAGGGTTGGGGACAGGCCTCAGGGTGGCTGGGTGGAGAGGAGGGGTCTGTTGGGTGAGGGGTGGGGACAGGCCTCAGGGTGGCTGGGTGGGGAGGAGGGGTCTGTTGAGTGAGGGCTGGGGACAGGCTTCAGGGTGGCTGGGTGATGAGGTGGTGTTTGTTGGGTGAGGGCTGGGGACAGGATTCAGGGTGGCTGGGTCGGGAGGAGGGGTCTGTTAGGTGAGGGGTGGGGACAGGCCTCAGGGTGGCCTGTTGGGTGAGGGTTGGGGACAGGCCTCAGGGTGGCTGGGTGGGGAGGAGTGGTTTGTTGGGTGAGGGTTGGGGACAGGCCTCAGGGTGGCAGGCTGAGGAGGAGTGGTCTGTTAGGTGAGGGGTGGGGACAGGCCTCAGGGTGGCTGGGTGGGGAGGAGGGGTTCTGTTGGGTGAGGGGTGGGGACAGGCCTCAGGGTGGCTGGGTGGGGAGGAGGGGTCTGTTGAGTGAGGGCTGGGGATAGGCCTCAGGGTGCCTGGGTGGGTGGATGGTTTGCCTGATGGTGGAGCGGGGAGATGGGCCAGCATGTCCCTCTCATCCTCCACATCACCAAATCCCTCGTCCTCCACGTGCAGTGGTTCCTCGTCAGGAGTGTCGGGGTCCAAGCTGGTCCTGCAGCACTCTGACTGACTGAGAACTCAGCCACTCCCCCGATCAGCTCTCCTGCAACGCAACAGCGCACAGCACACACATTACTCCACTCATCACATTGCTCATCACACTGTTGCTTCTTTCCAAGGATTAACATAAGCACTGTACCTGGGGAAGTTACATACAGTTAATCAGCTTTATGAACACTATTCTCTATTACTCAAGAGGTCTCAATTACTCAGAATTTAATGTAACACTGACATTTAGCATATTTGTGCTGTTGAGGGTCTGTTTGTGGAAATTAATATATGATATACAGGCAAGTCACATTCGGGAGCAGATAGACACAGTAATGAACAGATCCACTTAGTGTCCTCGTGCAAGGTGGGTGGTTCTTTCTTTTTGGGTCAACCGTAAGAAGTGGAGCTAGGCGAACACCATGGAACTGGGTTTATAGGACCCAGGATAAGCATTAGTCCAAACGGAAACAAACGCATGGCAGTTTCACAATTAAAAATAAAATACAATCTAGTTTGCAGCGAATACCTTTCATAGTTATCCCCAAAAATCTTACGTGGGGAAAAATTTAAATTTATAACCATTTAGCAGGCGATCTAAATGCATCACAGTTTGCTGTAAAATAATTAAAGGTGGCTTTTACAGCAACATTGCAGATGAGCGGTACAGCTCGGTGATTAATTGTCAACACGTTGAGTTAGCTAAGTTTAGTTATCCAATCTAATCAATAAAACCCAAAAGTGTAAAATCCAGGGGTCAGAAAGTAAAAGCCCTGCCATTTTTTTTGTCCACCCATGAACTCAGTCAGCTGTTTTCACTAATTAGTTCTACCTCCTGGTTGAAGAATTGTACTAATTAGCAAATCCAGATGATTGGAACAAAATACTGGGGAGGACTTTTACTTTCTGAACCTGGATTTTACACCTCTGAAAAACCATCTAACTATCCGTCCCCATTTCCTTATTAATATTTTCACTAAGGGCGGTTTCACACCTGCCTTGTTTGGTTTGATTGAATTGAACTCTGGTTAGTTTTCCAAATTGCTGCGGTTCGTTTGGGCAGGTGTGAACACAGCAATCGCACTCGGGTGCGCACCAAAAGCGGACCGAGACCTTGTTGAAGAGGTGGTCTCGGTACGCTTCCAAACGAACTCTGGTGCGGTTAGTTTGTGGTGAGAATGTGATCCGACCTCGGTCCGACCCAACTGCAGAAAGCACTGCGCATTTTTGGACTAAACAAGCTCCTGTAGCCAGCTACGCTGTGCATTATGGGATGAGGAAGATGAGCATTTGCCCTTTCGCAGCAACAACAACAACAAGCGAGCATGACGAATCCGAGTAATCGCGTCTTCAGTGCATCAGGACATTATTTTCCAGCCGCAGCCGCGCCTCATTTTCAAACTGTATCGTTTGCCTAAAGTGATAAATGCAAATGATGTAATAACCGATGACCAACGCCAAAATCAACCCGTGCAAAGACTCGAAAGAAACTCCGGGAAGTAGAGCAGACAACGCACCACAAGTAATTTCGCTGTGATTTCACAATGGAGAGACAACTGCGCGGGTTGATTTTGGTGTTGTTTGGAGTGTTGTCTGCTCTTCTACTTCCCGGAGTTTCTTTTGAGTTTTCCCGCATGGAAATTCTGACCAATTGGAGAGCAGTTCAGGAACTACGTTTTGCTCCCGCCCCAGACACATCTGACCAATGAGTGAAATGAACGTTCTCACGTGGCTTGTGCTGCTGCATTTTGGTTCGCTTCACCAACTCAACTGATTCGGACCAGAGCAAACGAATAGGTGTGAAAGGGAACTGAACCAGCTGAAAAACTAAACAATGTATCATTCTTGCATCTGGTGCGAACCAAGAAAGCGGACTAGAAGTGGACTATCAGGTGTGAAACTGCCCTTAGTCGGCAAACGTGAATCAATTTTCACCATAGAAAAATATTTGGTAAAAAGCGGATCAATAGACGTGTAATTACTTGAGTCGTCAGTAAAATAAAATACTGAAATGGTGAATTAATTCGTAAACATTTGTCGCTAGCTTCACAGAGCTAAATTTGAACTGCACTGAAAGTTTACCTGAAAGTCGCGTTCGACTTTACCAGCATCGCACTGTAATGACGTCGTGGGAAAAAAACGGAGCCCCGATTGGCCAGATCAGTCAAAGGAAAATAAAGTGCTATTGTGGTAAACGTTTGCGTCGCGAGGAAGTAGGTAACAGTTTTTATTTTATTTTTTTACAGTAGCCTACAAGTTGTTTTATATATAGCACTAACTGTTTATTCGTTCATAACACTACTTTAAACCAACCGCTATTGAAATGCGTACATATTGACCATGTAAAGTAGCTAGGCTACTGTAAAGATAAATCGACCTCATCTTCGGGCGCCCCCAAAAGACTTTCAAAAACTGCGTTTTCGATCTTGGTCAGCAAATGCGGTCTCGTTTGGGAGATAGTGCTACAACTTGTGCACCAAATCTGAATTGAGCAATACAGGAATCGCAGCTTCTGTCTTGCATGTTTACGTGTTATACGCAGCTTTGGCCAGTGTGGGGTGCGGACGCTGTCCCTATTTGAGGGGAGATGGCAGCACGAGGTGCTGAATGGACAGCGGTCACTGGGTCCGATTTTCCAATGGCCACGTAGCCTACTGGTGACTTTTGGATCAAATCTGGCTGCAATCAATAATGCATGGTATAGTAACTGTATTATTGAACACAATAAAAAAAACCTATAGGGCCTACAATACAATACACTTTGGTATAGTGCTCTAAAAAGTATTTAAGATAATAAATCTACTTTATGAGCTCTCAGACATGGAATTGACACCAAGCTGTTCACCTGAGTATAAACACAAACACAGGTAGGCTACATTCACATTTCTCCAGGGGAAGAAACCAGCCACACCTCAAACATTTATGCAATCGTGCACATGCACGCAACCGTTATTTTCCTGTCACATACAGGAAGAAACACGCAAAACTCTTATAAAATATATGGGAGGAGTTTACTTATCGGATTATCTCCTGTATAAACAAAAATAGCGGACGCTGTGGTTGTGGCTCATAATGTTACGATCCTGATACGGGACGAACCCAAGTGCAACGACCAGGAGGCAGATTCAAGAAAATGGAATTTTATTAAGCGTTGGGGTAGTCCCAAAGCTGTACAGGAAAGGAAAACAGGTTAATTAACAAACATAAGTAGAGTCCCTTACGGACTGCTCCAAGCCGGAGCTGGGCTTGAAAGTCAAGGTAGGTTCCAAGCCGGAACCAAAAGGGTGCAGGACTAGGAGTCCAAGCCGGACTGGGTGCGGAAGTGCCCTACATTTCCAAGCCGGAACTGGGTAGGGAAGGTGGAGTAGCGGCACCGGGTCAGGACTAGAACTGGACCGGGAGGTCCACACAGGAAAACGGAAGGCGGCACGGAACTTGTTCCAAGCCGGAACTGGACTTGAACGGAGGTGTATAAAACACCGGAACTGGACTGGAACAGGACTGGAAACTGGACTGGAGCTGGACTGGAGCTGGACCGGGAGGTCCACTCAGGAAAACGGAAGGCGGCACGGAACTTGTTCCAAGCCGGAACTGGACTTGAACGGAGGTGTATAAAACACCGGAACTGGACTGGAACTGGACTGGAACTGGACTGGAACTGGACTGGAACAGGACTGGAACTGGACCGGGAGGTCCACTCAGGGAAACGGAAGCCGGCACGGAATTATTCCAAGCCGGAACTGGACTTTAACGGAGGTGTACGAAACACCGGTACAGGACAAGACCAGGGCTGGAGCTGGACTGGAACTGGATAGGTAGCTTGAATAATCGGGTAGAAAGCAGAGGTTAATAGCAGGGTACTGAGACAGGACTGTAGCTGAAGAAAGCTCCGCCGAGTTGGAAGGTGCGGCGTGGCTCGGGCAATTCTTGCTGAAGCCGGCTAACATTCAGGGATCCTGGAACCGTAACTCAAGTACGGGAGGTACGTAACATAGGGAGGACAAGACACAGCTACAGGGAGGCTGGAACCGCGGCGTCTGGAGGTTGAAGGGAGACAGGTAAGTAGCATGCAACAGAGAATGTTTCGGAGGGATAGCTACCAGACTGGAAACCAGGTAAACAGGTACAAGACAGCAAGCTGACGAATTACAGGACCAGAAGCGTGACATGACGTAAACACGGTTTGGTTAGTTAACGAACTGGCGCCGACTAGCAGCCAGCCAGGGGTTTAAATGGTGCAGGAAATGAAGGAGAAACGAGAAACAGGTGTGATGTTTAATCGGGAGTGATTGCCGAAGCACAGCAGTGAGGAATGTGAGTAACGAGAGGGGAGAGTGATAGGCGGAAGTTAAAGTGGAAAATGAGCCGAAATAAACCCGAGAGAAACGCCCAGTCCACAGCCAGGGGCAAAACACGGACATTGGGATCCAACATGACACGGAAGGAAACAAGGAAAACATGGAAAACGGACAGGAGGGGAACGGAACGTTACACATAAGCTTCCATCCATAAGCATGTGATCAAAGCACAGAAACCACACGAGTGGCTCTTACGTGCATATTTTTATATAGCTCGGGCAGAGGAGAGATAAGGATGGCACTAAACTTCAGAGGAATTAGATGTACACAATAACCAGTGCAGCTTCCTGCAGTTGGGTTCGGGTTTCGGTATTGCGATGGTCGCTGTGCTATTTTGGAGGGGGTGGAACTTCCTCTGAGAGTTCCTCAGTGTCAGTTTAAATGTTCAATTTTAAATGTTTCACTTTCCCAGCTGTTCAGGTCAGGTTTGTTCATATGCGCATATTAGAGCATGTAAATTAATTTCATAAATTACAACTCAGGCGACATCCTCAGTATGTATATAATATTTTAGTAAACAGCATGTAAATAGGAGTTTTACTTTGGGGGTTTCTGAGAGCTTAAAAGTTGCAGAAGTGATGTTTCAACTCCGTAACTTTTGGTGGAGAGATAGTGCTTATTGTTGTTATGGTTACAGTGTGATTTCAGAGGCAGTGGAGCACCCTTATTTTATCAAGTATCTGTTTAATGCATTTTTTTGTCTAATCTTACCATAGAGCCCACTTCCAATCATACAAACCCCAATTCCAAAAAGGTTGGGACAGTATGTAAAATGCACATAAAAGCAGAAAGCAGTGATTTGTAAATTCTCTTTTACATATATTTATTTGAAAACAGTGCAAAGAAAAGGTATTTTTTCTTTGCACTCCACCCAGTTCATGTGATCTAAAGGCCACAGGTAGGTACTGCATCAGTCAGAAGACAGCACAGCCTACGGTGGGATGTCTAACAGAGGTATAGGGGGTAGGATCAGTCCAGTAGTCCACATACAGGTATCAGGTGAGTGCTGGTGTTTGTCAGTGTGCAAAACAAGGCCGCATGTTTGATTTCTAAATAGCAGGTGTTACCATTGGACCCTGAATTGCTTCAGTATATATCAAGCTGCATAAGTAGATATTATGTGAAAATGCAAAGGTTGCATTAGTCACTCTGGATGAGGTCTGCTAAATGCCTGTAGTGTTAATGTACTTTGTAAAAGGCCAGGGGGGATATATCACAAAGCTGGATTTCTGAGTTACCTGGATAACTGAACTGAGTAAAATCCGGAACAGCTCTTTTTACTTCTGTCCATGTTTCAGACTTGGGAGGGTTTTACTCAGTGCAGTTATCCAGCTAACTCAATAATCCAAATGTATGAAATACCCCCCTGGTTTTCCTGGTCTTACCCCTGAAGGCCTGCTTTTGTCCGGCAACGGGCTGGCAGGGTAGCGTAGTGATTAGGGGACTGGGTTTATAATATAGGTTTGATTCCCAGCAAGGTCCCTGCTGTCGTATCTTTCCTTTGTGCAAACTATTGAACCTGAATTGCTTCAGTAAAACTCCAGTTCAGTTGGAGGGGCAACCCTGTTCCTGCAGTGCAGTTTCTTATTTGCTCCATCTGAGCTTGATCACAAGAGTTAGATGGATGATTAAAAGTCTGAGCCTGAATATTTTGAATGGTGAAATGCTGAGTGCCTCCAGCACATGGGCACCTGCATTCATTATACCTGATTAATTAAGATGAATCCAGATATGCAGTTAGAGGTTTGGATGGAGCAAAAACCAGGAGCGTCTCCAACACTCCGGGACCAGGGTTGCCTACCTCTGCTCTAGTTGTATGTAAACAATGTAAACTTTGTTAAGCTATACTGAATAAGAGCATCTGCTAAATGCCCAAAATGTAATGCACCAGTCTTTGGTTGGGTGGCAGTGTAGTAGAACGGTTAAGTAACTGGGCTTGTAGCTAAAAGGTTGTGTCTCAATTCCCAGCTTGTGCAAGGTAGACTACTTGTCTTCAGTCAAAATACCCAGCTGTAAAAATGGATTTAATTGCAAAGTTGCTCTGGGTATAGAGAGTGCCTGCTAAATGCCTAAATGTACTGTTACAGTAGAATGTGTTGCTTGGGAATCCAAATGCAGACCTTTTTTGATTCATGAACAATGAATAATTCCTTTGGTTGCCTATATTACCAGGCCTTTTGAAGTTATCAAGGTTGCATTACTGAAAGTAGCTAATGCTGGTAAAATGCCTTTCTCTCTTCCACACTCACTTCATCAATTTATCAGAAGCTGGAAGATGTGATGAAGTGGTTTTTATTCAACTCAACTGGATAAGCAGAAAGATGGCCATAGTTGTGACCTTGGTCCAGGGGGAGTGCCAATCAACTACTGTGTTGCCCCCGTATCACTGCACAACAGCGCCTTATCTGATAAATCAGGTGATTGCAGCCTGTCTTACGCCCGAAACACACCGGCAGTATCTCGCAGAATCACGCGCGCCAGAAGTGAATGCTCGCGGCATTGAGAAACATACCGGAAGCGCGCGCCACTCGCATCCGCACTTCTCAGATACGGATTTATGCAGTAATTTTTTCTGAACAAAATGGGCTACATTACTTACATAATATCGTGTAACAGGGGGTCTAATTTTTAGAGAAATTAATTCATGGGTTTAAAAATAGATTTTGATATCAATATAGCTGTCATGGTTATTGGCAGTCTCCATTGTTCTCTGCGGTTCTACTTTTTGGTTTCCTTTTTGGTGTCGTTGGGACGCTCTATCAGATTTTTTCCACCTCCGTTCCGGTGTTTGTATCTTGCCCAGCAATTATTCCCTGCACCTGTTTTAAGTTTTCTGCCGGCTATAAATGCCTCAGGACTTCTGCATTTCCTCACTTCGATATTGTCTTTGCTATGTTGACAACGAAGTCGGTAAGGTATAGGAAATTCGGTCGCTGCATTTCTGGTTCATATGAATAAGAAACGCAGCAAGTCCGGTTAGAGAATTAGGATTAGATTGGTTTTCTCTTTTATTTCTTTATCTTTGTCTTTATACTTTATTCTTGTAACCTGTTATCTTTTGTTTTCAGCTCTTTCACCACAAGAGCTCTGGATAACAGGTCTTTTCCTTCACTCGTTTTATCAAGTTTTGCTTTGTTTTACCACCTCTTGTTACGCCGAATTAGTTATTCTCGCTGTTTCTCGAGATCGCCTCAGTTTTTGAGGTTGCTTTGTTTTGCCTTGTGCTAGGGAAGTTTTGCTCCCGATTCTGTGTTATCTCCGTCCTGGTGCGGCTACTTCCGCATTTGTGGCGTATCCTTCTCAATAATTTTAGAAATCCTTATCGGTCGTGTTTGGTTCTCCGAACCTTACACTCCCCCTTAGCAGCAATAGCAGCAATTAACACATGTATAGCACCTAATGATGATGGCTGTAGGTCCAAAACTAGATTTTAATAAAAATATCAGCAATTAACACATGTATAGCCACACCTAATATAGGTGCAAAACTAGATTTTGATAACAATACCTGCACCATGAACACCTATTTTAACCACATAATGATGATTGCTGTTCAAATAGGATAGGTAGGCCGATGCAAAACTAGCCCTGAGAACTCTTTCAACTTTCAACTATCGTAACAACACCGGCATCCATTTATGCATAGTCATGCAGGACGTTGGTTGGCTCGCTCAGTCTGGCCATTGGACTGGGGGTGGAAACCTGAGGATAGACTCACAGACGCACCCAACAACTTGCAGAATGCCCTCCAAAAGTGAGATGTGAACTGGGGCCCCCCTATCTGACACCACATCAACTGGTAGGTCGTGGAGTTTAAACATATGAAGGATAGGGAGTTCAGCCGTCTCCTTGGCTGACGGTAACTTGGGTAAGGCCAGAAGATGGACAGCCTTGGAGAATCAGTCCACTATGGTAAGTATGGTGGTATTGCCGTCAGACGGGAGCAGACCAGTGACGAAGTCCAGGGCGATGTGTGACCAGGGTCTTCAGGGAATCGGTAGGGGGCGTAGCAGACCAGCGGGAGGAGTAGTGGAGGGTTTGTTCTGGGCACAGACCGAGCAAGCGGAGACGATACTGCGGATGTCCTCATCCATGGCGGGCCACCAGAAGCGTTGGTGGATGAGGGCCTTGGTACGTCGGGCTCCCGGGTGACAGGCTAATCGGGAGGAGTGCCTCCACTGCAGGACCTGCGAGCGGACAGACTGGGGAACAAACAACAGGTTATCAGGGCAACTACTGGGAGCGGGACCCCCCCGCCGAGCCGAGCAGACCACCGCCTCGATGTCCCACAGTGCCGCCGCCACCCAGCAATGAGGGGACAGGATGGTGTCTCTCTCTGCAGGTTCTTCAGAGGCCCCCTCCTGCCTGGATAGAGCATCAGGCTTACCGTTCTTGGAGCCGGGTCGGTAGGAGAGGACGAAGTTGAATCTGGCCTATAGTCTGGCTTTATTCAGGAATTTTGCAGATTTTCTTTCTCATTTAGCTGTAAGTCATGAAAAAATGTTAATATTGGGGTGATTTTAACCTGCATTTTGAAAATACAGATGATCCTTTTGCCTCAGCATTTACGACCATTTTGGAATCAATTGGTTTCATTCGAAATGTCGTTGGCCCCACACATTATTGTAGTCATACTTTAGACCTGGTCTTAAATCTTGGTATTGATATTGTTAATGTTAAAATTCACTAATCCTATTAGTTATATTAATAATCCTATGCTGTCTGACCATTTCCTCATTACTTTTCCTAATTAGCCCACCCTGTAGCATCTGAATTTAGAATATATACAGGTCGCACTTGTTATATCGTCAAAAGCACCAGAGGAACGCCACTCAGGTCAGAATATGTTTTACTGAACAAGTGAGTAAACAGGGTTTTTATATCAGAGAACAGGTGAGCGTGAACAACAACTCAGTCTTGTTAGCTTCTTACCAGCACTTCTGGTCACGTTTTATAGTGACATATTGAGTGTCTAACTTAAATGCTTGAATACATTACACCCCTTTCCCCCAGTTCACAAAGTCCCTCAAAACGCCACAGGCGGTGATGCTCCCTTGTCGGACGCTGGAGTGGGGTAGTGGGCTCAGGTGCAACCACAGCACCAGAAGCGTTCTCATCAGGACCGCGGGGAACAGCTACCTCCAGCCCTGGGGACCTCGGTGAGGTGGGCACAGCTGACTCAGGGGGTGAACCCTCGGGTGACAGGTCCTCCGGATCTTAAAGCTCCCGTGAAGCAAAACAGGCGTAGGGCGCCACATGACCACGCAGCTGATCCAAGTGGCGGCGATGCACTTGACCATCCGATGTCTTTGCCCTGTATGACACTGGGCCAGTAGCATCCACAATGACCGCAGGGACCCATTTGTGCCCCCCCTGTAATAACTCCTCATGTAAACAGTTTTCATCTGGCTGAAAACTCCTGGTCGTTTTTCTGACATTTCTCAGCATTCAACTCTTGTTTGTGATGCATCTCATCTACGATATCAGGGTGCAGTCGATCCAGGGCAGTGGTCAGTCGCCGGTTCATCAGAAGTTCAGCGGGGCTTTTTCCAGTTGAAGAATTAGGGGTGATATGCTGGGACAGTAGAAACCTGACAAGGCGTGTCTGCCAATCCCCTACAGTGATCTTGGATAAGGCCTCCTTGGTCGTCTGGACCATACGTTCAGCCTGGCCATTTGAACTAGGGTGGTATGGCGCTGTGGTCACATGTCTGATTCCATTGCGCTTGGCAAACTCCTTAAACTCTGCCGAGGTGAAGGCAGCACCGTTGTCGGAGACGATCACGTCTGGCAGCCCATGCGTCGCAAACAGGAACCTCAGCGCGCTGGTGACTGCTGAGGATGACATGGAACTCACCACTGATACCTCCAACCATTTGGAGTGTGAGTCAACCACTAGAAGGAATGTTTTGTCTTGAAAAGGACCTGCAAAATCAATGTGCAGCCGTGACCATTTTTTAGTTGTCCACTCCCAAGGGTGCAGCTGAGCTTTAGGCGGGGCGTGGCGTGACCTCTGACAGGTCTCACAGGCCTTGGCTGTTTCCTCCACCTGCACATCCATGCCTGGCCACCAAACGTAGCTTCTGGCCAGGCTCTTCATATGCACTATGCCAGGGTGCGCATCATGTAGCATAGCGAGCACTTCCTCCCTCGCCAGGTGAGGAATTACCACGCGGCTCCCCCCATAACAGACAGTCCTTATGTGCAGATAATTCATGACGACAGGCGATAAAGGGCTTGAAACAGTCACCCGCTACATCCGAGGGCCAGCCACGCAGAACCCAGCGCAACACACGAGACAGGACACGGTCGTGCAACGTGAGGGCAGTGATTTTTGTTGCATGTAATGGGGGCATTCGGCACCACTTCCAGTAAAAGTACCTCCAGGGGCGGTGGCGTCACAGTGACTGGAGCAGGCAATGGTAAGCGGCTCAAGGCATCAGCATTTGCCAGCTGTTTGCCTGGCCTATAGCATAACTCATAGTCATAAGCACCAAGTAGCACACTCCATCACAGCGTGCAGGGAGACAGAACAGATGGCATTGGCTTAGAGTGGTGCAGTAGACCCAACAGGGGTTTGTGGTCCGTGTAAATGACGAAGTGACGACCAGAGAGGTATTGATGGAATTTTTTAACTGCAAAGATGACAGCCAATGCCTCTTTGTCAATTTGTGCATAATTCCTCTCTGTGGAGGTCAGTGTCCGGGACGCGAAGCAGATGGGGGCCTCCTTCCTGGCCATCAGGCTCCATATGAAACAGTAAGGCCCCAAGCCCATATGGGGAAGCATCACACACCACTGCTAGGGGCTTCTTTTCATCAAAATGTGCCAGCACGTCATCAGCTTGCAGCAATTCTTTGGCCCTAGCATATGCTGCCTCATGTGTGTCAGTCCACTGCCATGTTGCAGTCTGATCAAGAAGGCGATGCAGGGGTTCCAGAACAGTGGCTTTGTTGCGCAAAAAAGAGCTATAAAAGTTGAGCAGCCCAAGGAATGATTGGAGCTCCGTTTTGTTCCGGGGTGATGGCACTTTCTGAATACCCTCCAGCTTTTCACCGGTAGGACAAATGCCATCCTTATCCACACGGAAACCCAGGAATTCAACTTACTTCTGCAAAGCGTTTCAACACGGTCCGGAGCCGGGCGTTGTGCTCCTCTACGGTTTTGCCAGTGATAAGTATATCATACAGGTATGGTTGGACTCCAGTAATGCCAGCGAGAAGAGTGTCCATAAAGCGTTGGAAGATTGCCATGGCAGATGACACCCTAAATTGCAAACGGCGTGCATGGAAAAGTCCCCTGTGAGTGTTAATGGTCAGCAACTCCGCTGCGCTATCCTCCAATAGGAGCTGCTGGTATGCTTGCTTAAGGTCAAGCTTTGTAAAAACCACTCCACCAGCCAGCTTTGAGAACAGTTCAGCCACTGTCGGTAAGGGGTAAACATCAGGCTTAATAGAATAGAATAGAATAGAACTTTATTTGTCCCTGTGGGGAAATTGGTTTGCAGCATAATCACACGGCATTTGGTCAATCAATCACGACATCACAAAAAAGTCACGAATAGACATACTGGTACACATGTACATATACACATACTAGGAGGAGGAGAACTGGCCAGACCAGCTGGACATCCTTTGAAACAGGAAGGAGTGGTCAAAGTGCATGGATACGCTAGTGCATTACATGTTTAAAAACTTAACGGCTTGTGGAACAAAATAAAATTTTGATCTATTTTTAGTGAATAGAGGGGGGCAATATCGTCGCCCAGATGGCAGCAATACAAATGAGGAGGCAAGGGGGTGGGGGGTGTGTTGTGTTGACTGTGCAGCGGTAGTCACCACATATCCTTAGGCTACCATCCTTCTTAGCCACAGGCACAATGGGGTGGCCCATCTTGAGTGTCGCACTGGTTCGAAAATCCCTTGAGACACTAGTTTATCCAGCTCCTCATCCAGCTTGGGTCGGAGGGCGAATGGTACGGGGCGTGCTTTAAAAAACTTTGGCGTGACTGTCAGATCAATGTCAATGGACACTGGTGGGTTGCGGCAAGCACCAAACTCCTGAAACACTTCAGCATATTCAGTTAGAATCGACTCCAGGGATTGCAGGAACACCTGATGCACTCCCTCCACTGTAATACCTAAAGCATCAAAACCAGTCTCGTCCGAGAAGACTTGTTCCTTGACACTGTATGACAAACAGGGGTAGTGTCTTCTTTGTGGCCTGATACTGCACCGCTACGTAAATTTTCCCTTTGACCTGTAATGCAGCCTGTGACCACTGCCGCAGCATGCCATTGCCTTGATGTAGCTTAGGAGGTAGGGTGGGCCAAAGCGTGTGATAAGTGTTCTCACTGATCAGAGAGCATGCTGCTCCAGAGTCTATCTCCATTGTGTGCATTTTTCTGTTCAAAATAACAGTGGCTTGGTATGGCTGCTTTTTGTCAGCGCAAGGCTTCTCATTTGTATGGTGGATACTGTACTCATCTTGGTCCTCATGTGTTATGATGTGTGAATGCCACTGGGAATCAGCTGAAGATGTGGACTCTGTCATTGAGCCACCCATAGCCTTCTTTAGGCATACACAAGCTAAATGTCCCCTCATTGAGCCACCCATAGCCTTCTTTAGGCATACACAAGCTAAATGTCCCTTTTTTTGCAATAGTGGCACACTGCAGCACTAAATCTGCAAACTATGTGAGCCACGAGGGCCACCACATCTAAAACATGGCCTCTCCTCACCCTTTTAGCCTCTGACTGTTTGCCCTCTTTTTTGGCAGTTTAACTGTGAGCAGTTTGGTGAATTTCACCCACAAGCTGATGGACCAGCTCTCTCTGGGTGGAGCAGGCGAGCATTTGAAAATGCTGTTTCAGCTGCAAGAGCCTTCTCCTCAGCCTCGTTAAATGTGAGATTGGGCTCAGCCAGCAAAACGTCGCTGAAGTGCCTCATCCAGGACCCCACAGACAATGCGATCACGTAGCATCGCTTCTAGTTGGTCACCAAAAGCACAGTGTACTGATAATTTCCTTAGCTCAGCAACATAGCTTGAAATACTTTGATCCGGTTTCTGCATGCAATTGTGGAAATGGAAGCGCTGAACGATCTCTGACGGGGCTGGGACTATAATGGCGTTTCAGAGCCAACACTATGTCTTCATAACCCACTGTCGTGGGCAGTCTTGGAGCGAGCAACGAATGCACTGTTGAATATGTTGCTGCACCACACACACTTAGCAGCACAGAGCGTTTTTTTTCCATTGTCTGCGATCTCGTTTGCATCAAAAAAAACATTCATCTCTCTATATATTCCTCAAAGGAATTGCTTGAGCCTTCCAAAAATTCTTCAATCCGCCCGAAAGTCGTCATTGTTTTAACGATAACGTCAATATACTCACAGTCGCATGGGAAATTCTCCTAACTTAGCCGTGAATTAGCCGTCTCGCCGTGTTTCATGCAGCTGCGGTAAAAAGTGTCCTCTGCGTTCGGATAAATCCGCTTCGTCGCCAGTGTTATATCGTCAAAAGCACCAGAGGAAACACCACTCAGGTCAGAATATGTTTTACTGAACAAGTGAGTAAACGGGGTTTTTATATCAGAGAACAGGTGAGCGTGAACAACAACTCAGTCTCGTTAGCTTCTTACCGGCACTTCTGGTCACGTGTTATAGTGACATATTGAGTGTCTAACTTAAATGCTTGAATACATTACAGCACTATCACTACCTCCACTACTAGAAACTTTATTCATGTGCTACCTGATTACTTTGATTTAGACACTTCAGCTAGCTCCCTGTCAAACCGTTGATCTGGCAGAGGGATTAGCTACTGCTCTACACAAAACCCTTGATGTACTGTAGTTGCTCCATTAAAAAGCAGTGGCGGCTGGTGATCAAAATATAGGTTGGGGCGCTAGCATGGTCCTTAGTGTCAGAAAAATTTTTGGGCATTTGTTTATAAATAAAAAAGGGAAATACATCTGACTTTTGACTTTAAACAGGAAAAAAATAAGCAATCTTGTGTCTCAGTTGCATAAGACAGTTTAATTCACATTTCACATTAACATTTTGGGGACAAAGACATGTTAATTAGGCTACATATCTAAACATCCTGGCAGCACTTATGACACCAACACTAAAGATTAATTGGCCCATTACAACACACTAATGTAGCCCTAAAACCACTACTTGAACATAAATTTTGCCCTTCTTTCTTTCAGTCCTGCAAATTTCTCAATGACTTTCTGGTTTAGGCGGCAGTGTAGTATAATGGTTAAGGAACTGGCCTTGTAACCGAAAGGTTGCAGGTTCGATTCCCAGGTAGGACACTGCCGTTGTACCCTTGAGCAAGGTACTTAACCTGAATTGCTTCAGTATATATCCAGCTGTATAAATGGATAATATGTAAAGAATGCTAAAAAGTTGTGTAAGT